>JAREIK010000185.1:218838-818838 GCA_029783825.1 Sapria himalayana | reverse complement strand
TTGCATGCAAGACTGTAACCACCTTACGAGTCATCTCCACTCATCCAAGTCTCATGTTTTGTATGTCATTGTCCATCATGATGACATGACTCTCACACTAAAGATAAAACCTTTATAAAAATATTATATAAAATCAACACAAAGATAAATATTATTTATGTTCTTTTGACTTCATAAGCATTATACTAGTAATAATTAAACTTAACTCAATTTTGGAGTTTGACATATAGGTTTAACATATGTATCATGATAGGAAGGATTATCACTTTCTTTCTACCATTATGTATGAGTGTCTCACATAGCCTACCTATCACTATCTATTATGATAACACATATAAATCTATCAATAATAAAACCTGAATTTCAATTCTAAATAAATATCATATCCATCAATAACCAACCTATAACACAAACCAAATATAAAATTCAATAATTATATATCCATCACAATAACAAAATATATTAACTATAAATCTCGATTTAGCCTAATATAGGAAAAGAATTCACATAAGATAACTTGAAATACATTTTGAGGAATTTTAACTTTCCAATGATTACCTTCAGAAGAATCTAGGATTGAAACTATAAACCTACAATTCTTATTTTGTGTGCCTCCTACCCCTAAGTGGGGTTAGAATCCCCCGCCCCCCACCCCTCTCCTAGGGTTTAAACTTGTGTCTTGCATTGCCTCCTTACTCATGGATCTCTCCTAGGATTTGGTATAACCCACTTTATCTTTTCTCTTTTTCATGAACAATTTCTCCTATTTTCTCTCTTTCATGAACTTTATAACCTCTTTTCTCTCCATTTCACAATCTCTTTACCATTTCATGTAAGTCCCACTTTTTTAATGGTGTGTCTAAGTTCATTTTCAAGTGGGAAATCATGATGTTGGGTAATGGCATTGGCTTTAGTGTTGCCTCTCTATAATACAATGTCATGGAAATGTAGATAGTTGTGGCTTTGGTTTTTTTATTTTATTAGATTATCATGATATTAGAAATGACTATGACTTGTGCAATTTTCTTCTATAATGTGAAATCCAGATAAAATAAATAAATAAATAATATGATTTTTCTAGAAAAATAAACAAAAAGGTAATTTTACAAAAAAAAATTGAAAATTTTAGAACCATAATGATAAAATGGATTTCATCATTGAATTTATTTTAGAAAATATAGTTATGGTGACAAATTTTATCAAATTTTATGGAAGTTTGAATTTAGTTTTTTTTTTAATTTATTTAATTATAATAATAATAATTAGGAAATTAAAGAAAAAATAATAATAAAACAAATAACATTACACCACGATGTCAGTAATGTGGCTGCACGCATGCACAGCCCATGCGTGAATAAAATAATTAATTTTTTTTAATATTATTTTAATAAAATAATAAAAAAAAAATTGATGGGAATTGGGAAAATGGGAAGATGGGAAAAAAAATACTTTAGGTGAGAGATATATATATATATATAGTGTAGAAAAAATAAGGTGTTCGTTGATTTTCTTTTGATAATAACTGATTATTCTAGAGTCAAAATAAAATAGTCCAAGAATAAAAGTTGCACTACTAGACAAGAGCTTCAGATTTATATCAAATTTATAAAGTTTCTGTAAAATATTCCGAGAGACTGTGGTTTTCTCATATTAGAATTTATTTCTATTTAAGAGTCGTAAATGATCATAATTTATATTTCAATTTAAACTCTTTAGAATTTTCATTATGAATGGTAAATTGGTGAAAATTTTTTATGTTTTGTTTAATAAAATATATTATAGTATGAATTATGTTTGGATATTTATAGCTGTATTTAGAATATAGTTTAATCATAAATAGTATATTTGCATTTAATATGCATGAGACCATTCCAAATCCACGACTGGGTGCATGATATGTGTGTATATATATAGGTATCATTGATGGTATAATGCAAACTCAAATTGGGACAACGTACAGATTGAGTTACACAATGATTTTATTCAAAAGCATGACTAATATTATTATGTAAACTCGAATTAGGATGTCAAGACTGAGTTACAATATGGTTTTTGGAAAATATCTATGGAAAAATATATATTTTATCAGAAAATGTCCAATATTATTTTTCGGATGAGGTCGATATTTCTTTCAGTATATCCAAGAAAAATATATATTTGTTTGGAGAATGTCTAAAATTATTTTCAGATAAGATCCATATTTTTTAGAGTATTCCCAAATTATATATATATATAATATATATATCTACATCTATATATAATAGGTCATACCTAGCTTCGACATGTATGAGAGAGTCAATGGGACTCAGGATATGAGCATATAAATATTTTATCCATAATTGCATTCATGTAAACATTAAACTTGAATGAGGGTTGATATATACGCATGATATTTTTACGTGCACTTAGGTAGAGAGTAGCCCCGTAGGAGTTTACCTCTACTGAGCTTTGCTCACTCTGTTATGGGACCCCATTCAGGTACAGGTCCATGATAGATGACAGACCCACATGTGGGATTGCACGTGTGAAGGAAGTCGGTTGTGGCTTGAATAATATATTATGTATTTTTATTCCGCTGAACAAATAAAAAAAATGTGTATGTTATATTTAGGAAAATTTTATTTAATTGCATATTTTGTTGTGTGATGCAATGGATGAGACTCTCTGAGGATTGGGGTATCACAGCTTGGTATCAGAGGATAGGTATATGATTATCTATAGCTCAAAATTGTTACAAGTTTCATACAATGGTAGGAAAGTTTAGATATATAAATATATAATACTCAGGAAAAAAATTAATATATAAATAATACCTTAGTGTCAAGTTCTTAGTATAAAATTTCTTAGAAGGGATCATAACATAAAATAAGTTTATTGTTATGTATACATTGGTGTGAATCATGTTGTGTATTTTAGATTGTATGGATTATATGTATTTTGGGGAATAAAAACAAAAAAAGGAAGGAATACTATGGTAAAAAAATAAACCCTAGCGACTTAGAAAATAAAAGGATAATTTTAAAATGGAAAGTTTATTATTAGTTGGCATGTGCAATAATAATAGAATAGGAATTCTTAAATTATTAGTTGACTTATGTAGATGGAAAGTAGAGAATAAAGACACAGAGAATGCCCATGAAATAAGGATCAACTATCAGTCATCTTTGACCAATAGACTTTCATAGGGACTATGGGTGTCACCATTGTCATGGTTGTACAGTCTAGTGCAGCTACATGTCAAGAAGAGCCATGTAATCTCCAAAGATTCAAGGCATATCATTTTCCGAAAATTATGGGAGGAGGGGACCCATTGGTACTATATCATATTTACGACAAGTTAAAAAAAACTTGGACAAGCCATTGCATGTGACTTCTCCCTTGGGGATTAGAATGAAAATTAGTCAGATATGTCAAGATTGTGAGTTAGAAATCTCAAAAAATATACTCATGCTAGACGTTATAGTCATGGATATATTGTATTTAGATGTAATTCTTGGCATAGATGGGTTGATAACACATTGAGTCATTATTGATTGTAATTTTAGAAGAATTATTACCTACACACCAGATGATTATTTATCCCAAACTATATATGATTCTATATATTATTACCTACACACCAAACTGATGAGTTGGCTGACATGTCTCACCCTATAAAAAGAGTGGACACCAAATATGGATCTTCCTCGGATAGTTTATGAATACGATGATATTTTTTGAATGAATTTCCAGGATTACTCCCGCACATGAATGTAGACTTTAGTATTAAATTACACCCTAGTACATCACTCATTTCTATAACTCCACATAGGATGACTTTGATCGAATTACATGAATTCAAGGTCTAGATACAATATTTGTTATACAAGGATTTCATTAGACCCAGCACTTCACATTGGGTTGCTCCAGTTCTGCTTGCAAAGAAAAAGGAAAAGATCCTTTGACTGTGTATTGACTATCGATGGTTAAATAGAGTTATGATAAAGAATTGATATCTATTACCAAGGATTGATGATTTGTTTGACCAGTTAAAAGGGACATAAGTCTTTTCTAAAATAGATATTCATACCAAATATCACCAGTTGTGAGTTAGAGAGGCTGACATCCCTAAGATAGCATTTAAAACATAGTATGGGCATTTTGAATTTACAGTAATGCCTTTCAGATTAATAAATGCAATAGCAACATTTATGAATCTCATGCATAGAATATTTCAACTATATTTCGATCCTTTTGTTATAATTTTTGTGGATGATATTTTGATCTTTTCTCAATTCGGAGGAGAGCACGAAGATCATTTAAAAGTTATTCTCCAAACTTTGAGAGAACATAATTTGTATGCTAAGTTTAACAAAAATAAATTTTTTCTACTGTGCATCCTTGCAGAATCTCCTTCTTCTTAAAAATCTCCTCGGTAATCCTTACTGAAGTAAGAAACTCTGTTCCTAATGCAACACACCACCCTTCATGCAAAAATGTGATGAGTTCCCCATTTTGAGATTTTCCTAAAAGTTACAATGGGTGATTTTTCCATGAGTGTTTCATGTTTTATGTTTTAGCTGGGTCATGTGTGTTGTATCTTTGAAACAAATTTTTTTTTATAAAACATAAATAGTTTGTTTTAATTTTTAACTCCATACAAACTTAAATGAGAATGCTTATTCTTATTGAGTTAATATTAAAATCAAATAAAATAAATAACTTGTTGGAGTCTAGCCTCATCTGCACTACACTCGAAGATTATGGCATTGCACAAGGGTTTCAAAATTTGTAAGGATAATAACTTCTCAAATATTCAAGTGCATGTAGACACAAAATTATTTGTTGACCTAATAAGAGATAAAATAGAATTTTGGAGGTATGAGAAAGATATTTTTAATTTTAAAAAATTATTAACATAATTAAAAGGTGAAATAATACACATATATAGAGAGGCAAATGCGCTGGCAGATAAATTAGCAGAGAAATGCATGAAGGGATGCAATAATTTGCTGATAAAAGTATCCCAGAAAAGGTTAAAGACATAATCAAATTAGATAAAAAAAGTTTCATGTATATTAGAATTCAGAAGCTAAAAAAGTAAAAACAAAACTAGCTGGGGGTTTATTGATATAAAAAGGAATATAAAAAAAATATATTAATAAAATAAACTCTCAGTCTAACTATTAGAAAGATATTTTATTCTTTATTTTCTTAAAACTATTTAATATTTATTAGAAAAGTTATTCAAAAATATACAATAAAATAAAAACAAACTTTTAGATTACAAAATTTTTATAACAAATAACATAAACAAATATATTTTAAATTATCTGAAATATAGATATTTATGTTTATTTGCTTATGTTGTAAAATATAAAATAAACCACTATAAATATCACAGAATCACAATAAATATTTTATCCCAAAAGTAGCAGAATATTTACACACACATGCACGCACATAGTCCTAAAATCTAAATTATTACAAATCAGGAGAAATATAAAAGTATTTGAAAATATTTCAAATTAGAACAAGTTCAATAAATTATAACAAAGGTTAAAAGAGTGATTAACGGGGCCCGAAACTATGTAAAACAAAAATGGGAATAGTTCCCATTTTTCTCTAGCATAAGCATGCACACAAGACTCAGACACAAAAAATACACACACACACACACTGTTCACATGCACACATTGTTCTCAAAACTCATGAAAATGACAACAAAATATTTCTTTTTTCATGATACACTTAATGCTATTCGCAAAAAAAAAAAAAAAAAAAAAAAAAAAAAAGTAAGAGCACAATATGCTCTTCCTATTTTATGGTTTATATGCATACATTGTTAGAAATCCCATGTGTGAGGTTTTCGTGATCCATAAATGTGAGGAAGAAATCCATAAATGTGAAGAAGTAATCCTCCGTCTAACTATGAGGTTTTCATGATCCGTAAAAGTGCACCAATCCCCTTCTAATTTTACTTCATTACAACACAAGTTTCGTGTATATTTTTCTACGTACACATACTATTTTATAACAAAAAAAGTTAACCAATTTAATTTGACAAAGATACACTTTAAATGAGCGCAACCACTCTCATTTAAAAATTAAAACAACCGATACAAAAAAAAATAAACAAACCAAAACATTTAATATTTTGGTCGGCCTATAACTGAATAAACCTAACATATATTTGTCATTTTAATTTTATTGTTCAATGCATTCAATTCAAACGACCTCACCTTACTCTCATTTAAATTATCATAAAATTAAAATATAACCAAAAATAATAAATTCTAAACCAAAACAAAATAAAACATTTTGCTCTGCCCAAACCCAAGCACACCCAACAAAATTGGATTAATACATTTTAGTGTACTAAAATTATATTAATTTTTAATTTTGGAAAAAAAAATATTTTGTTTGGTATATGCAAATATAAATATGTTATGTACTAAAATAAAATATAAAGAGCGGTATAATTGATAGACATAAATAAAACGTCAACGTGCCGCATTACTTGCAATGGCCATTGTGTTCTTCATAAATGCTAAGCAACTGGATATTTGCTTTCACACAAAGATCCCAGACACGGCTGGATTTTCCAAGAAGTAAACAAAATATGGCAGCCCATGCTCATATTTGGATTTGTGTTGCTGTGCATTGATGCTTGCGCGACTAGTGAAGAATTTAAAGAGAAGGCATTAAATTGTCTCCATTTGCAATTATTATGATCCCTCGGGCACACTTATCAACGACTAAGTTAAGTCCGCATAAAATTGCATACCAAGAATTAATGAAAAATAAATTCCTTCATGCTATTTTTATAAATTTATAAATTTTTAAATTAATATTATCAACATTTTTATTTACAATTATTATTATTTTTATTATTTATAATCGTATATACAATTAAGTTGACTTTAATATTTATGGAAACATTTTAAAAAATAATTTATTAAATACAATTCACAACCCCCAAAACCATAAGTTAAAATTTAATTGAGTATTTTATTAAATACAATTCATTTAAAAAACTAATTTATATTAACAAAGTTCATAAATTTGTGTATAAAAGTATTTCTAGCAAAATAAAATAGATAAATATTCACAAAATCTTATTTTAAAAAAATTAATCGTCAAGAATGATAGTAAAGATATAATTATTAAATATTTAATATCTAGTGAAAAAGATTAATAATCAAATTCACGATCATTTATTAGCAATTGATTTATTTATTCAAAAACAAAACTTTGACATTACTCAAAAATATTTTATGCTAAGTCACATAAAATTTATGATATATAGAGAGTATAAAGCCATATATTTGCTTATTAATTTTGAAAAAAAAAATTAATTTCAACTAATATATATATATATATGGTAACCAACGTTATGTGATAGTCCAAGCCAGCAAGCACATAACTCAACTAATCTCACAAGCAAATGACAATTCATATTTGGTTATGCCTCACATAAGTAAGAATGTGATAGTTAATCAAGCTCAAGGACAAAACTCCATTACAAAATCTAACTAAAGAGTTGAGGTTTACCCCCTCTCTCTTAAGTATTAATCCACACTCTTGTGTAGATATGATGTGAGTTGTATGATTTCCCACCCTCAAATGCTAGACATTCGTAGGCATCTCTCACTCTGGACTCTTCATGGTACCAGGTAGCTTTAATTCAAGAGTGGAAATTTATCGCATGACTTAAGTACTAATCCACACCCATGTATAGATCTAAATTGAGTCATATCAATGCTAACCCATCAATAAGTCTGGTTTTCATGGACAATTCTAAATTTGGATTTTTCACAATACCAAATAGTTATTTTCACCTTTTGAGACAACTCTAACTCTAAACTTTATAAAGTATCAAGTAACCCCTATGCACCGAATCTCAATGATAACATCAATGATAAGCATTGAGACCTATAGCCCTAACTTCATTATAAAAGTTAGCCTAATAGTGTATGTTTGCCTCATGATGTAAGTAATAATCCACACCATTTTGCTAATTCGAGGTGGATTATATGAGTATGTGGGAGAGAAAACCATAAACATTTGAAAACTTGTTAACATAAGACACACTCTTGCTAATTAGACTAATTCATGGTCGTGGAGATTATTTTCCATCAATATATGTGTGTGTGGGTGTGTGTGTGTGTGGATGAGTGTGAGTGTGAGTGTGAGTGTGTGGGTGGGTGGGTGGGTGGGGGTGTGTGTGTGTGTGTGTGTGTTTTTGATAAATATTGCAAAATATTTATTTGGATGAGAGAGCATATTTACATGTGGCAACTAAAATTGGAAAGATTTTTGTTTGTGTGGGTAGGTTTTAAAAAAATTTATATGGCAACCAAATTTTATGCACATCACCATCCTCTTTTAGTATTTTTATCAATAAGTATCAAATAAAATTGGTTAGCAGCTTTGAATGGATCGCTCACCTTATCTATGTAATTGCGACCGAAACCGTAGAGCACTCAATCTGCATGGGTGAACGTCACCATCTGATATTAATGATGCTGCCATTAATGGGCATGACTTTGAAGTGAGGGAAAAAATGAAGTGGTCCATCATTGTTTTAGTTGGCTCAGATCCAATAAAAGCCATCCAGGTGAACTTGTAGTGAGTTATTGCAACATTTATTGTTTATTGCGTCATTCATGCATGGGTATATATTAATGGAGTATATTTTCATCCTAAATTTATATTCTTTGCCCCCGCCCCTCCCCCACCACTAACCTAGTCTATATGTTATCTATATATTATGGCTATGTCTAATTCCGTGTTTGGATTGTGTTAAGTCAGTACACACACACTTATTTATGTGTATATAAATATTCAATTGTGTGTGAGAGTGGGTATGTGTGTATTTATAATATTCAATTGAATAAACTAAATATATAATTTTGTGTGTGTGTGTGTGTGTGTATTTGTAAATAATATTCAATTGAGTAAAGCAAAATATAAATGCATGTACAAACACACACACACACCCACTCACTAAAACTTACTTTTACATATGTTAAAATTATATCACATCATTAATTTTGAGTATAATTTTGTGTGTGTATATGGTTTGAGTCTCATCTCACAATGAGTTAGTTTTTGGGAATAAGTTTTGCCGAAGCCCAATTTCTATTATTGTTTCAGAGCAAATATGAGCCACTAGCACATAACCAATCCTACTAAAACTTCATATTCTAAATGTCCAGCCCTATACATGAGAAGGATGTGTTAAAATTTTCTCATATTAAGATTCTGAGTAAAATTTTATTAACATTTTAATATGATGTGGGTTCACTCTCTTTTTGAGCTAGTATTTGGAGATAATTCTAATCTATATTCACATAATTCATTGTGTGTGTGTGTGCGTGCTTACTTTTTAAATATTTGAATTAAAATTAATTTATTCAACACAAACACATAGTACACACATCTATATTTTATTTTATTCAATTGAAACATGTAAGTATAAATTTAGTTTTTATAATTTATTGGAACTCTCAAACACACATAGTACCACAATATGTAAGTTAATATGTATTTTCCATTCTTTTATATGTGCATTATTTTTTTTATCCCCTCCTTTCTAACCCAATTCATCCCCTATTATCCCTTGCCCCCCATACATGCTCATTGGGGCCTCGTCAGAGCAAGTAAAATCTATGTCCCATTTAGTATGTATTGGTAAAACACCATGAGGCATGTATCTCATATCCGACATCCCTAATGATCAAACTTGTGTCCTACAAGGTTAGGCGGTCTTTTTCTTTTATCAATTAGATTACATATTATTAATTATATGTGCATTATTGATAACACATTAAAAATAAAATATACAAGATGAATTCAAGGTAGCGACAAAACTAGGTACTGAAGTGATAACTTTATCAAAGACTCATCAATTGCATTAGGATGATTAGTGTACAATTAAGAATAATATATGTATATTGTTTTTGTTAAAATATTCTAAGGCTAGGGTGGAACTCAAGAGGCATTTAACTCAATATCACCTAGTTACATTGACAAGGAACTTAGCAGAACACTTCAAGGATGATGAAATATTAGTTTGATATGGATCAATGAGATGTGGTTTGTTATCCTAATAGTGCACGAGTGGTATCTACTACTAATAGAGGTCAAGTGAAAAGGTGCATACTTCTTGGGTGCAATCAAGTTGGCATGATAATGGTTCTCGCATCATGAGTTCATGGATTCATTTAGCTAATATGATATGTTGGATGGTATGCTCATCACAATATATGAGAGCTCCATTAATATATGCATATGATTTTGAAATAACTCTTTAAAGTATATACTTGTTGAATTAGTTAAGTTTTTGGAGCTGCTCACAAATCATAGATTCATAATATTGTACCTTGTATACAAATCTCCCATTTAGCATAGAGTCTAAAAAAATTTAATATTTTGATAATAATTACTCCTAAAAATTATAGAGGAAACATCTACTCTCCAACATGATACCTATCGTCAATAAATGAAAATATTTTTTATTGCACTAAAGTACTTACCATCACTAAACATATACATAAGTATCAATGATAGTTTTTCCCAATTTTGTACAAATTATTTACCAATAGTATGATAGTCTGATTGATAAAGAAAATAATATTATCCAATCCTGTAAAACACGAGTTCAATCCTTAGGAATGTCGAATAGTTGTCCTAGGGTATCTTTACCAAATATCATATTCTACTTCTTGGATGGAGTCTTAGTTGCTCTGACCCTAGGGCCTCAAGACCCATATATGAAAAGTCAAGTGAAAATAACTGATGAGTTGAGGGAGAGGAAAAAATAAAGAAACTTTGGACAAACTAATCATAACATAAAAAAATTAAAATAAAAACAATAATAACATTGGAATCATTCTTTTAATGAACTAGAGATGTCAATTGAGTTGGGTAGCCTGAGCATGACATGAGATACGTCATGATTCAATCATACCAGGCATGACATGACACAGTTAAGAACCATGTCTGGATGTACCGAGGGCTATGATGGGCCAAAGATCATGACACAAGAGCTGTGGCATAGCAATACCCAGCATGATAGTCGGTGCAGGCCAATTTTGGCATGGTTGGCCAAACATATTAGCCTAGTCCTAACCAATGCTAGCTTGAGAGAAACTGGGTTAGCTTGGCCAGATCTAACCCAGTGTGGCACAACCCAAAATGATCTAGACAAAAGGCATGCCAACGAACTGTGTCAGTACGCTCCTTTTTAGAAACATGTTAGAATAACATGGTGGCTTGGACGGGCCTAAAAAAAAGAATTATTCCAGCATGGCACATCCTATTTGACACCTCAATGATGAACTCGAAGTTGAGTGAAACTTGTCAACATAAAGCTACTTATTATCATGATGTACAGAATGAAACCTTGATTATATGCCAATGCAGGTACAATATGCTTCATGTTGTATCAAAACTCTAGGCCCATGATTATCAACAATTCAATGGACAAAAATATGTACCTACTCATGTTGATAGTTCCACATGATTGTTTTCTAGGACAGTTCATCTCTTTGATGTCACAATAATGCAATGAGAACTATCTTAAATCCCTTTCACATCCTACAGATTAGAAGCTATTTTGTTATTTATATATATAATTTTTGTAATATTTTTTATTTGTATTAAACAACTAGAAGTATGATATTGTAATCATAGGTATGAATTCTTGATTTGCATTTATATATATTAACCATGTTTTATATTAAAATATATTTTTTATACATTTATTACTTAAATTTAAAATTTGATGTGAAATTTAAAAAATAAACAAGGAATGATACCTCACATAATAAAACCAAATTATGAATTGAAACAAAAATTTCAATACTAATAAAACTTTTAAAAAATAACTTTTATGTGTATGTGTGTGCTTCATTGATTTACATTTTTTTTATTAATTTCAAATTTACATCATTTTATTAAATTGAAAATATAATAATCTTTATTAGAACAATTATCAATATTCCCAAAATATATTACTAATATCAGTTTATCTCACAAATTTTACTTATATCACAATATACTAGTTTTTGTAAGCTTACAAAAATTATGAATGGGAATCTAACTCAATGTTTAGTGTTTATAGTGACCACTTGTGCCTTGGTGATGGATCAAAGGTGTCTACCAAGAAGAGTTTTTGTATGGTGGAAGTGGAGTAATGTCCCTAGTGCCATTGATTTATCAAGAGCCCGTAATTCTACTCACATGGCATCTCACCAATAAAGAAGAGTGAAACAAGAAAACGTCTTTGTTGCTCAACAATTCTCTTCATCTAGTTGTTACAACCCCAAATCAATTGTTATAGATCATCAAAGTATAAACACAGGCCACTTTTCAAATTGATACGCGTAGATCAATTCGAGGTTTTTTGACCACCGGCAAAGGAAGAAGAGAATTGCATCGGGGGCATTTAGGGTTACTCTGCATTATTAATACATAAGATAAGCAACTAGGGCATCCAGTAGCAAACGCCATTGATGCGGTCATTTCTCCGGTCTGCTCTTTCAGTTTCTGGGGTGTTGAGGAAGATGACTTCCACTGCCGCTTTCGAGCTGATTCTTTCTCAACTCTTTCAAGTGCCGATTTCACTGTGTCTAAAGTGCATACACTTTGGTACGTGTTCGACGATGATGCTGTGTGGAGCTTGAGTTCCAAGTTACTTTCTTCAAAAAGATTCAGTATGTTTCTTGATGGAGAAGATGGTGGTAAATTCAAATCTTGCCGCTTTACGCTGCTGCATTTTTCCAACGACACTTCCCCAGACTGGAGAATCAAAATTACATGAATATTAATTAGGGACCATTTATTATATATAATAGTCTGCTTACCCATTAAGCTCTCCAAGTCAAACCCACAAGCATCTCCATTATTAATTAGCATAACTACGAACACGAAAGAATATATTGCGATGCCCATTTAAGGTGTGTGTGTGTGTGTGTATGTGTGTGTGTGTGTGTGTGTGTGTGTGTATGCATGCATGAATGAGTGAATTATCATACACATGCAGAAGTAGGTGTGTTTGAATTATATATATATAATGTGTGTTTATTGATTTGTGTATATGTGCTTATCTTAATGTGTACAAGTGGGTGCGTGAATGCATGAGTTAATAATATTCACACATGCAAGGCACTTATATATATGCATATATATGTGGGTGTGTGAATCATTGCAATACACGTGTATTTAGGTGGGGGTGTGTGTGTGCGTATGAATTGTTTTGTGTACATATATGTTTGTATACATAACCTATATATATAATATATAAGCATTTATATATGTGTGTTTCACATGTTAGTTTGTATGTGTGTATTTATGTGTATATATGAGCATGTGTGTGTGTGTATGCACGTGTGAGTGTGTGTGTGGGTGTGTATGGGTGGGTGTGTGTGTACATGTAATATATATTTATTTCACCACATGTGTGAATCGGTATTATTTATAAGTATGTGATAATTAACTTCATCATTATGTACTTACATTGCATTTACAATCTAATGCACATTTTTGGAAATTCTTTTGATTATATACATACTTCACCAATAGATAGGTCGGACATTAATTTTATTTATTGATTTATTTTTGGGAAGGTAAGCAACCATACATTAAATAGGAACTCACAATTCACAAACATAAATAAATATACCAATAAGTATTTAGTTTCCAAAATAAAAGTTATAAACAAAAAAAAAAAGCAAACAACTTGTGGGATTTTTTTCATATAAATTAAATTATATGAATTAATATAAATTAAATAAAATTATAGAAAAACTGTAAGTATTATATTTGATAAAATTGATAAAATTGATAAAATCTTATAGAAAAACTGTTAAGTATTATACTTTAAATAAAATTGATAAAATCTTATTTCCCTTATATTTGATGCAAGAATAAATAAATAAATATATATATATATATATAAATACCTTTAAATCAAGACGCTTTTCCCACCCAATAGGCACTCGTTCATCAAGGTCCAATTCATGGCACCCATGGTTCATCTTCTTCTTGGAACTGTCGCTGCCAAACAAATCCCTGGTGATTAGAGCCGCTCTAGTTTCGCCGGCACGTTCTTTGTCGGCCATTTGATTCTCGTTCTTCCCAAAGAAAACCCTTATCATAGAACAAGAACTAACATCAGCTATCATATCTCTTTACTGTTTGGTTCGTTTTTTCTTTTTATTGCTCTTGTTCACTTCTATTCACTTCTCGAATGGCGTCGGGAGAGAGCCCCTATTCTTCTGTTCTTATCTTCTGTTCTCTTTTGGTCCGGCGGAGAAGTTTCCTTTTTCTTTTCTTGATATCTTGAATTCACTAACGAGAAGACGGAGAGATTTTTTCTAATAAATATAAGTACGTCTCCACTTAGTACGTGTGTGCCTATGTGTCTCTCTCTATATATATATATATATATATATATATATATATATATATATATATATTTGTGTCTGTAATGAGAGAAACATATAACAAATGTATGTGGAAATTATTAATGAATTAATCAAGGGGAAGAATAAATGTGGATTTTGAATGCTTGTTGATATTCATCGTATTAATTGTTTCATTTAATGTTTAGTTAGTTGTTCCATTATGGTAGGTGGGATAGAGCTGTGGAATAGAATTTAAGAAAAGAGGAGAGGGTAGAGTAATTACCAAGCAAATATGAGCAACGAATTGCCTTAATTATTAATGATGGGTTGGTGAATTGGAAAAGTCGTAATCGTTGGGGGAAAGATTATATGTTCAATTCTTTATTGTGCATAAACAAAACCAAAAATGGCAACACAACGGAAACTTATAATATATCAGTAAATCGTATTTTATTTATTTTGATTAATTAATATCAACATTTTTATTTTTTTTATTTTTTTATATTTTTATATTTTTATATTTTTTTATTTTTTTATTTTTTTATTTTTTTATTTTTTTATTTTTTATTTTTTTATTTTTTTATTTTTTTATTTTTTTATTTTTTTTATTTTTTTATTTTTTTATTTTTTATTTTTTTATTTTTTTATTTTTTTATTTTTTTATTTTTTTTATTTTATTATTTTCTTATTTTTTTATTTTCTTATTTTTTTATTTTCTTATTTTTTTATTTTCTTATTTTTTTATTTTCTTATTTTTTTATTTTCTTATTTTTTTTATTTTCTTATTTTTTTATTTTCTTATTTTTCTTATTTTCTTATTTTCTTATTTTCTTATTTTTTTATTTTCTTATTTTTTTATTTTCTTATTTTTTTATTTTCTTATTTTTTTATTTTCTTATTTTTTTTATTTTCTTATTTTTTTTATTTTCTTATTTTTTTATTTTCTTATTTTTTTTATTTTCTTATTTTCTTATTTTCTTATTTTTTTTTTATTTTCTTATTTTTTTATTTTCTTATTTTTTTATTTTCTTATTTTTTTATTTTCTTATTTTTTTATTTTCTTATTTTTTTATTTTCTTATTTTTTATTTTTTTATTTTTTTATTTTTTTATTTTTTTATTTTTTTATTTTTTTATTTTTTTATTTTTTTATTTTTTTATTTTTTTATTTTTTTATTTTTTATTTTTTTATTTTTTTATTTTTTATTTTTTTATTTTTTTATTTTCTTTTTTTTTATTTTTTTATTTTTTTATTTTTTTTATTTTTTTTATTTTTTATTTTCTTATTTTTTTTATTTTCTTATTTTTTTTATTTTTTTATTTTCTTATTTTTTTATTTTTTATTTTTTTATTTTTTATTTTTTATTTAATTATTTAATTATTTAATTATTTTTTTAATTTTTTATTTTTTTATTTAATGATTTTTTTATTTTTTATTTTTTTATTTTTTAATTTTTTTTATTTTTTAATTTTTATTTTTATTTTTATTCACTTAACTTAATAGTTTATCAATAATACCTCACCTGACGCTCCTTGCTTCTTGCCCATAACTTCATCAACACTTGTAACTCTATCGAGCTTCTCAGTGAAGCTCGATGCAACTCATCTAGCTCCTCGGTGAAGCTCGATGCAACTCATCTAGCTCCTCGGTGAAGCTCGATGCAACTCATCTAGCTCCTCGGTGAAGCTCGATGTAGTTCATCGAGCTCCAAAGAACTCATCGCTCCTCGTTAAAGCTTTACGAGCTCTAGTAAGCCACTTGATGGAGCTCAAAGAACTCCAATGAGTTTTTTGCTAAAGCTCCTCAAGCTTCACCAAGCTCATTGAACTATTCAATGGAAATCAAGGAGCTCTAGCAAGCTCATCGAACTATTCAATGGAGCTCAAGGAGCTCCAGCAAGCTCATCGAACTATTCAATGGAGCTCAAGGAGCTCCAGCAAGCTCAGCGAACTATTCAATGGAGCTCAAGAAGCTCCAGCAAACTCCTCACTGAAGCTCATCTCATCGAGCTCCATTGAGGAGCTCCTCGGCAGAGCTCATGGAGATTTAGCGAGCTTCACGACAGAGCTCGAGGAACTCCAGTAAGCTCTTTGGTGGAGCTCCAATGAGCTCCTCTGTGGATCTCGTAATGAGTTTTTTTTTAGAGT
This sequence comes from Sapria himalayana, assembly GCA_029783825.1. Lineage (NCBI taxonomy): Eukaryota > Viridiplantae > Streptophyta > Magnoliopsida > Malpighiales > Rafflesiaceae > Sapria > Sapria himalayana. The sequence continues at coordinate 802,298 of JAREIK010000185.1, read as the reverse complement.
TAGGTTAATAAGTTTTTAAAATAAGGCAAATTTCATATTAGCATAAATTAGTGCATCAAAACTTAATTACTTAAGAGTTTGGTGCACCTTTTTTTTAATATTAAAACTTAGGTTTTCTTTGTTCAATTTTTTTTTTTGAATTAGTGCAACAAAACATAATTCTACCTAAATTTGTCCTTGCATATTACAAAACACATGATTATACCAAAGAAATATTCAAATTGCTAATTGTTGATTGCATGAAAATAAAAAAATAGGTATGTAATCAACTTTGAAAAGTCTTTATTATACAAAGAATTTATTCATTTCTATCTTCTTATATTTCTTTATATCCCCAAATAGTATTTTAACAAATATGTTGAAAATAGTGCAAGACAATAAAATATTTGAGATGTCAATGGAATTAGTGTTGGAATTATATATCTACTAAAAGCCATTTTATTATTATATATGTTTATTTTATAAAATTATGTTTTTTCATTTCAATGAGAATTTATATGAGTTATGTTTGTGTTTAAATATAATTCAATAACCTTTTATTCGATGTAGTAAATGATTTGATGGGTAGAGTTTAGCATTTACATACAAGATCAAATTATTTATTTTTGTAAGATATAAACTCTTTTTTCACAATCTAAATAGACAAATTAATATTAAGATTATAGCACAATATTTTAGTAGGTATATCTAACTACATGGAATGTTAAACTTTTAACTTGTTGAAGTAGTATACTTATATGTATTGGATGGGATCAACTTAGAGTGATTATGTTATACTCACATATAAAATAATTAATATCTTATGATTATTGTAAATACTATTACTCTTAATCTCGAGATAATTAATAGACACATACATCTGTTGATGGTTGTTTTGAATTATATAGAGTAAGATCTCTAAATTGATTAATAAGTTTGGTTAGTTGGATAACTATATTAATTGCATAATTAATATTAATTATAAATGAATTTCTTGTCATATTCCTTGAAGATACTTATAAGTTTTGATTATGTAAAGTTCTACATATAGATTTTTAATCCAACATATCAAATAAGTTAAATAGAAGATTTCATGAATATCATAAGATATTGATTAAATAAAATTATTCGTAATTAATTTAATCAATGGATATTTATGATCTTAACATGGAGAGATTAATAAGTATTAAATAACAATGATTTTGAATATTATTTCAAATAAGTAGGGAAGTGTAATTATAAGTTTATAGTAAAGTGTATTATAATTAATATAAAATTTATCATTTAATTCATATTGAAAACCCAAAATCTTATTAAACCTTTAGGTTTATTTTATAGCCTTAACTAGTGTTATAAGGGATGGCTTCATAAATCACAATAAAAGATTCAATTTATTTATATATAAAATCACTTTGAGTGATATTTTTTAAAAAATAAATTAAAGGCAAACATCATTTTGCTGATTGGATTTAAAAACATTACTGTGTGATGTGATGTTTGGTTATCAAAAGGGGCAGAGATAGATATTGAAATAAGGCATGCATTTGAATATATTCTCAAAACATCGTTTGCAAAATGGTCTAATCACTTACGTAAAATCATTGTGTTCTTGGGATTTAAAATCCAACAAAATAGTATTAGACCTTTATGTAAAATTGCATACACATAAAACTCACTTATTAAAGTGAATAATGATAATTTTTGTTTAATGTGATTTAAAATCCAACAGATTTGTATAATGTGATTTTGATTTCATTTATCAAATTAGTACGATGTTGTGAGAGGCTTAGGACTCTTTTTTTTTTTTTGAAAGTCAAATTCTCATGTAGACGATGATAATGATAATAATATGCTTAAGTTTGTGTTGTTGATTATGTGTTGATGGATTTCCAAAGGAGAACAAGTTAAGTAATCATTATTAAAAATCAAATCCCTTAATGAAGAGGTTGTGATTTCATTTAGGTTTCAAGGGTGTTTTCCTAAATTCCATGTTCCAAAATAGATATCTTGTGGTCCAAAGTAATTTTACCTAAATTATAATCTAAAAAAACTAGTATGGACTTGGGCATAATTACTTAAAGAAATGATATCACCTAAGGGTGCTATACAATTATTGTTCTTGCCATTGAAAGAGTTTCTTCTTCTAAACCAAAAGGAAAATAGAACAAAAAAAGGATTCAAAAGCAAGTTCATATGACACCTTTTGGACCACAAGGAGTGGTGTAGGGGCCCAAGGATAAGTATTTTCACTACAAGCAGTTAGGGCTCTATAAAAGTAATGTTCATCACATATCATCAAAGTAAACAAACAAGGTAGATCTCATTCACTAGCATTTGAGACATATTTAATGGTAATATCTACTAATACATGGTGTATATATATATGGGAGCTACTAATCTTATTTGTAATTCATTATAGGAGTTCCAGGTAACCAAAACCAGGTAACTTAGTGATGTAGAGATTAATCTTCATATGGGTAATGCTATGAAACTAGTCGATATTATAGTGGGAGATTACTATCTTAATTTTGGATGAGAGAATTATTTAATTTTTAATTCCATTAGAAGGAATTTAATTTCAGTTTCTTGTTTGGTAAAGGATGGATATTTGGTTTTGTTTAATAATTTTGTCATTGTTAACTTAGATAAAAATTTTATCTTTTCTAGTTTATTATAAGATAACTTTTATATTATTAATTTTGTCTCTCCTACGCTACAATAAAATGAATTCAATAACACTAATATTTTAATATATAAGAGAAAGAAACATTCTCAAATGAACCAAACATATCTTTGGCAATTGTGCCTATGTCAGATAAATCTAAAGTGAATCTGAAGACTAATTAAGAATGGGCCATAGGGTTTATTGGAAGTGGAGCCACTTTTAGTCTATTAGTCATGCCTAGAAGGAAAGATGACTAGATGGCCTTTCATGGCTAACGACTATAAGGCCAAAGAATAACTAGAATTGGTTCATTCTGATTTATATGGACCCATGACTATCTAGGCTAGAGATGGACCCAAGTATTTCATCACTTTAATTGATGACTACTCAAGGTATTAGAATATTTATTTGATATGCTGTAAATCCAAAATTTTTGAGAAATTTAAAAAGTATATGTCAGAAATAGAGAAGCATCTCGATAAATATCTTATGACACTGTGATCTGATCATGTTGGCGAGTACCTTTTGAGAGAGCTTAGGAACTACTTACCTTATTAAGAGATTACATCTTAATTGTCTAACCTAGTGTACCACAACAAAATTTTATAGTAGAAATAAGAAATATGACTTTTTTAGATATGGTGAGATCAATAATGAGTTATTCAAATATTCTTAATTTATTTTGTGGATATTCATCAGAATCAAAAGCCTATGTTCTAAACTTGGTATCATCTAAGTTGGTATCAACTATGTCAATTGAATTGTGGACATAGTACAAGCCTAGTTTGGTATCATCTAAGTCAGTATCACCTATGTGAGCTAAAAGGAAAGATAAAAGTAGATAAGTTAGAACCAAAATAGAAGTTTGTTTCTTTGTATGATATTATAGAGGAACAAAGGGTGGCTTGTTCTATAATCCAAAGGATTATAAGGTCATTGTTAGCAATAATTCCTAGTTCTTAGAAGGATACTATTTAATGAACCACAAATCTAAAAGTATAAGTATTGTAAAAGAATTGAGAGATGATAAACTAGTTCAAACTTCTTTAATATCAATAGTGCAAGAAGAAACACAATAAGGAAATGTCACTACCTCATTGTAATGGAAGGAATGTTGAGGAAAATATTGATATTGAACATTGTGGCACCATCATCAACATGCTGGTTACACTAATTGAGGAGCATGAACATAATAGTTTATAAGAATCATCATCTACATAGTATACAACTAAAAGTATACAACCAAAGGGAATGCCTCATTGCAATAGGAAAGTGATTCATTAATCATGTAGATATACACTCTTGGGAGAGTCTCTTGACAAAATCACTAATAAGCTAGATATTGAACCATATAACTATGATGAAATACTAAAGATTAAGATGTATATCTTTGGTAAAGGGCAATAAAATATAGATGTGTCAGGTGGGTCAGATGGCCTAGACATGACATGAGGTATGACCCAAAATAGTCATGCATGTAGATGTGTCAAATAGGCTATGCCATGTCGGCATAGCCCATTTTTTAAAGGCACAATGGCATGGTCCACTAGTCCAGCACAACTTGGTGGGCATAGCCGAGTTCATGGTCATTCCTAGAGGTGTCAAACATGCTATGTGGCCAGAGGTACGGAACAGTATAGACCCTTGCACGTGCCCAGGTTGGGCTTGCTCAGGGCATGACTCATGTCATGCTGTGTTTAGGTCAACTAGGCCATGTGGGCATGACTCATGTCATGGTCATTTTTCAGCGAGCCTGATTGTTCCAGAAGCCAAAGCTTCTGGAACCAATGACAATTTGGGTCGATTCGATGGTCTAACTTACTTAATGATCCAAAAAAAATTAAAATCTAATTCGTTTGATTTTAATTCTAGGAGCTATCGGGGATAATCCTATGTTTCTAAGGATTCTGCCTGGTTTTTTATTTAAAAAATAAAAAAAATCAAAAAAAAATAATTTTTTTATACAAATATCTTTTCTAAATCTATAACCCCCCCCCCCCCCCCCCCCATCATTAAAAGATTAATGTTTTCAAAATAAAAATCTCTCTCTCTCTCTCTCTCTCTCTATTTTTCTCTCTCTTGGGCTCTTTTTTTCAGTTTCAACATTTCACCTTTTGGGACTCAAGTATTACGATGTATGGGTATTTTTATTTATTTTTTAGTTAAGTTTTAAATTTTAATATCTAAAATCATCTTCTTTCTCCTAGTCCTAACTCCTAGTCCTAAGTTGAATCTTAAAAAAAGAAAAAAATAACAAATAATAATTTTATAAACGAAAATGAAATTAATTATAATTTAGATAACGAAGACCTTACGAAAAGGTTCGAGGCTGCCAAAACTTTGGTTTCTCCAGTTGCCTCGACCCAAATATCAAAAAAATAAAAAATTAAAAAAACATCAGTAATTTGGACTCACTTTAATATAATAAAACAAAAAAAATATTAGGGGTGCTGAAAAAGAATCAGTACAGTGCAAATATTATTAAAAAGTTTAAAGCTGTAAGAGTTCGCATGAGACTGAGTACCTTAAGAGGCATGCCGAACTATGCACCAAAAAATATGGTACATTAGATCCTAAGCAAACTCAACTCAATGGTAGGTTCTTTGAGGCTGAATCCAATTCAATCTCAATGTTTACCCCCTCCATATACCACAACGAGTCAGGGAGGGAAGACATGGTTAAACTGATCACCACGATAGGTCTTCCGATTAGGTTTTCAGAGGATCCAAGGGTAGTTAGTATCATGTAGACATATTTTCAGCCTAGATATTATAGGATTTCTAGGTTTACATCTAGAAACGACATAATAAAATATTATAAGTTAGAAAAAGAAATAATAATTAATGAATTTAGGAATTATAGTAGAGTGGTGTCCATGACACCCGATATCTTGACTAGCCACGATGATGCATCTTATGCATGCCTCTCCGCCCACTATGTAGAATCTAAATGGACACTAAATAAAAATATTAGGATTCTCTGAGATTCTTCATCCATATGATGGTGTGGTCATTTTTGAGTATATGATCAAAATTTTTAGAGAATATAAAATTCAAAATAAAATATTTAGTATCACATTCAAAAATACATCTAATAATAGAGTAGCAATTAACATGTTTGTTATAAGTATTAGAGATAGACCATTAGGATAGATTTTCCATGTTAGATATATGTGTCATATCTTTAACCTGATAGTACAAGCGAGGATGAAGGTGTGTGCCCCTGCTTTAGAAAATATACGTAACTCACTAAAATATCTTTGCACGCCTTGTAGACAATAGGAGTTCGATAGTCTCTATTTGTCTATTAGTCTAAAGAAGAAAAAATTCTAATCGGATGTAAGACACCATTGGAATTACACATACCTTAAGGTGGAGTCATTTGTTGGATACGAACACGTGATATCCGACTATGTCAATAGTAAGAGTGACAAACTTATTATTGATGACACTGATTAAGCTATAGGAATTTTATTTATCAAATTCTTGAATATTTTTTATGACACGACGAACATGTGTTCGTCAGTTTATACTCCCATGATTTGCATTTCACTCATGTATATATGCAACATTAGTAGCATATTTAGAAAGTTTTGAATGACCCAACACTTAGCGATATGGTTGTAGAGATGGAAATCAAATTCAGAGGTGATCCACCATTCCATCTCTTTATTGTCTGACTACCTGCATTGACCCTAGGGTTAAGGTGGATGGGGCAGTGAATGTTTTGACATACAAATCCTCGTGCATGAATCAGTAAGACCCACCTGAAGGGTTCATTCACGAGAAATTGATTGATATCTTTACATACTATGATATTCGGTATGGTGGTACTAGTAGTGAAGCTCCAAGTACATACATGGATACCAAATTCAGAGATGATCACTTTTCAATTTAGGTAGTGAGGAAGAAATAATGGGGTGAACCATCGAATAGGAGTGAGTTGTCTTGGTATTTAGATACCGATTACTACTCAATCCTACCATATTTTGATAATAAGAATCTTGATATTTTATAGTTGTGGAAATCATATAAGATTACCTATCCCGTGATATTAAATATGACATAGAATCTACTGACTTTTTCAATGTTGAGCATAGCATCGGAGTCTACTTTTTCTCAATAGTGATTGTTATTTTAGATAGGAGATCTAAATTATGGCTAGATATTGTTGAGACATTAGTATGCATAAAGGATTGTGAGAATTGATAACATTGATGATTGACAGATTAAGATATTGATATCTTATACTTATCTTATATCATCATTTATCATATGTTGTAATACTGTATGTTGACGATATTTTTCTTTTTTATTTTTTTTTGAATTTACTCATTTACATTGTCTTTGTTAAAATTTTTTGTCATATTACTTTGAGTTTAAGTTTAGGCTTGATTCTTAAATATTAATTTTTTGTGATTTGCATTGGTTTATATTAATATTTAAGTTTTATTAATTCAAACACAATTAATATTTAAGTATTAATAATTAAATAATTAAATTTTAATTTTTATAATATTTTTAATATTCTATATTAAAATTACCCCGAACTAGGCCCAAACCCAGCCCAAAGGTCAAAATCTGAATCATACCCAGGCCAGACGGGCTAAAATTGGCTAGTCCGAGCCCAACCTGACATGGGTTCATCATAATCGGGTCGACAGGTTGTGCTGGGCCAATTGTGATGAAGCCGTGTCGGGCCAACATAGCAAGGGCTAAAACTGGCCAGTCTGAACCTAGTTTTAGGCAACCTAAAACTAGGATGGGTCGGCCCGACCTAGCTCATTTGACACCTCTAGTTATGTCTAACCATGCTGAACAACAAAAATGCACAGTTCATGCATCTTTACTATTACCCGATGATGCCACCATTGAGTACAAGACCATGATGGCTGACAGGTGGCCAGTTTATGGGCTAGCTAATTACAATCGGTCATAAGATCGATTGTTTAAAAAAAATAGACCACCCTATGACAAGGTGGTTGAATTATTTAAAAAAAAATCAACCATCCGGGCGACTGACAAATGGGGACCACATCAAGTAGTCACTAGAGCTAGTTTATCATGTCACTGGGCCAAGTACTTGATTTGTGCCTAGCCCGACACGAGGTATGACTCATGCCAACCCCGCATAGCACGAACCATGCCATGGGGAAGCCCAACCCAGCCCGAAGCATGATTTTGGACTGTATCGTGTTGCTCTAAACTCTAATGAACTAGGCCAAGTTGTGGGCCGAGACACAGGCTGTGCCCGGGCTGCCCGACACATTTAACACATCTACATACCTGGCATTGTACAATATGATCTAGAACCATGCTTGGACCAGAGTCATGTTGGCCCGTGATATGCTGGGTTGGGTGGGGCTAACCATGCCTCATGTCAGGCCATTCACAACTCATGTGTTTGGCTTGTTGGCATGATCCATAGGAATGGTGACCTGTGACCAGGCATGGGTCATGGGTCACACACTCATGGTTGAGTTTAAAAAAACTTGACCCCACTTTGTCGATTGTGCTACTAGATGCCCGTTACATTTAAATGAAATGGGTGCCAACATGGAAAGGGATGGGCATTCCCTAGCATTATCCATGTCACAAAAAAATAAAAAAATTACTTTTATTTGTAGCCATTGAATTTCATTCTATAGCACGTGAAGAAATCTGATGGCTATCATATTTCTGCCCATTTATATTTAGAAAAATAGAGAGATATATATATATATATATATAATTTATCATATATATATATATATATAATTTTAAAATAATAAATTTCTATAAATTTATAATATAAATATTTTGATTTTTATCAAAATCATTTTCTCTTCTCTTCTCTCTCTCTCTCTCCTTTTGTGCTGCGGGTTTTTTTTATGTCTATTATTGGCTCTAAATAGGATATTTTAGAAAAAAAAGAGGTGGACTATAACTATGAACTACTGCTCAAATATGGTAGATATTTTTTTTATTTATTAACTTATAAGTTATGATTTTGTGTTTCATGTTATAAGTAAACTTTTTTAAAAATTAAAATATTTAAAAATAAGAAATATAAATAAAATAAAATAATAGTAACTAGTGACGTTAATGATAATGAGTTTGATGTAGATATAGATAATAATGATAGCCCAACTAAAAGGTCTGAGGCTAAAACAAAGTTCTCTTCAATAGTCTCAACTCATTTTCCTAAAAAACCTAAAACTAAGTGAACGTCAATAGTATGAAGTCATTTAAATATAATAAAAATTAGGAGTATCAATGAAGTATTGGCATTATTTATATATTTTTAAATATTATATGTATGTGTGTAGAAGTATAGGTGGCACTAGCTAATTTAAAGGGCATGCCGATCATGCACTGAAAAAAATGGTGCATTAGATTTAAGGCAAACTCAATTGAGTGGTAGGCTATTGAAGATAGATCAAGTTCATCTTCATTGACCATCTTCATTTACTACAATGATTTTAGAAGAGAAAGCATGACCAACTTGATTATTATCATGGGTATATTAATTAGATTTTTAGAGGATAATAGGATAGGTAGTATTATGCTAAACCTATTTGCAGTTATCTTATCATAGAATTATAAGGTCCACTAGTAGTAATAACATAATAAAATATTATAAACTAGAAAAATAAATAATACTTAAAAAATTTAGGAAATATAGCTGAGTGGTATCAATGATGTATGATATATGAACTAGTCATAATGATATATCATTTGTATGCCTCACTACCCACTATATAGATTTAAAATGGAAATTTAATAATGGGCTATAGGATTTTTTGTGATTTTTGCATCCTCATGAAGGTCTTGCTATATATGAGTGTGTGACAACTATATTTAGGGAATATGATATTCATAATAAAATTTTTAGTATTATATTCGATAATGGTTCGAATAACAAAGTCATCATTAGTATATTTATCAAAACCATTAGATATAGGCCATTAGATGAAGTTTTTCATGCTAAATATATGTGTCAAATAATTAACCTAATAGTGCAGGTAGGAACGAAATTTATTTCTCACATATTAAAAAAAATAAGAAAGTTACTAAGATATATTAGGATGCCTTGTAAACCACAAGAGTTTAGCAATCTACATTTTTCAATGAGTCTAAAGAGAAAAAATTTTAAATGAATATGAGACACTTTTAGAATTATACCAACCTGAAATTAGAATTATGTGTTGGCTGCCAATACGTGATATCTAACTATATCAATAGTAAGAGTGACGAACTTATTATTAATAATTCAGACTGAGATATAAAATTTTTTTTTATAATTCCTAATGATTTTTTATGATACGATAAACATGTATTCATCTATGTATACTTCTATCACTTGTATTGTACTTAGGTGTATATGCAATATTAATAGTAAGTTTAGCAAGTATAATGAGCACCCTGCATTTAGTGACATGGCCATTGAGATGAAAATCAAGTATTTAAAATATTGATCCACCATTCAAACTTTATATTCCTTGGTTGCCCATATGAATCCTAGGATTAAGGTGGAATAGATAGAAAATATATTAAGATAAATATCCACTTATTTGAACCAAGTATACAAACCTGAAGGTTTTATTCATAAAAAATTAACTAACATGTTTATATATTATTTTTTTGATAAGTAACATGTTTATATATTATGATATTGGGTATGGTAGTTGTAGCAAGGCTCTGAGTATGGATATGAATATTATATTTGAAGATAATAACTCTTCCATTTATTTGTCTAGGGAAAAATATTGAGGTATTCCATTGAATATGAGTGAGTTTTCTTGGTACTTAGATACTAATTACTATTATATCTATCATATTATAATAATAAGAATTTAGATTTTTGAGTTGCTGAAAATAATATGAATCTACATATACCATACTTTTTAAGATAACATGTAATTAACTGAATCCTTCGGTGTCTAGCATAGCATTAAAGTATGTTTTTTCTATGCTAGCCAATATTATTTTAGATGAGAGATTCAAACCATGACTAGATATCATGAAGGAACTTGCAAACTTGAACAACTAGGAAGATTCAAGATTATGTATTCAAGATAAAGTAAAAGAGTTGCTAATGAATGATGACTCATATGACATCGAGGATATTGAGACTACTATTAGCACTACCTTTAGAATCATACAAGATGATGATGATCCGTATTTGCACATTCATACTATGGACATATATTGATGACTCATACAATGATGTTTGGTGATGTTAATTTTATTTATTTTTTCTTTATCTTATGTTATGTACCATATTTTGGATTGCATTTTTTCATATGATATTTGATTTTTGAGTTTAATCGGATATTAAATAATTTTTGTATTTATTGATTTGATTTTATTTCTTTTAAATTTTTAATGTTATTCACTTTTTAATTATATTATTTTTATATGTAAACGTAAATGTAATATTTCATAATAAATAAAAAATTAAAATTTTAAAAAATTTAACTAGGTATTCAAGTTGTACATAACTAGCATGACCCAGCTCAACATAGAATTGATCCAAGATGACCTAACATGGAAGTGCCTGACTATGGGCCAAAGTGTTTGGGATCCCATGTCAGCATAACATTATGGTCCAATAAGGCCACATAAAAATTAATCATGCTAGCATGACATAACCTATTTGACACCTCTAATAAAATTTAAGATATAATCCATGTAGTCTGATTAAGTATGAGATCATATGAAACCACCTAAAGTGATAAAAGTCAATAAGTGCAAGTAGATATATAAGAAAAAGAGAGGAACAAATATAAGATCGAACCTTTAAAAACTATGCTTATTACAAAAATATTTACTTAGAAAGAAGAAATCAATTATGAGGAAACCTTTTCTCCGATAACTATGCTAAAGTATATCTGGATTCTTTTATCCATTTCAACTCATTTTAAATATGAAGTTTGGTGAATAGACATAAAGACTATATTTTTGAATAGACATATTGAGGATTGTCCATTCAAAAATGTCATACAACTTGATGGTTTCATATAAAAAGGCCAAGAACACATTTCATGCAAAGTTAAGAGATCAATTTATGGACTTAAGAAAATATCTAGATATTGGAATATTTGTTTTGATCAAGCCAATATTTGTTTTGGTTTTGATCAATGTCTAGATGAGTCCTATGTATACAAAAAACATGATGGTGTTCTTAGTGTTGTATGTAGATGACATATTTCTCATTGAAAATGATGTAAATGGATTGTCTTCAATCAAGGTATGATTATCCAATTAGTTTGATAAGAATGATATGAGAGATGCTAGTCAAATTTTTGGAATTAAGTTTTTGTTGAATCGCAAGCAAAGAATGTTGGGCTTATCACAAAGTTATATTGATCAGATTCTAATCTAATTTAGCATGTAGGATTTAAAGAAAAAAAAAATTCTTTTTAGACATGGTGTTACTTTATCAATGAATTAGTGACCAAGAATGCATGATGAGATATAAAAAATAAAACTATATCTTTATGTATCTGTAGTAGGAATGCTAATGTATGCAATACTTTGCACAAGACTTGACATCCACTTTGATGTTGGCATAGTCATCAAATATCAATATAACCTATTGGAAGAATATTGGAAAATGGTAAATAATATCATCAAATACTTGAAAAGACTAGAGATTATATATTAGTTTACCAATTCAATAATCTTTTACCTATAGGTATATAGACTTAGATTTACAATTAAATGTAAATTCTAGAAAATCTATCACTAGTTATGTACATACCTTAGGGAGTTGAGCCATAAGTTAGAGGGGTATCAAGCAATTTCAAATTATTAATTCTACCTTGAAAGCTGAGTATGTGGTAGCCTAGAGGTAGCCAAAGAGGCAATTTTGCTTAGAAACTTATTGATGGATCTAGATGTGATTTCTTTTATGCAATTGCTTATTATACTTTATTATGAGTGGAGCAATTGTTAACTCGATTAATTTTAAAACATATGAAAAGCTGAATTACATTGAGGGAAAATATCATCTGATTAGACATATTTTGCAAAGAAGATATATCTTGGAGACTAAGAAAGTATAAGTAGACAACCAGGTAGATCATTTTACAAAATGTTTATCAACTAAACTTTTGATAAACATGTTAAAAGAATGGGAGTGAGATGTGCAACATTATAGATTTTAAGTCTAACTATGACATTGTTAGAACTATGTATATATATATACTAAAAGTCATTATTGTCATGGATGTTTATTTTAAAAATTATGTTATTTCGTTTAAATGAGAATCTATATGAGCTATGTTTGCATTTAAATATTATGCAAATATGTCTTTTATTTTACTTAGTATATGATTTGGTCTAGAGAATTCAACTTATGTATGGAAGTTCAAATCAATGTTTCTTGTAGAATATAAGTTTTTATTCATAGTCTAAATAAAGTTAGATACACTACTAGTAAGATTGTAGCACAAGATTTTAGTAGGTATGTCTTAACTATGTGGAATGATAAAGTTCCAACTTCTTGTACTAGTATACTTGTTCATATTGAATGAAACCAATTTAGGGTAATTATTTTATACTAACATATAAAATAATTAACATCTCATGATTATTATGAATACTATTACTTCTAATCTATAGATACTTAATAGACAAGTATATTTGTTGGTGGTTGTTTTTGATTAATATAGAATAAGAAATCTATATCGATTTACAAGCTAATTGACTTGGATAACTATATCAATTAATTGATGAATATTAATTTTCTTAATGGAATTCTTGTACTATTAAAAGGATTGATCATATCCCCTTGAATATACTTATAAGTTTTAATTATGTCAAATCCTACAAGTGAATTTTTAATTTGGCATATCAAATAAGTTAAGTGGAAGGTCTTAAAGAAATTATAATATATTGATTGAATAAAATTTTTAGTGATTTAATTTAATTAATGAATATTTGTGATTTTAATGTTAATCAGCATGACCATAATAATATTTTAAATAATTTATGTCAAACCCTTATAATTTCGATGCATGAGATAAATATATACAACTTTAAATTTGGGTATGTTAATCATTGTGAGTATGGTGCTTAAAAGAGTACTAATTATTATACATCTTAATCTATTGTTCATGTCTTAGAAGAAGTGATTGTCGATTAAGGTGGATATTATATAATATGTCACTTCATCACATCATCACTGAGAAGGATGGTGATGGATACTGCTTGGGATGTGCATGAGTATATTATAACTTATAAAATGGTGATAGCCCTTTGAGTTATTTTACTCATATTGTTCTTATCAATGAAACTTGGTGGAAGTATATGTTAATTGTCTGATATGAAGTTGAAAGTATAAATGCTTATAAACCATATCAATTCTTAGTCTTTATGATACTTGAGGTTGTAGAATAAGAGTGTACATTATAAAGCAACCAAAAAAATACTATTTAAGAATTCTCTAAAAGGTATAAGCTTATAAATGACTCTAGAACATAGATGATTTATTATATCGGTAGTAAAGTATTAAAAGATAGCTATGAGGGGACTATCATTAGTATAGGCTTAATGATGATGACCATATTATATATCATTAGAGTAATAAGTCGTTACATAATAACTCAACAATAATTCTATCCATACCCAATATAATTTAACCTATTTGAATATACATCACGTGAAATAAATGAACAAATCCATTGATCTAAGATTGATACAACAATCTAAAATATTTATTTTACTAGAATCAAATTGTCTCACTATTGATTGACCGAACTTTTGATATAATCGATGTGGAATTGATATATTAATGACAATCCTCTATACTATATATATGATTCATATATTTATGAATCTTTATTGATGAGATACCCTCACTAATGAGCTTTAGGGATACAATCTAATAAACAAAATTATATAGTATAACAAAGTTGCAATAAGTTTTTGGTGCTGTTTTAGGTGATTGGTTAGTTTGGTTAATTGGTATGAGTTGACATTATTATCCTTGAGAAAAAATAATTTTTTTTTTCATTGGTTTAGATTATATTAATTTTGATTAATATTCTTTAATTTTTTAGCACTCTTTTATAGGCCAAAGCTTTATAACTGAGCTAACCTCTCTGGACCCAAAAATCAAAAGAACCAGAAAGTGATCTTTAGATAAAAAACTTATAAAAAACTTATGGAGGGAACTAGTAGTAATATAAAGTCCCCAAGCAGAAATTGGTAAGTTATCGAACATCTCATTCAACACCACACATTGAAAGATTATTAGTTGCTCATATTAATAAACGATTATTTGGGTATCCAGATGTAACGAGCCCATCCATCACCACAACACAAGCTGAGTCTTATAGTAACATTTCAAGAGCATCATTAAAGAAATGATATCGAAGGATCATAATTCATATCATAATATTTTTAGAGTTATGAAACATAGTAAAGATTATTAGAATTAGTCCTGATGCAATAAGATTATGTTTATCCTCATTCTCATTAAGTGATAAGACACGAAGTTAGTTCTTGTGTTTATCTCATGATTCTATTGAGAGTGGGGATGAACGAGTGAGTGTTTTTCACACTAAGTTTTTCAACATCAAATTACTTCACGATTACAAAGTGAGGTAAACTAGTTTCAGAAAGATAAGCAAGACACTCTATCTAATGCTTAGGACTATTTTAGGAAGTTGTTGAGAAATTTTCCTCAACATGAGTTTAAGTTGTGCTTCCATACCTAAAATTTATACAACATGCTAAATTAAATGATGAGGTGCATGGTTGTTGTAGTCACAAGAGGTTTGATTATGAATACATCACTAAAAGAGGTATATTACTTATATGAGGAGCTAGTAAAAAATAACTACCAAATTTTAATGGATTATTCGTTGAGACAAGACAAGTTGGAGTATTGGAGTTAAATTAGTTCACCATAATTTAAGTGAAAGTAGAGGTTTTCCTAAGAAATATTGATACCCAAAAGGAAAAAGAGAAGATGATTGAGAGAAATCTCTATTTTGCATCCACATCAAATAGTGGGCTTGCATCTCATTTATCAAATAAAGTAAGCCGACGAAATATAAAATATAGGTTACGTGTTTTGACCCAACAATGATGTCTCAATATATTATCATTCGAATTTCAAAAATCATAAGAGTTTTTCGTATGGAGGCTATGGAAGTAGAATTTAGAATGTTGGGAAAGCTCCAAGAAAATTTTGGAATATCATAATGATCTTTAAAAATCAAGGATTATCAAACTTAATTATCAATCATCACAAAGATAGAGAAGTTAACTTTGGAAGAAAGTATGAATGTATTTTTAACAAAATTGATAAAGAGAAATAATAATTAAAACAATTGGAAGGGTAAGCTTGAAGCAAGATTAGATTAAACAAGTTTAATAATGAGGAATATAAAAAATCAAATTAAACAATTGGTATTATCAATGAAGGAAAAATGAGCTAATGAACTGTCAAGTAATATTCAAGTAATATGAAGAATTTCTCATCTATATTACTTAGACGTAGAAAAGAGTTACAAAGAAAGTGCAAGCCCAAATCATGACTTTTTCAAAATTCATGGCTCTTACTAAAATTTCTAAGAAGTCATAGCTCTAACTAAAGATGTTTTCAAAGATAAAGGTTATGATGTCTTGGCACCTAAAGAAATCATGCCTCTAGAGAAAGTGCATGCCCATATCTTACCCCAAGATGAAAATGAAGGAAGTAAAGAAACAAATGAGCAAATAGAGGTTATCCAAGGTTATGAAAATAAAGAAATGAATTAGATGATGCTAAAGGTAAGTTTCTGATGAATCTTCTATTTCCAAAATATTTTATAAACTAGAGATTGAATGAATAATTTGAGAATTTACTCAACATATTTCAGAAACTAGAATTGAATATACTATTTTTTGAAAGTAATATATTAAATTTATGAAATATATCATGAGTAGTAAAAGGATACTGGAGATGTACAGGACCATGAATATGTTTGAAAAATATAGTGTAATTTTTCAAAGAATACTTACGATAAAATTGAAGGACTCCCAGAAGTTTTACTATACATTGCACCATTTGGGACTATATATTTTAGAAATCATTATCCTACCTGGGATCAATTGTTAGCTTGATACCCTTGCCTATTTTGTGAAGATTTAATATTAGAAATATAACTCCAACATTTCTTTCCAAATAGTTGATTAGACTATCAAGTGTCCGAATTGGATTATCAAAGATGTTTTGATTAAGATTGGTATTATTATTTTTTTATTAGATTTTATTATATTCGATACGAAGGAAAGTAATTATGCACCATTAATATTGGAATGACCATTTTTAACTATAATAAGATAAGTTTTTATCAATGTTAATAAAGGTAAGTTGAATCTCCTTATTAGTGAGAGAAATAAAGTTGCATTTTCAATATTTAAATTTTTAGATAATAATGAGGTGGATAATTGGAGAGTTGATAATCTCCTAGCTAATATAATGCAACAAAAAATAGACTTATAATGGATTGATTTTATAGAAACCTATTGGCTGGATAAATATGAATGAGATGATGCGGAAGAATAATTTTGGAGTGATAGAAGTGATGAAAATGCATAATATGATGAGAAGGAATCATTTTGGTGTTGTGAAAAAGAGAAGAGTGAGGAAGATGAATGTTATGAGGTCATTATATTTTTTGAATCCACGAACTTAGAGGAATCTAATACTGACAACTTCAAAGAAATTGAGGAAACAAGTGAGGGACACAAAGTTGAGATCAAAACTATGGAGGATATGATTAAAGACAATGCGGTGGCTTTACTTAGCATTGTGACTTTTGGGATACAAAAATAAATTAGTCAAGAAAAGATTAAAGACAAAGTCATGGTTATTTATTGTACAATGACTTTGGTGTTATAGAATAAAAGAGTCCACTAAAAGCTCAAAGACAAAGTTATGGTTGTGCATAGCACCATGATTTTGGTGATACAAGACAAAATGTCCAAGAAGTGCTCAAGGAAAAAGTCATGGATGTGCATAATGATGTGACTTAGGAGTTACAAAATGAGAAGGGCAAGAAAAAGCTAAAAGACAAAGTGGAAACTATGCTTAGCACCATAACATTGGAGATATAGAAAGAAAAGAGTATTATTAGCATGGAACAAGAAGACATGATATTCACCAAAGTAATGACATGCAAAGAAGAAAGTGACAAAGAAGCAAGTGTAGCTAAATCAAGTATAAGGGAAGAAACAAAAATAGATGAGGTAAAACAATATACTGAGAAGTTAGCTTGGAGAACATAGATTTTTAATGGAGGAAAAAGATATTGAAGGTCTAGCTAAAGCATTAAATATAATAATATTTGTGAGGCAACAAAAGAATTTTATCTTTCACATGTGCGATATAACAAAAACCTATATTCATCACATAAATGATTATACATACTCAACTTTCTATTAGTATAGTTGTGAAATTAAAACCCCAATGCAACTATTAATATGTCCACTTGAAGTTGCTCAACTATTTTGAGATCCTATGACATTCAAACCTAGTCATAGAGAAAGAAAATATTTTTTTTGAGATGTTGGACTTTTTTTTATTGAGGGGAAAGTTTTTTCTCAGTGATAAGATAAAGTTTTAATATGTGAGTTTGTTCGGTATTTAAATTACCAAAATTTTTGAATATTTTATTATTTTTTTAGATGATGTGTAAGATTAGGAACTAGACATGAATGGATTGAAATCATGAATTTAGAAATTTAGTAGATTTTGATGAATAGTTATGAAATCAATATGTTTTTGAAAGTTTTTGGTTAATAGGTAAATTATGGTGCATCATATTTTTTTGCTATCCATTTCTTAGCTAATACTCTACCTAATCGGTCATGAGAATCTTTGTATATTATGACTCTACATCTTTTGCATAATTCTTCAATTATAAAGCATTTTCTTTGTAGTTGTGATATTATCATAGAGTTGGCCATACTTATATCTAAAAAATTAAATGAATATAATATTAATTTCACATCACAATAATCAAGTACCCCACTAGTACTAAATTTCACAGCCACTTTATAGTATCATGATATTATCTTTGATAAGATTTTGCAGTCTCGCATCATAGTTATGACCTTTTTACAAAGTTATGATTTTTAAGCTATAATAAGTTACAATGTAAAAATACCTTAGGCCAAAATTATGGAAATTATTCAATGCTATAATTTTTGGACACAATATTATATAGGCCATCAACTTCGGGTAAGATCATTCCCCAAGGCCATGACTCTAATTCTCAAGAGAAGGAAAAGTCATTATTTCTATGAGTCTAATTATTAGTACCATGATATTTTTGTAGCACTATGATAATAGGATATATGAGAAAAGTCAAGGTCAATGTCATAGCCATTTCTAATATTGTATAACTTTAGACACAAAAAGATTATTCTTGCACTGTAGCCTTTTCCAATATCATAACCATATGATGTACATGAGAGATGATTCCCAATGCCAAGGCCATTTCTAGTGTTGTAGTTATATAATGATTAAGAGATATCAATGCCAAAGTTGTGACCACTCCCATTATTTCTTCCAAATTATGCACTTGAGAGACTATTCTCAATGTTGTAGGCATTTCTAGTGTCATGGACATATGATGAACATGAGAGAAATAAATATCAAAGCTATGGAAATTACTAATAATATGAATTTGTGTTACAAAGATATTTGGTCCAAGTTTGGACACTACTAGTGTCATAATTTTTAGTTTTAGAAAGATTGAGAAATATTCTAGAGTCATTATCATTTTCTAGAGTCGTGACCTTGAACTCAAGAGATGAAGGACAAAGTGATAATTTTCTTCTAAAAACTATGACTTTTTACTTAAAGTAATACAGAAATATTCAAGTATAAAAAAGAAAGAGAGGGAACTTGAGAAAAATCTTTAATGTTTTTCTTCTTCCAAGCACCAAGCAAAATCTAAAGCAAAATAATCAAATCATGAGTAATTTTTGTATTCCCTATAGAGGTGTAAAATGGGTCTTGCCATGCTGGCACAACCTATTTTTTCTTGGCTTAGTCGAGCCGTCGTATCGTGCTTGGCACGGCATGATGCGTGGTCCACCAGCCTAGCATGACATGGTGGGCACGGTCATGCCGACATGCCATTCATAAAAAAATAATCATGTGCCAGACCAATTACAATCAGCCATATGATTGCCCAACTGAGATCTCTTCGGAAGGTCACCTGGGCTGGTTTACCTTGACGATGATGATTCCAAACCATGTCAAACCATGCCATGCACTACTAAACTAGACCAGGCCTCGAACCATGATAGGGATGCCTGGCCTGTTTGACACTTCTAACTCCCTAAGGGTTGCACAAGTAAGTGAGAGATCAAAGACTTAAGTTAAATCTGTTAGTTGGGGGACATGATGCTCAAATTCCTCATCCCTCTAGAAAATATTTGAGAATTTATATGTAGTCTACAATTTGTATATCTTTATTTGTGTCTAAATAGTTTTTATATTAACGAATGTATTTCTATTTATATTGTGTTATAAAATTTGATGGATGGAAGATTAAGTATAACTTGAATTAGAGATTTGACTATTTGTGAGTTTGTATGAGTTTTCATGGTGGACAGTGATAGAAAAATCATGATGATCAATCGCTCGTATGGTAGGAAGGAAGTGATAGCTCTTTCGACCATGATATATGAGATAAACCTATATGTTAAAACTTAAAATTTGGGTATGCTAATGACTACAAATATGTCACTTACGAATTTATAAGCATTACCAATTTTACATGTAAATCCATTGTACATGTCTTGGAAGAAGTGTTTCTTAATTGAGGTAGATATTATATAGAATATTATCTTAAGTATTTCACCTTTAGTGTATGAGTAGTCTCATCAATGAAAAAGACAACTCGAGGGTGGTGACATCCCTTTGAGTTGCTTTTACTTGTATGGTTCCCATTGTTGAAACTCGAGGGAATTATATGTTAATTATATGAGTATGGTACATATGAAGCTAATAGTACAAATGCTTATAAACCATATCGATTCTTGGTCTTTATGATACTTGAGGCCAAAAAATAAAAATGTATATTTAAAGAAGCCATCAAGAGCTATTGATGAGTTACCTAAAAGGTATTGATTTATGAATAACTCTCGAACAAATATGATTTATTATCTTTATGGTAAAGTAATTAGGGGACAACTATGAGGGACCATCATTAGAATGAGCTCAATGATGATAACCACATTGTATGCTATTAAGGTAAAGAGACATTACATAATAATTCAACATTTATTATATATCCAAATTCAATATAATTCAAACTATTTTACTACATATCACATAAATTATATAAACAAATCCATGGATCTAAGATTGATACAATAATCCATAATATATATTTTACTAAAATTAAGTTCACTCACTATTGATTGATCAAATTGCTAATATTTGTTGTGATTAACATTTTGAAAAAAAACATTTTTACTTCTTAAATAATCCATATAATTGTGAATTTTGTTGAAGAGATACCCTTGCCAATGTACTTTTGAAACACTATTTAACCAATAAAATTAGGTAGTACAACAAAGTTGAAATAAGTTTTTTACACCATTGTTGGGGATTATTTTGTTTGGTTAGTTAATATGAATTGACATAATTTTTCTTGAGAATCAATATATAAATAAGAAGCTTATAGAGAGAACTAGTAGTAATAGAGAGTCCCAAGATAAAAATGAACAAGTTGTCCAAATAGTTCGACAACTTGACCATTTCTATATATAGTTGAAGGATATTTCAGGATGAAGGCAAGTATCAGAGCAATGGTTTAGTAGCACCAATATTGTTGAAGGATATTAAAGGATCTCAATGGACATTATATTAAGTTTTTGGAGATATGCAACATGATAAAGATGATTAGAGTTAACATTGATGCAATAAGGTTACATATGTCCCCATTCTTATTAACGGATAAGGCATGAAATTAGTTTTAGTATTGATCTTGTGGATCCATTGAGAATTAGGATGAATTAATGAGAGCCTTTCTCACTATGTTTTTTTTATCCCAAATTATTTCTCAATTATGACACAAAATATGATAGTTCCAGCAAGATGAGAAGGTGACAATATATGATGGTCAAAACTATTTTAAGGGGTTGTTGAGGAGATGACCTCAACATGAGTTCAAGTTATGGTTCCAAGCCTAAACTTTATATATCGAGCTGAATTGTATGACTAAGTGCATGGTTTGTGCGACTGTAGGAGGTTTGGTTGTGAATAAATCACTAGAAGAGGTATATTATTTATTGGAGTGTTGAAGTTGGATCAATTCATCACAATTGAAGTAAAAATGGAGGCTTTCCTAATGAAGCTTGATGCCCAGGAGGAAAAGAGAAGAGGATAAAAAGAAATTATCATTTTGCATCCAAATAAAATGGTTGGCTTGGTTCTCATTTATCAAATCGAGGAAGCCAATGGAATACAAAACAAAGGATACATGTTTCGACCCAACAATAATGTTTTTATTCATTACCATTAGAACATGAGAAATTAAAAAAAAATTTCAGATGAATACTTTGGTACTAGCTATAAATTATTGGTAAAGTTCCAAGAAGATTTGAAATAAGAAGTGATGATCTACAAAAATCAAGGAGGTTCAAGCTTAAATTATCAACTTTCATGAAGAGAAGAGAATTCAACTTTGGAAAAAAGTATGAATGCTATATTAATAAAATTTATAAAAAGACAATCAAATGAAGAAGCATGATATGTGGTTGGATCAGATGAATCGACAATGAGAAATATAAAGAATAAAATTGAATAATTGACATCGTCAATGAAGGGAAATGGAGTTAATGAACTACCAAATAATACTAATGCAAAACAAAATAATTACACATTTATGTTACTAAAATTTTCTAAGAAGCCATGGCTTCTAGTGAATATGTTTCCAAAGATATTGCATGTAATGTCACAACACCTAGAGAAGTCATGCTTATAAAGAAAGTGTAAGACCAAATCTCACTCCAAGATGCAAGTGAAAGAAGCAAAGAAATAAAAGAGTGAATGGAGATTAATCAAGGCTATGAAGATAAAAAAATAAATTAGAATGAAGCTAAGGGTATGTTTTTGATAAATTTTCATTTCTACAACATTTTAGAAAAAAAGAATTGGATGGATACTTTGAAAATTTTCTTAATATTTTCCAAAAATTAGAAATCAATATACTATTTGTTGAAACTCTAGCTCAATTATCTAACTATATGAAGTTAATGAAAGATATCTTGAGTAATAAGAGAAATCTAAAGATATACAAAAATGTGAATATGAAAAAGTAAATGTTGTGAAATTATTCAAAGAATACTTTTGAGAAAATTAAAGAACCCTAGAAATTTTATTATACATTATACCATTGGGGACTACACATTTAATAAATTATTGTGTGACTTGGGATCAAGTGTTAACTTGATACACTTATTGATTGCATGAATATTAAATCATATAATGATCACTTTAACTTCTCTCTCACTCCAAATAGTTGATCAAACTATCAAACATTGAGTTGAGATCATCGAAGATATTTTGGTTAAGTTGGGTATAATTAGTTTTATATAAGATTTTATAATGTTAGATATAGAAGATCATTATGTACTATTAATATTGGAATGACCATTTTTGGACACTAGAAAAGGCCTTATCAATTCCAAGAAATGGGAGTTGGCTCTTTATGTTGGTAAGAAGAAAGTAAAGTTTTATCTTTACAAAGTTTAATATTTAACTTTCTAAGTAGTTTTTTTTTTGAATAATTGTACTATAATTCTTGGTAATATTCACAATCATATAAATCTCTAACTTCCTCTTACTACTTATTTTGTTTTTCATAAATTTCACATAGTTTGACATTTGGGTTAGAACTTCATCTAACAGTATGTTCCCTTCTAACTTTCAAAATATATTAAGAAATTTTTCAAAGTATTCATCCAATTTCTCTTTTACTAAATCATTGATAAAATAGAAGAATCACTAGAAATATACTCTTAGTTTCATTTTTTATTCATTTCTTTATCTCCATAGCTTTGGGCAACCTCCAATCACATCGTAGTTTCTTTATTTCCCTTTTACCCAACTTCATGTAAAACATGGGTTTGCATTTTGCACTTCTTTTGAAGTCATGGCTTTATTAGGTTCCACGACATTATATCCTTCATATTTTTTTTCTTCTCTTCAATTGGGCCTACAACTTCTTGAAAATTTTTTGGCAGGGCCATAATTTTTTAGAAGGTCAGGGTATTATCAACCCAAAGTTTAAGAATCATCTTATTCAAAATACAGTTATAGCTTTAGTGCCACAACTTTTGGAAAAGTCCATACTCTATCATTCCCAAAAGTTTTAGTATCCTTCTATTAAGAATACCTTAGTAGCTCTTTCTTAATTTTAAGCAATATTGAAAAGTAATTCTCTAGATTTCTTTTCCCTTCATTTATTTCTATTTTCTTTGTGATGATTGGAAATTAAATAATGAGCATCATTGATTAGTATAGATCACTACATTATCCCAAATATTTTAAAAAGATTACTCGAGATTCTACAATCCACTCCAATAGCCACCATATGAAAAATTCTTATGATTATCATGTTTGGATGGTAAAGCATTTGACATTGTTGTTAGGTCAAAACACATATCTATTACTTTACATTTGGTTGGTCTCTTCTATTTGTTAAATATGATCCAAGTCCACTAATTTATGTGAATGTAAAATGATGATTTTTTCTGATTTTCTTCTCTTTTCTTCTTGAGTATCAAACTTCCTTAAAAGAGCTCCCATTTTCACTTTGATGGTAGTAAGCTGATCCAACTCTAACATTCTGAATTATCTTATCACAAATGATCAATACATTGGAGTTTGCTCATTATTTTTTGCTAGCTACTAAAATATATAATATGCCTCCTCTTATAATTTATTCAAAATTGATCTTTCATTGGCTATATTAATTGTATACCTCATCATATAGTTTAGTCCATTATAGAAAGTTTGGGCTTGGAATAATAACTCAAATCCATATTGAGGACATCTTCATAACAACTACTTATAATGGTCGCAAGCATCATATAAATTATCTTGTTCATGTTGCCAAAATTCAGATCTAATTTAAGATGAGAAGAATTTAATGAGAAAAGTCCTCACTAATTCATCTTGCCAAAATTCATCTTGCCAAAACTCTCAATGAAGCTTCATAGTAAATATCAAAATCAACTCCATATCTTATCACTGATGAAAATAGAAATAAGCAAAACCTTATTATGTATGAGCCAACTCCATTCAATTTTATTATGTCACATAGCTCTAAAAATATTATTATAAGACATAGCTTCAGCTCAAAGTAGTTAGATTCAACTAGTTGCAATTGTATACCTAAATAAATCATCATCATAGGCCTCCAATAGTCTTCCAAGGTATGATAGTGTATGGGTTATTGGATAGCTTGTCTATTACCATATTAGGGCTTTCTATTACTGTCAATACCCTTTATAGGCTCTTTATCAACTCTTTTTCTGGCAATAGTTTTTAACTTTTTTTTATTTTTTGGGTCTAGAGGGGTTAGCTTAGTCCTAGAGCTTCAAATCATATAAGAGTGCAAAAAAAAAAGAAAAAAAGTGTAAAAAAATACTAGCAAAATCAAATCACAGCTATCCACTTTCAAATAAGTTGACAAGACTTAATAGAACATTCAATATCACATCTATCTCAATCGAGAGCAAGTTCTTTTAACATATATTCAATGAATTAGTATGTAAAAGCATTAACAATTTTGGCTTCATGAGCAATATATTCATGATGATTAATATATCTAAATTTTGAGTTTCGATGTATAGGTATATCTTGTGCATCAAAGTTGGAAAGGTTGTCACTTCCTTCCTAATATATTCATAAGTGAGCCTTGTAGTTTGCATTTTACTATCCACCATGATAATCTCTCACAAACTAACTCATTATCAAAACCATAATTCAAGTTCTTTTTAATAAATATCTATCAATATCGATAATACAAAATAAATCAAACACATTCATTCATAAATAACAATCAATCTCACATCACATATATTCAAATTACACAACCCCTACACTCATGTTATTTTGGTTAAAATTCTCAAATCTACCCTAGAGATGGGGGTTTGAGACCCACCCCCAACTCTAGGGATTACATTAAGTCTCATGTCCCTTGCTTGCTTGTGGAACCCCTGGGGAGAGCAAAATTTATCTCTGTGAATTGGTGGTTACCATGGCTTTACTTATTTTGTGGAAGAAAAATAAAAATGAGAAAGAAACTCTGAATTTCTATATCTTTCACTTTTATACTTGAGTGATTTTATATTACTCCAAGAAATATGTCATGACTTTCATAAGAAAGTTGTCACCTTGGCCTTATTATCTTAAACTTGAAGGTTATAACTCTAGAAAGGGGCTACAACTCTAGACTACATCATGATTTTTATATAAGACAAAGTCACATTTCTGGTGATGACCATGACTAAGGCATAATGTATGTATAACATGAAATTATTGAGTTGTAAAGGGGTTACAACTTTGTGCATTTGTCTTCTTGTCTTTAATAAAGGGCTATGATACTGGGAAATGGTGCGATATGGTGAAGGGCTTCTCGAATAAATATAGCCCTAACATTGAGAAGGTCTTGTATATCCTATGGTCGCGACACTAAGAAATGACTATGGCACAAAATTTTTCCTTTATATGTCATAAGTGTCTGTGACACTATGGGTGACAATATTACTAGTTTTCTCTTCTCTCATATATCATGTTGACATATTATTACAAGAATGGTGCAGCACTAGCAACTAGATTAAGTATAAAAGTTATGGCTTTGTTTTTTTTTTTTGAGAACAAGATTCATAGCCTTGAGAAATAGTCATACCCAAGTAATATTCTCTATAATATTTTATAGCTCAAAAGTCATGAATTTGTAAAAAAACTATAGCTCTAACTTGAGACTACTAAGTCATAATAAAGATAAAACCATGGTGCTTAGACTTATATATGTTCTTGAGCACTAGTGGAGTATTTGGTTGTTGTGATATAGAATTAATATCATAAACATTTAAATTTCGTGAGATAGGTATGAATATCACTCTATGATAATATTATAGCAACTAAGAATATGCTGTATATTAGAAAAATTATGCTAATGAGTTGGTAAGATCATATCATACAAGGATTATCATAACCAATTAGATATAGTTTTGGTTAAGAATAGATGTCAAAACTATGCAAGAATCATTATTATACCTAATCTACTAAATATCTTTAAAAACTTATTGATTTCATTAATATTCATCAAAATTCACCAAATTTCTAAAGTTCTAAAATTAATCCATAAGTCCTCTCATTATATGCCTACACAATATCATAAAATACCAAAATATATAAGAATATTTGACTGTTTAAAAACCAAACACCTTGTAGGAGGATTTGTAACCCATGTAGAACTTCTCAAAATAGGTGTTGTTATAGATACTTTTTCCTTTATAATAACTTCAAACTCTAGCTGCTCTACCTTTTCATCAAGAGCATCTATGCAACTTGTGGAATAGAGCCGCAAAACATTTTGTGATGTCATGATTACAAGATTTTGTGATATATTTGTAATGTTGCAATAGGAAGATATCATGACTCACATTGTAATGTCATGATAGGAAGATGTGTTGACCCAATTTCTTCATTAAGATCAACCATGTCACAACTTGCTAGGACTTTTTCGCTCTTATGCTTCCATCTTTGATGTCTCAATATGATTTCATGTTATGACATCATGTTTTCATGTAGTGACACAATGTTCCTATATCATGACTTTGAACTCAGTTATGACATTGAACTATTATTCTCCATGAATTCCTTTTTCTAATAAACAAATGACCCACTCTACCTGGAGATATGTTGGTACTTGCCAGTAGCTTCCACAAGGTTGCATACTTTATTCCTCGAGACATCTTGAAAACCTTATCATCAAATCTAAATCATACACCAACATCATTCATCACACTCATAGAAATCACATTTTTATTCAAATGTGAAATACACTACTAATAGTCGAATGCCTAGTTCAAGTTTTATTTTGTCATTATTCAACAAATTCCATAATAGAAAATAAATCTCAAACATATTCATTCATTAATAAAAAAATAATTCATATTATTTATCTCAATTTACACAAACCCTACACTCATGCTATATTGATAGAATTTCCAAATCTATTTCTAGATGAGAGAGGTTTGAAAGCTATGCATGCTAATTCTAGGGATTGCATAAGTCTCACGTCCTTTGCTTACTTATGGAACCTCTAGAGAGAACAAAATTCACCCCTAAGATTTGGTCATTTTGTGGCTTTGATTATTATGTGGAGGGAGAAGAAAAAGAAAATAGAGATTTTAAATTTCTCTATCTTTCACTTTTATACTTGGGTGATTTTATATTATTCCAAATAGTAAGTCACAACTTTTAGAAAAAAGTAGCCACTTTAGTCTTCATCTCTTAGCTTGAAATCATAACTCTAGAAAATAGTCATGACTCTAGACTACATCATGATCTTTCTATGATATAAAGTCATGATTTTGGTAACGACCATGAATTAGGCCTAATGCCTCTAAAACACAAAAATTTTAGTGTTGTGAAGTGGTCATGACTTCATGCATTTGTCTTTTATCTTTAATAAAAAGTTGTGGCACTAGGACATAGTTATAGTATGGTAGAAGAATTCTCATATTGATATATTTTCATTATAATGTGATAAAGTCGTGGTGTTGTTAGTAGTCCATCTTGATTATTATATGGCCACAACATTATCATATAGTCATGGAATTGAGTATGTCTTTTGTATCATGTGCATGAGACACTGATAAATGGCCATGACATAAACTTTGCCCTTCAAATGTCTTAAGGGTTCCACAACATTAAGGTGGCCCTGAAAATGACCTTATCTTCTCTCATATATCATATTACCTAGCACTAAAATAATGTTATAGAATTGATAATTTTCTCAAGCATAAATGTGGCAGCTTTGCTTTTCTATGAGGATAAGAGTCATGATCTTGAAAAATAGTCATACTCGAGTAATGTCCTCTCTAACATTTAGTGTCCAAAAAGTATAAATAATTATCATATCTTTGGCCGAAGTAGTTTTTCCTTTGTAAGTTTTTGTAGCTTAAAAGTTATAGATTTGTAAAAAGATAACTTTAAATTAAGACTATTGAATCATATTAAAGATAAAGTTGGGGTGCATAGACTTGGTCATGACCATAAGCACCAATAGGGTACTTAGTTGCTACAACCTAAAATTAGTTTAACAGCTATTAAAATTTAATGAGATATGTATAATTGTGACTTTATGATAATATCAAAGCTATAAAAAATATATTGCATATTAGAAGGATTGTGCTAGCAAGTTAGTGGGGTTGTGACATATAAGGATTATCATGACCAATTAGACAGAGTTTTGGCTAAGAATAGATTTCAAAACTATCCAAGACTATGATACTAATTTTAGGAGGGATTCTATTTTACTATTTATTTCTTGACTATTCACCAAAATTATTTGTTTCATGACTATTCATCAAAACTCACTAAAACTTCAAAGTCATGAAATTAATTCATAATTTACCTCATTACATGTCTACACAACATCATAAAGTACTAACATACCCATGAATATTTGGTAGTTTAAATACCAAACACCATGTAGGAGGGTTTCTAACCCATGTAGATCTCCTCAAAATAGGTGTTGTAACTGTTTCTTCCTCAACAAAATCTTCAAACTTTGTCTTCTTTACCTTTTCATCTAGAGCATATATGCCACCAGCGAAATAGAGTTGTGAAATATTTTGAGATGTCAACTAAAAAATATTATGATACATTTTGTAATGTCATAATAGGAAGATGTTATGACTCACTTTGTAAAGTCATGATAGAAAGATGTGCCTATCCACTTTCTTCATTAAAGTCATCCATCTCACAACTTTCTAGGACATTTCCACTCGTACACTTACATATTTAATGTCTCAACATGGTTTCATTTCATGACATCATGATTCCATGTAGTGTCATCACGCTCTGATATCATGACTTTGAACTTGTTTATGACATTGAACTATTGTTATCGATGACTTCTTTCTTCTGACAAACAAAGGACCCATTGTCTAGAGATATGGTGGTACTTGCCAACAGCTTCTACAATGTTTTATACCTTTTTCTAAGGGTGATAAATGAGTCGGGTGGCCCTGGCCTGGCCTAGAGCCTGGCCTGGTTCAGTCATGCCTAGCCCGGCACGAGATGGTTTGGAACCATGCCATGGCCTGGTCTAGGCTGAACCTTGGCATTGTTTGTGTCGTGTCGGGCCAAGCACAGCCCGAGTGACTAGCCCATGGCATGTTAAACTGGCTCAGGGACTTAGCTAGATTTTTTTAAAAAAATTAGCTAGAGAACCTAGGGGTACGATTGGCCCGACATGACAAGTCTAGGCATGACCCAGTACAAATCGGGTATGTGCTGGGGCTAGCGGGTCATGCTGGGCAAACAGGCTGTGCTGGGCTAGCGGGGCATGCCGGGCCAATGGTTCTTAAGCCATGCCATGCCTGGCACGATATGGTTATTGTACAAATGTCGTGCCGGGCACGGCACATTGGCCCAATTGGGCCACCAAAAAATAGTCAGCTCGACCCAATCCATTGACACCTCTACCTTATTCCTATATAAATTACTATTTCTCCTTGAGTCATCTTGCAAACCTTCTCGTCTAATCTAAATCAAACACTAACATCATTCATCTCACCCATAGAAATTAAGTTTATGGTCAACCATGAAATATTCATTACCCATAGAAATTACTAACTTTTTTAGATTATTTGGCATATATTTACTAATGTGTCTATATTTATTTGAGTATTTATTAAAGAAACTTTACTAAATATCTATTTTTATAAAATTTGATAAATATTAATGAAATCGGATCTATTTTAGGTAAAATTGATAGACTTAATGGACCAATGACTTAGAAGGGAGAAAAGAGATGTAAAGATTCATGGGAAGATGTTTGTTAATTATTGCGAGTATATCACTTACAAAACCAAAAGTATAAATATATTTAATACCATATTATTTCATGTCCTTAGAATATTAGTGGTCAAAGGATAGAAATACACTCTCATAGTAATCATCAAGAGAAGTTGACATAATTCATAAAAGAAGAAGATATGTAAATGACCCATGTATGAAATAATGTTTAGATTTTGTAGTATAATATCAACGATATAACTATGACATTTTCATCCTCAATAATGATAGTCTAAGGATGAAAACAACCTTGTATGCATAGATGATACATGAGCATTTTCATACTCAACTATACTTTGTCTGACATACAAATACAATATTGGAAATATACTAAGATAAGCAAGCTAGAAGGAGACATGCATAATACTTACTGCCCTAAGAATAAGATCCTTTGAAAATCTAATTAGAAGACTCATTGTCATAATTAGTTTGGTCATGTATTCCCTCTCAAAATTATTATGATATATGAAGGGGGTCAACAAAGCTAAACTTGAACTAAATTCAACTTGAAAGACCCTACCACTCCATTGGATTTTCATGTGATCTAATCCACCATGTTTCTTGCTGCATTGGTCGGCATATCTCTTAAGGTGATTAGTGTCACATGCACTTCTACTTATATATATATGTTGATAATATATATATTATGGTGATTCTTCTTAGACATCCCTATAATTTTTATTTTTTATTATTTTAAAGTGTATTCATACTACTGAAATTCATCTAGTTATTTATTTTTTAGGTGGTAAATAGATTTGGGTCAATACCATTAAAGAAAACTTAAATCTGCTTTTGACCTTTTGGCTGGGTTATTATTTTTATCAACATCTATGCCAATTTCAAATTAATTATCATTATATTCTATTTTCTATTTTTTAAAATATCTCTATTTAATAAATAAAACTAATTAAAAACTCACAAAAAAATAAAAAATTTATCAAAACCAAATTTTGTAAAATACTATCATTTGCACTACATTACTCCACTTCTAACATCAAGGCTTAACTCAAATTTCTAATTATAATTTATAAGTTGCACCAAGTATGTTATATGTGTAAATTAAATATTAAAATAATAAAAAAATTTGCAGAAATAATATTATAAAATTTCTTAGGAGGAAAGAGCAAAGAAGAGAGAGTATGAGGAGAAAAAATTTAGAATAAAAATTCTAAATTATCTAATCTTTATTTACGAAGATCAGAAAATATTTATAAAGATTAAAAAATTCTAATTTTTTTAATCTCTCCTCTTTGCTCATAGGCTAAGAGCATAGAGGAGAGAGAGTATGGTCATGCATTGTGTATTTTGCTTATGTAACTTGAAGTCATGCTATTGAAGAATAACCATGACTTTGATTTCTCTCTTGAACTAAGATTTATAGTGTTTTTGTTGACCATAGCTTCGTGACTTTGGCTTGATTCTTTTATGGTTTGGCAAAGGAAAAACCATGATATCTAGAGGCAACCATGACTTTTAGCTTTAGTGGGGTACTTTGTTAATGTGATATGAAATTAATGTTACATCCATGAAGTTATTTCGAGGTAGTTCGAATATGACTCTAAGAAATCTTAATAACTAAAAAAATGTATTGCATAGTTAAATTATTGTATCAACGAAGTGATAAATTAATGGCCTACAAAGAATTCAATGACTATGGGTATAATATTTCATCCAAGAGTATATATCAAAACTAATACACACACTCACTCACTCACTCACTCAAATATATAATCAAGTCATAGCATTGCAAATGTCATGACTTAGGTGACTATTTGCTTTCATTTTAGTCACCAACTGTATCAAGCCATAAATTTCACATTAAAAACTCTTTGTTTTAAAATTATTCGTCAAAATCCTCTAAAACTAATTTTTTATAAAATCATTTTAAATAAACCTCTCTTTCAATCAAACAAATCTTGAAAAGCTTACCAAATAGTCAGTATTATTCAAGATTTGACAAACCAAACATTTCCCCCCTAATTTCTCTTTCCATTTTTTGTATTTATTTCTGAGTGTCATTTTATACTTTAGTAATCCATGTGATATTTTAAGTTGGATGTCATGGCATAGGCTTGATAATGTGACTTTATCATCTCTTCAGATTTCTTTGGAGCATTGATGTCATGGTATTGAGGATAATTATGTCTAACATATTAACTTAATATTATACAAAGTTATAGTGATGGAATTAGACTTGACTTGGGTGTTAGCTCTCTAAAAAAACCATCATAGTTCTGGGCATAATGTAACTAATACAATTTCTCTTATAATATAAATTCATGATATTAGTATTCGTAGCAGCATTAATCTTGGATTTGTGAGTAAATTATCATAGTACTAACATTATCATGACTGAGATAGTTACTCTTTACAATACAAAGTTGTGATACTATATTGGTCATAGATTTGGTGTTTTCTTTCTAGAGCACAAAATAATGAAGTTGGAAAGCCATTACTAGAGTAAGTGCTCTTTAGAACAAAAAGTCCAATAAAAAAATATTGCAACTCAAAATACTTGGTGTTATGGATCTATACCGAATAAGTCGCAGCTCTAGAAATTTGTTGTGACTACTTATACTAGTGAAGCACTTAGTTTCTATGATGAGAAAATATTATCATAGCTACTAAGTGTTCTAGAGATAGTACAGTCATAACTCCAAGAAAATATCTTGGTTATTATGATTGAGTTATACAGTTAAATAATTGTATCAACTCAGTGGTGGAGTCATGACATATAAAGAATTTAATGATTAATTTTGAAAATGTATGACAAAGAAAGAATATCATTACTCAAGAAATATTATGAAATGTGTATTTCTCTCTCCTTTAAGCCTTTTCTCCCCCGAGTCAACTAAATCCACAAAAAATCACTATGTTTTCACTAACATTCACCAAATTTTCTCAAAATAAGAATTTTTGAAATTTCTCAAATAAACACTAGAATATATGCACATACAACAAGATAAACTTGCCAAATCACCCAAATATTTGGTATATAGAGTATTGAACAAACTCACAAAATGTATTGCTTTTCCTTGAGCAATGAATCACATTTCATAACAAAAAAATAATAATAAAACATCAATATCACAAAAAGAAACACATTACTTAGTCATTAATTAGAATAAATATTCACATCATAATGTGGTGAAGAAGAACGGTGGTATGATTGATTGCTAGAAACAAAATTTCAAAATGGGAATTTTTCTTTAGAGGGCTCAAACTCAAATGGGGGTATGGATGTAGAAGGTTTCTTTGAATTTCTCTTCATTGTTATCCATTCCATTATTTGTGTAATCATGTTGCATAACGTATCCTATCATGTTTTAATGGACTTCATAGAATCTTCAAACAAACCAAGAAAAAAATATATTTGATTATGGTTCTTACTAAAAGTTCTCACATCTTCAAACCGTTACTTAACCCTATAATACATGTTTTTCTTCATTTTTGAATATTGTTCCATGATCATTTTTTGGTACTCACTTGTGATGAATTCAAGAAGTTTTCAAAATGAATTTGTGCTTCTCATCACTCCGGCCTCCATTTATTTCATTACTTCCACTAGAATTTTCATGATGCAATCTTCAAATTTTTCTTGGGTGGACATGCAATCTTCCCCACTTGTTCTCTCGTTTCTCCAATTCCTCCTTTAGGAAGTTACACAGATACTTTATCTCTACCTTCAAATGCTCATCCCTATATTTAGCATCAAATTTCATCTTATCCAATATATATATAATTTCTACCAATTTTATTTTTTTTTCTTTGACATGTTATATTTGATTGGGTACAACCTATCTTCATTATATTATTCTAGACTTATGTCCATCATTTCTATGTCACTTTGGGGAAGGGTGACACATCTTGCCCAACTTTAGTTGAATTTTCACCTTCAAGAATCTATTTTTTTTTTGCTTCCTTCAACCCCTCTTTTAACACCCACCAATATCAATAAGAATACCCATGAGTACATTTCATCTATATTTTCATATGCCAGGACTCCATTGGATCGACACAACATCATTATGAAGAAAGAGTTAATTAGTTGTCCGAACAATTAATCCTTTAAAATGTTGAGGATAAACTTCTCCAAGATCTCCCCTATATCGATCTTAGATCCATTTACTAGAGAAAAAAGTAATATTACCATATTTTGTGTGATTGTGAAGACATTGAGAGTTAATTACAAAATAAATCATATAAAATACAATCAAATAATGCTTTCCTCTATAAATTCTTTTCGCACCAAGTGTCTATAAGTACTTTTCAATGAAACTTTCTACCTATTAATTTTGTGGTGATTGCTTTATAGTTTGATTGCATCATTAAAGATTTGAAGACCATCACATCAATAGTACCTTTCAATCCAAATATATAAATAATAGATTCACTATCAAAAGGCACCCAAACTCCTCATTAATAGCACTTTTTGTCAGCCATGTCTTTTAAATTGGCATAAAATTCCATAATAATCATAACATTCTTCCTTTTCATGAGCATGCAACATTATACTGACTTTATCTTCTCAATTAATTTGTAAAAATATAGAATAAATTATTTAAACTCATGCTCTCCTATGAACTTTTTCTTTCTCAAGCCTGGAGTCATCAACTTTTTCCAATTTTTAAAAGGAGAGTTGGCTTAGGTGCTGTTACTTTGGGAGGAGCCTTGATGAAAAGTTGTCTCTATCACGTGCCTTTGGCCTTTTAACTCAACTTAGTCTCATATTTTCTCATTATTAGCTTCAAATCAAGGTTTCATCCTCTATTATAGCTCCAACTATGGTAGTTGGCATTCCATACATTTTTGTTGGGATAGAGAAGAAAATTTTGAAATGTCATGAAATATTAGAGTTAGGGGATTTAAAAGAAATTAGATTTTAGTCATGCCCTTAAAAAATTGCCATGACTTTTCATGCAACCATGACTTCTCATTTTAAAAGAAAATTATAACTAGGTTTGAGTGTTACAACTTCATTCTGCTGGCAAGAAAGCCATGGCTGGGTTTGAATGTCATTTTATTTTAGTGCTTTTAATGTACATGTATGTATGATATGTGTATACATCCACAACAAAAAATATAAAGGTATTTATTACATCATACATGCAAAAAGTAAAATCTTGGGTTACCTCCTAAGCAGTACTATGTTTAATGTTCATAGCTAGTTTTATTTTTTGGATCAAATTTTTTTCATTGTTGATCTCAAATATCCATGTTATTTTTTAGTATAATCATTTCTCTTTTCTCCTTCTACTTATTGTGTCGATCAATGATGTTGGGTAGAATATCTACAAACTTCCTTTCTTTCTTTGGGCAGCCATATTAAAAAATTTTGTGGCTCCTTGAGTTTTTTATAGCTTTATTCCACCTAAGTCTAGTAATGATAGTCATGATTTTTCTAGGTATCATGACTTTTTTTTTGCACTCCAACCTCAACCATGTCATTGTTTATTAATCCTTCTTTTTTTTATCTTATTTTCCTTCATATATTTTTCATAGATTGTTACAACTTCAAGAGGAATCAGTTTCAAAATCATTTTAGTATCTTCAAGTTTCACTTCTATCAATCATATTCAATCTTTTTCAGCATTATTACTCTTCTTAGTCTCTATTATTAATACCAAAATATTGTCTTCAAATGATGGTTTGTTTGTCCAATTTATATATTCATATTGTAGTAGTTATTATGGACACCCATATAGTAGACCTTCATGATTTTGAGTGTAAGGATGATTGCATGGATGAAAAATCATTGTTTGGTCTAAAATTTTACCTATTATTTTGAAGTAAATTCATTTTTTTGTATCCAAATTCTTGGGTCTAGAAGTTTGAATTCAATCTCAAAAGTTTTTCTTGTGTGATTTGTGATGGCTACAAAACAAACAAAATATAAATGCAATATAAACATAATTATAATTATATATTCACATAACTATAAATAAATTATCATTTTACAATGAAAGTTATGTTAACTCAAGTTGACTAATCAAACTATAATAATGACATCAAAAACTTATTACAACTTTCTAAGTATGCCAAAACTATCATTAATTAATACTATCCCAAAACCTCATTAGGTAAGAATCTCTCATCAAACATAACTTTGTGTATATATGGGTCATATAAGTACTCTAGATATTAATCTCACAGGGATTATCTAGATAGATAGTTTAATCAACCAATAGTGAACTAAATACTACTCGAGTTGAACAGATTTACTTGGTCTCTTGAAAGATACTCATACTGTATAGTTAACTCACATCTTTGTGCATGATAATGTTTCTCCATTGTTTGGTCAATATCATGTTTGGTTGCTGGATGAAAAGTTTATTAGTGTGAAAATATATGTGTGTCCTTTTAGCATATAAGGTAACCATTATCTTTAGACTATCACTACCAAAGATTATTTCATCATAGTTATCCCTTTATTATTTCAATTATAAGAGAGAAAGACTTGTAGGATTGTCAACACCTAACTAGTCTCTTCCACATGTATTTATCCTATGAAATACTTGTTACCATTCGACATGGTTGACATATGATTCCCAAATTAATGAAACTTCTAGATTAGATATTTTACTTAACCCTCATATTACTTAAATATTTAGTTATTCTAGAAAGTATACAATGGATTATTCTTAAATACATTCAAGCTTTCAACTTCATAGGCATCATACTCACAATGATAAAACTTACCTCAATTAAGTTTTAACACTTTGGTTTATATATTGTCTTAAGATTAGAAAGGTTATTATATTCTTCTTACTATATCATGTGAGTGTCTTCCATGACTTTTTTATCACTATATGTCATGGCCTACACTAATAAACCTATATATTTGTGGAAACCCTATTTTTTAGTTCTAATTTACATCTATATGTATCGATATCCAAACACAAATATAAATACTAACATAAACTCATAAATATTAATTCATCATAACACAATACATTCATCAATCATAGATATCAATTTAGTTTGGATATAGGGAGGAAATAATGTGATAAGTACGGAAAGACCTCTCGTAGATTTAAGGATTCTCAATACATGTCCAAGTGAAAATCTAAGTAAATATTCTTAATTCTAATTAAAGATTATGTTTTCCTTTAATTTGCCCTAAATCATAAGGCAGATTTCATTACATGGGGTTCTTGGCATCATGTTTTTGTATATTTTCTTAATTTGTATATCCTTTTTTGTATTTTTTTCTAAGTATTACTTTTATACTTTGGTGATCTATGTGATATTATAAGTCAAAAATCACTGTATTGACTTGAGGTCATGACATTATCATCTCTTCAAATCTTCTATTGTGCATTGATGTAGTGGCACTAGGAATAGTCATGAATAATACCTTTACTCACTATAACTAAAGGTGTCAAATGAGGCTGGCAGCCCATGCATGGTACGAGGCATGACATGACTAAGTCATACTTAGCCCGACATGATATGGTACATAATCATGCCTAGACTTGGGTCGTGCCTACCCAAGGCTTGCCTCGTGCCGTACTAGGCTAGTAGAGGCTGTTGCATTGCCTTGTGCTAGGCTAGGCATGATCCATGTGTCTGGCCCATTAGCATGGTCTAGGTCTACCAGCATGGTGATAGTGACCCAGGATTGGGAATGAGTCATGGGTCATAGAAAACTAGGTAACTAGATTTTTGTGACCGGCTTACACCCGGATCCATTTTTTAAAAAACTAGATTTTTAAAATTTTTTATCTAAATGTATCCGCCAAGTCTATGCTGTAGGTTTTAATAAAACTCATATGCGACATGATCTGACTTGACTCGAGACAACTTGACATGAGACTGTTCAAATTCATCCTAGTTGTGCCATGCCAAGCTAGGCAAATAATGAGTCATTTCATGCTTGGCACGACATGACTTCCATGTCAAGTCATGCCCGACATGGCATGGTGGCCTAATTGGGCCACCCAAAAATGGGTCATGCCGACACAACATGACTTATTTGATACCTCTAACTATAATACAAAGTTATGGTGGTGGGATTGGCCAAAATTTTGGTCTTTATTCTCTAAGCAAAGTGCCTTGATGTTGGAATTACTATGATTGATATAATTTATTTTTGTAACACAAAGTCATGATATTGGTATTGGTCATGACTTAGATCTTGAATTTCTAAGCAAAGTATCATGATAATGGAATTACTATGATTAAAATAGTTACTCTCTATAATACAAAGTCATATCATTGGTATTAGCTGGGACTTTTATATTTTCTTTTTGGAGCATAAAGTTATGGAATTGGAAACACCATGATCATAGTAAGTGCTCTTTGGAACAAAAATGTTAGTAAAAAGATAATGATGGAATTGAAAATGCTTAGTATTTTTTCTCTTTATCGAATAAATCTAGCTCTAGAAATTTGCTATGACTATTTGTGTGAGGTACTTGGCTACTATGATGATAAAATAATATCATAGTTAATAACAATTTTAGAGATAGTAAAGCTTCAACACAAAGAAAATATTATGGTCACATTAATTATATTATATAGTGAAATAATTGTGTCAACTCAATGATATAATCATGACGTACAAAGAATACCATGACTATTTTAGTAAAATTATTGTAAAGAAATGAAATCATGACTATTCAAGAAATATTATGGATGGTGTATTTTTTTTCTCCCCAAGCATATACTCTACTCAGTCTACCAATTCAATCAAAAATCACTAGGATTTTACATATTTTTATCAAATTTTTTCAAAATAAAAATTTAGTAAAATCTTTCAAATGAACACTAGATTACATATACACACAATGGCATAAACTCGCCAAATTACCCAAAATATTTACTATGAGAAGTGTCTAACAAATACTCTAAAGGATATATACTAATGAATTGTATGATACTGAAGAAGAAATCAAAAAAACAAGTTGTAGAGAGATTATACGGAGAAGCTAGCCTATATTTAGCTGGGGTTACTGACCAAATTATAGATCCAATGAAGGTCTAGTTATGAGTATTGAATATAGTATTGTGTGGGAAGAAATCCAAGAACTATTGTTTGCATAGTTAAATAAATAAACATGTTACACCATAGCCCATTCATAACAAATCTCAAAATTGTAGATCTCATTTTCAAAATAAAAGTCCATCATTAAACTCAAACCTAGTCATTGTTATCCTATATATATACTTCTTATTTTGGTGTGGATATTTGGAGGGAGATTAATTTCTTGAGAATAATCAATATCTTTAATGTGTCAGTTTGTTTGACACTCAATGTACCTACTTTTATGGGTCATGTGGCAAGTATATCTTGTTTTGTTTGTACTTATTATAGTGTTTATTAGCAAGATATTACTAAATTCTTATTTTGAGAGAAGTTGACAAATATTAATGAAATCATAGTGATTTTAAGTGAAATTGATATACTTGACAGAACAAAGGCTTGGAGGAAAAAAAAGAGATGAAGAGTTGTGATAATTTTTTTATCATGAATCGAATATACCTTCCACACTTATTCTTGAGTAGTTGTGGCATCTCTTCTTAGATGTAACTATTCAAAAAATAATCATAGCCTATTTATATGCCACTAAAAAATAATCATGATATTTTACTATGTAACAAAATATCATGATTGACATTTTTTTGAAGTCATAACCATACTATCTCTAAAATACTTAATAGCTACAACTTTATTTTTCCATCATGATAGCTAAAAATTCCACAAGTACAAATAGTTGTGGCAATTTTTAAAGCCAAAATACAAATTTTTTTGAGTCATGACATTATTTTCAACCATAATTTTATATTCCATAGAGTATTTACTATGGTAATAGCTATTCCAATATCATGACTATTATCTAGAAAGAAAACATCAAAATTTCGGTATTTTTTTAGCATCACAACTTTGTGTTATAGAGGATAATTGGCTTAGTCATATAATTGTAGTAGCATGACACATCATTTAGAAATCTAAGAGCAAAGACATAACTAATTCCAATACAATGAT
This sequence comes from Sapria himalayana, assembly GCA_029783825.1. Lineage (NCBI taxonomy): Eukaryota > Viridiplantae > Streptophyta > Magnoliopsida > Malpighiales > Rafflesiaceae > Sapria > Sapria himalayana. The sequence continues at coordinate 761,562 of JAREIK010000185.1, read as the reverse complement.
TTTTGTTTTATAGAAAGTAATTATCTCAGTCATGACAATCCTAATACCGTGACACTTTGCTCAGAAAGTTGAGACTAAAGTCATGATTAATTTGTGTCATGACTTTGTGCTACATAGAGCTCCAGAAAAGAGTTACTTGAGTTATAATATATATTGTTTCCATGACATCAGTACTTTAGAGAATATTCAAAAAGATAATCAAGTCATTACCCCAATTCTTTGATGTGGCTTCTAACTAAAAACATTGTATGGATTCTTAAAGTATAAAAGAAATACTTTTAGAAAAAAATGAGGTGAGATGGAAAATTTATTAACCATGCACTCAAAGAACATGTCCGACATGATTATGACTCCCATTTAGGATAAATCTAAGGCATATACAAGTAATTATAATTGAAATTAGAATTATATACTTATATTTTTGCTTGAGTATTCATTGGGAACCCTCGAATCCACTAGATGTCTTTCAATAAATCTCATGCAATTTCCTTCTCCTTATCCGACTAAATTAAAATCTAGGGTTAATGAATATACTTGTTTTATAATAAAGTAATGATTATATGAGTTTATGGTTGTAATTTTACTATTGTTTAGATATTGTTGGATATGGATGAATATTAGAGATGAAACTTAGTGTTTTTATGAACATGCATATTTATGCTTGTTGATCATGATAGATAGTGATAAGTAAGTCATGGGATACACTCATATGATATGGTAAGAATATACTTCTAATCTTAATGCATGAGATAAACCAATGTGTTAAGACTTGAAGTTGAGATACATTTAATCATTATGAGTATGCTACTTTTGATGCTAAAAGCATAAGCATATTAAAGGCCAATCTATTATGTACTATCTAGAAAAACTAATATTCAAGTAATATGATAGTTAAGTGGAATATCTAACCTTAGAATTTCACCATAGTATGAGAGTCATGTGCTAGCTATGATAGATAATGAGAATATGTCATGGGACACATGTAATGAGGGGAGACTAGTATGGTGATGAAAACTCTACAAGTCATTCCCTCTTCTATGACTTCTATTAGTGATATATATATTAATTATCACAAGTATAATGCTTATGAAACTAAAAGTGTAAATATATTTAGTATCACATTATCTCATCTTTTAAGACAATTAAAGGTTGGAGAATAGAAGTACATAATCAAAGTAGTCATCAAAGATAGTTAATGTATTTCCCAAATGGAGTAGATGTGTGAATGACTCTTATATGATACCACATGTGGCTTCAGTGTTGAAATACCAATGAGATCCAACTATGAAGAAATCATCCTTAGTAGTGATAGTCTAACGATGATAGGCACCATGTATGCTAAGAGGACACATGTATTTTCATACTAATTTATTATTTATCCAATAATCAAACATGACATTGACCAAACATAAGAGAAATATCATCAAGTACAAGGACTTGAGCTAATGATAGAGTCTGAGTATCTTTCTAAAAACTAAGTAGATCTATTTAGCTCAAAGTGGTTAGTTTGCTATTGGTTGATTGAACTGGCTACATATCTAGACTTATATCTACTTTATTTCTTATACAACTAGTATGCTTGTGGAGTTATGTTGGACACGAGATTCTTTCCCAATGAGGATTTGAGATCATCTCAGTTAACAATAGTTTTGGTATCTTCACAAAATCATAAAATTCTCGCTAATATTGCTTTTATATTTACAAATGCTTACATAGTAAAACAACAAATTTCTTTAAATTTTAGAGCTATGTCACAACATCACAACCATGTTATGATTTTAATTCATGTCATGACATCAGATAATAAGGTGAAAACTTGAATCCTTAAGGCATGTCACAAGAACACAAGATATGTTGTGACTTCATTCAAGTCGCAACTTCACAATTCAAGGTCATGATAATGAACACAAGTTGTGACATTGTTCAAGTTACAACTCCACAACTGAGGTTATGACACTGAACATAAAATCTTACAATCGCAACAACATTAAATAAGTTACAACTTTATCGGGTCATGGCTTCATAATGTTAATCTAAACACTGAATATAGGTTGTGACTTTGTTCAATTCGTGACTTAATAATTCTAATCATGATATCAATTACATGTTGTCTTCCCGTCGCAACTATATAAAATATGTTGAGACTTCATTCAGGTAATGATTTTATAATGTAGATTGTGACACTAAATACATGTTTCAACTTTAGAAGTATTAGTAAATTCATGTTTCAACTTTAGAACAATTCATCAATTATTGTAGCACACATGAAAAAGGTATTACCTTGTAATTTTAAAATTGAGCATTGTTGCACTTGGGACTCTATATGTGTGTGTGTGTGTGTGTGTGTGTGTGTGTGTGTGTGTGTGATACTTACGCATTTGTGTTTTTAAAACTTTAATAATGTTAATGATGATGATAATTTGTATTAGGTTGTGAACATCACAAAGATAATGAAAACTCATAAAAGTTGAATTATCCTAGCTAATGAAAAGACTAGAATAAATGAATATTTAAGTGTTCTAACAAAATTATTCAATTGCAATATATGAATTGCTAATAACTTATTTTATGAAATATAAATGGTTAAATATTAATTCGAATAGAAATAATATTAAAATGAAAACATAATTTATCAATATCATTGTTGATTCTAAATTGAAGTTGGACAATTCACTTATGTTTTCATGACAAGCAAGATAAATGTTTCCTATTAATATCTCGGTGAAATAATAAAAATGGACAAGTCACTTACATACATAGATACATACATACATATATATATATATATATACATACATACATACATACACACACACACACACACACACATATATATATATATATATATATATATATATTGATGTGAGAGTTGTTTATAAACAAACAATAATAATTTAAATTATCATATTATTGTATTTGATTATAATGATCAAGTAGAATTATTATCTTCATATAAAAATGATATTCTGGTAAAATTTTTTGATTTTATTTGATGATAAGCAAGATGAATCGTTGGAGTGCTATGGTGATGAAAAATGCAAACTTAATAATCACAAAGAGAATGTTCTCAATGCAAAAACAATGAATAAAAAATAATAACAATTTTTTTGAAGAAGATATTTACATTGATATATATGATATAATTTATTATCATGCTCTGTGATCAACAAAAATTACATTTTCATATTTAGATGTGGTGTTTTGAATGTTTGAATGTTTAATTAGCAATATGTGTGACATATCTACTTTATATAAGCTGTCTATGTGCAGTGAATGCTTAGAAAAATAATGATTAATGAAATTTTGTTATGAGTTTCAATTTAAGTATAGGGATGTAAAAGTCCTCAGATATTTAATCATGGGGAGCCATGTTTTTTTTTTATGATTTACTCAATTACAAATGGGGAGTGGTTGTTTGACTTCTAATTTTATCTTAAGTTTGTGGTAGTTTTTCTAATTAAAAAAAGACATCTGAATCGATGACCTCAAAACTCAAGTATTTATAAAAATAATCAACTCATCATTTTATTTGCAGAATGAAAATTTTTTGATATTTTAGCCAACTTAATGGTAGTTAAGTTCTTTATAAATAAAATATGACAACCAATATGTTCGTAACAAAATGGTATTTTTACAAAAATAGAAAACCACCAAGATATTTTTATAAAAATAAGACCCATACCCATTTCATGATGAATAGGTATTTTTCAAAAATTGTGTTTTAAAAGGGGCATTTTTCTAGATGACCATTTAAAAAATAAATGTCTTCTAATTAATTATTAATATTTGACTCAATGATTTTTCTATGCAAACTATAAACTCTCATCAATATTGTTATTATTTAAATACAATTTCATTATAATCATGATCAATAATATAAATTTTAGTTTTTTAAGCAGTAGAATAATCACATAAAATTTCAAACAAATCCAACTTGTACATATATGCTTTAATAGTCTTCATCCAAGTTTTTTATGATATTCCTTGTATCTTGCTTATTGACAAATTTGAGTGATTTTTAATTAAAACATGTATGATCTTCTTTTCATGTGTCAAAATTACATGAGATGTCTCTTAATAATTTTATGCTTATGTATCATAATTAAATAATTGCTAATTCTCTTATTTGTAGTTTTAACCTTATAGTTTTCTCAAAATTCCATCTTAAATATGCATAACTACTTATGCAATATGTATTATTGAATGCAAAACATTAAAAAACATATTAGGTTGTATTAAAATTATCAATTATCACAAAAATGTGTCAAGACTACGTGAATTTTATTGATATGGTTGAATATTTTTGATTATCATAATTTTTTGCATAGAGTCGTCAAAAAAAAAATCATTGAATATATATCAACAAGAGTTTATATAATTATCTTCAAAATAACAAATATTTTCAATTTTTTAAGCCAATGGATACATGTCAAATAAAATTAAAATATATTAAATATTATCAAAATTCATTGTAAATGCATTAATTAGATACCATCTTACATATATAGTTCAAAATTCATTAATGTTATGAAATATAAATGTATTTTTTTTGTACCCCCACTCCCCCTCAAACCCAACCATAAGCTCAGAATGAGAGTTAGTAAGGCTCTCATCCCAGATACATGATAAGTGATCTAACAAGATTCCTAAAAGATATATCTATTATTCTTGGGAATTGAACTCATGTCTTTAGGGATTGAGCACGTGTATATATGATAATTCATTTATCACATTCTAACATAAAAGCCTAAGCCCGACATTGCCCTCAATAAGGTAGTTCCTCGAAATGCCCAAGTCCCTCGAATACCTTCATTCCATACTCATACTAAGCTAAGCTAAGTCAAAGTCAGTCTTCCTTGGGCTTGGCTGGCCCACTAGAACAGTACCTGCTATCGTACCAAAGGCTGTCATCATTCACTTTAGGATTGTAGCAGGCTGAAAGGGGAGAGATTAAAAAGGCAAGGATTCCTTTGGTATATATACATAGTCATGCAGACCAGACAATCTGAATCAGAGACTTGGGTAAAATAACTCTATATTAAGTATAGCACTTTGCGGAACTTCTTCAACCAGGGCAAATCCTCACTCAATAGGAGACCAACTTCTTTTATTTTAGCCTTTTGACAATATTAATAATAAGAAGAGTAGTAGTCATAACTGAGTGATCTTTTTTTTTTTTCAAAATGTAAATTCAAGCTAGACAACCCATCTATACAAATGCTTGACTAAGCTTGGTCAAATAGGGCAAAGCGAGGCCAAAATGATATGCTACAACTATTTTGACTTGAAATGCTATTATGCACATTGTTAGCCCCCATAGATTGGTTTCGATGTGTTGAAAAAGTTCTTTAGGGTTATTTATCTATGAGGTATTTAATTTTAATATTATCTTTATGTAGGTAGTCATATACCTTCTTACTTCATCCAAAGTTAGAAAGTAGGGAGGAAAGTCTCATTGTAATGTAGGATAAGTCAATGAGCATTCTAAAAAAAATGTTGCTATTTGATAAGGAGAAAATTATGTTAAAATAATGATATAGTAAATAATTAGCGAGAAAATAATAGACTTTATAAAATTTATAAAAACTGATTTAATATTTATAAAATTAGTAGGAATAACGTCAAAAAAACTAAATGAAAAAAATATAATATAACGTGAAATATATTGAATTATTATTTTTTTGATATTAGATTTAATTAATATTGTTAGAAAATATAATAGTTGTTTGACACCCACTCTCTCTCCTCTCTCTTTATATCATTCTTCTTCTCTTGTCTCTCTCTTTATTATTCTTCTTCTATCCTCTCTCTTACTTTGTCATTCTTCTTCTCTTCTTTCTCTCTCTTTCTCTATTTCTTATTCTTCTTCCCCCCCCTCTCTCTTGTTCTTCTCTTCTCTCTCTCTCTCATTTGGTCTTATTCTCTTCTCTCTCTCTCTCATTTGGTCTTATTCTCTTCTCTCTCTCTCTCATTAGGTCTTCTTCTCTTCCTTCTCTCTTGTTCATCTTCTCTTCTCTCTCTCTCTCTTGTCCTTCTCTTCTCTTCTCGCTCTCTCTCTCTCTCTCATTGGTCTTCTCCTCCTCTCTCTCTCTCTCCCTCCCTCCCTCCTTGTTATTCTTGTTATCCCCTCTCTCTCTCTCTCTTCATCTTCTTTTTCTGAATTTTTTTTACAATCTCTGTTTACATGTTATAATGCGAATTGGTAAACATGAAATAATAGTGAGATAAATGAGGGAGAAAGATAGGGAGAGAACTCTAGGCCAAATGACATTCCAACATCATGTTAGAGATTTTAATTCTTTTTCGAGATAATATGTATGGATCAAGATCATTAATTTATTTTTTAGATGAATATTAATGTGATCACGTTGAAAAACATATCTTAATCATGAGCTCCACTACAACCAAAATCTTCTTCCCAATTGCTAAAATTGAACGAGGAAGAACTCTGTGTAGCCATGTACTTTTTTTTACCATTAAAATCAAAAAATGTGAAAAGAAATGCTTTCCATCACTTTTAAAAAGTGATGTGATATTTCTTTTTCTTTTATTTTTATTTATGATATATATAATTAAATAATTAATTTGATTTTAATGTAAATCAATTAATATTATTTTAATAAAATCAATTAATATGATTTTAATCAAATTAATCACTCTGATTTTATATACATATATACTCTAAACAAATAAACAAAATATTTAATTATAATTTAATAAGATATTTTTTATGGTAATGGATAAGGTTATGAAAGGGATCCTGACTCAAATAAGATCTTGGGTTCCCAATATAATTATGTCATGTCATTAATTTTATTTATAATTTATTCTACTATACAATTATTATTATATGCACTCACTTATTCAAAAAAATTCTAGCTTTTTGTTATTTAAAACTTATTAAAGTCACTATTAAGACTGATTTTTATCGATTAAATTAAATTACTAAAAATTTAATTTAATCAATCTTTTTTACTTTTTTAAGACACTCCACTTAACTTATTTGATATATTAGATTAGAATCCACATTGCAAGTTTGATAATTACATAACATATAAATATCCTCAAAGGGATATCATCAATCTATTTTACAGGACATATTCCATCAATAATTATCCAACTAACTGATTTTATCAATCTATTTATAGATTTTATTCTTTATGAATCAAAATAATTACTAAGTATATGTGTCTATTAATTATTTCAAGATTAAGAGTAATAATATTTATGATAATAGTATATTTTTATTTTATATGTCAATATAAAATAATTATACCCTAGTGGTCCCGTTCAATACACATAAGTGTATTAGCACAAGAAGTTATAATTTTACTTTGCCTCATAGTCAAGGTATACATACTAAAATATTGTGCTAAAATCTTACCAACAAAGGGTCCAACTTCATCTAGATTGTGAATAGCAGACTTATATTCTACAATAATTATTGATTTGATCTTTCATGTATAAATCAAACTCTACGCACCAAATTATCTACTATACAGAATAAAAGATACATGCATATCAATTCTAAATGTAAACTCAACTCATTATAATTTTAATTTTAAAACAATAAAATGAATTCTACCAACCAATCAAAAAAAACAAAATTGGCTTTCAATATAAACACAGTTTCAATAATCTCTCATTTAGACTTGATGTCATGATGTCACACGTCTTGCTCTCATTCCTTTCACATGCCTTTCACAATCTCTAGCTGGCAAGCTTTCATTAAAAAATAACTAGATTGTCTGCTAATGCTACTCTAGTCACTACTATATCTTATTTTCTCATAGATTCTCTTAGATGATATTTGTGCTCAATATGTTATGTCTTTTTATAGGTTATAGGTTCCTTTGATTTGACAACTACTCCATCATTATCATAATAAAGTATAATAGGTAATTACATAGAAGGAATCACTCCTAGATGCCGCAAGAATTTTTTTGGCCATACTACCTCTAAGGTTGCCACATAATTAGCCTCGATGGTGAAATCATCAATATAAGATTGCTTAATACTCCATCAACTAATGACTCCACTCCCTAAACCAAGCACATAACCTGAAATGAAATTTCTTAAATTCACATATAATTGGAAATTTGAATTTGTATACCATATTGGTACCAGGTTATCCACTCGATATACTAACATGTCATCTCTTGTCCTTTTTAGGTACTTGATTATATATTTCACTACTATCTATTATAGATAGATAGTGAATTGCATACCATACTAAAATCTAGAGACCATGCCCACTATAAAGTAAATATTAGATCTGTTGCCCACTATAAAGTAAATATTAGATATAATGCTCACTATAAAGTAAATATTGGATCTAGTGCAAAGTATTGCACATATTAGGCTTTTTATTATAGATGGATGATGAATTACTCTCGTTTTTTCTATCTCATTATGCATTTTGAGATGTTGATTCTTTGAAGAAAATCTTACTTGGAATCTTACATGCTAAAATGGTTAATATATGGTCAATATAAATAAATTGAGATGAGCCCAACATTCTTTGCTTGTGATTTCACAAAATCTAAATCTCAAGAATGTGAATAGATTCTCCTAAGTCTATCATATCAAATTGACTAGATAGCGAAACATTGACCAAATATAATACACCCAAATTATTTCCAATGAATAAGATGTCATTTACATACAATACCATGAATACAACCATACTACCACTATATTTTTTGTATACACAAGATTCACCTGGACACTGATGAAAGCCATACAATTTAATGGCTTGATCAAATAGAGTATTCCAAGATTTGGATGTCTGTTTAAGTCTATAAATGAACTTTTTTGTTTACATGACATGTGTTCTCAACTATTTTTTATGAAACCATCAGGTTGAATCATATAAATGCACTCCTCAAGAAGTTCATTCCAAAATAAAGTATCTACGTCTATTTTACATACTTCATGTTATATTGAGCTGCATAAAATAAAAAAATTCAAATAGACTTTAGCATTACTAATGGTGAAAAGGGTTTCTCTCCTCATAATCGATTCACTCTTTCCGAGTAAAACCTTTTGCAATAAGAATAGCCAAAAAATACATCTGGTTCACTTGGGAAGATTATTTTCTCTTACATGGTAATATATTAGTGTTATTTAATTTAAATTAGTGAAGCAAAAGGATTTACATTATTAATAATATAAAAATTATCTTTTAGTGAACTAGAATAGATAAACTTTTTATTTAAATAGATTGTTATAGGATCATTGAATAGAAATGAATATCCATTCTTAACCAAACTAGAAAAAAAAAATTCTTCCTAATGGAATGTACATAAAGATAATCTTATAAAATTAAATTTGTCTCTATCAAAATGAAGACAATAATCTCACACTACAATAATTTTCACCTTAATAGTATTGTTCATGTGAAAATTAATCTCATCATCACTTAGTTTTTTGATTTCCTGGAACCACTAAAAAGAATTACAAACATAGATAGTGGATCTCACACTACACACTAGGTATTAGTAGATATTATTGGTAAACATGCCTCTACTACTATTGAATGAGATTTACCTTGATTATTCACTTTACTAAGATAAATTATATATTACTTCTTCTAATATCTCTGTAGTAAAAAAATTTATCCTTTGGCCTTTTCACTCCCACTTGTGATCTATGAGCTGCCTAGGGAACACAAACATGTTTCTAAAAATTTTTATTTTTCTTACCTATTGGCTTAGAAGAAGCTTTATTAGTAACAATGATATGGTACGGGTTCTTAATAAAACCCACAATTGATACCATTTCCTTAAGAAATTGTAACAATGTTCACTCGAGTTTATTCATATTTTAGGTTAGCAAAAATTGCTTGTATGAAGGATGATAATTTGATATTGATACCACCAATATCAGCTCAAAGGATCTATAGTTTATTAAGAAAACCATTAATCTTCAAAACATGATCACTTATTGGGATATTTTCAGTTATTATAGTATTTATTAGATCTTTCATAGCCTTTAACTTGGTAAAATGAATCTAATTTCAGCTCAAATGATCTATAGTATCGGATTTGATATTGCTTGTATGAAAAATTGCTTGTATGAAGGAAAAATGTAACAATTGATACCATCAATTTTAGCTCAGAGGATCTATAGTTTATTAACAAAACCATTAATCTTCAAAACATGATCACTTACTGGGATATTTTCAGTTATAATAGTATTTATTAGATCTTTCATAGCCTTTAGCTTGGTAAAATAATCTAATTCTCAAATATTTTTTTGAGATTAAATATCATATCGTAGATAGTATACATAGATCGATGCTATAGTTATAGTAAATTTGTTATAGAAATAAAAATATAATGCTTAGACATCTCATCGATTTTTACCCACTTCTCATATGGCTTGGCTTCATATTCGTTTCCACTTCTCATATGGCTTGGCTTCATATTCGATTTCCCCTTCATGAGGTTTGTCTAGGAAAAGGTTTGTGAGCACAAACTTTTACCCAATCTATGTAATTCATTTGATCGAGTTTTTTTTTTTTTTGAAAAAAATGGTGAGTACTTTCCTTCTATCGATTGAGTCATAGCAATTGAAAGTTATTGTTAAAACTTGAAAAATTGCAACTAGCTAATTAACTTTGAATTCCATATTTAAGTATCGGTTTCTTCCACCAATTCTTAAATTAAATCTATCATCAATTTGATACACTAATAACAACATTCCTCGATGGAATGACTTCTAATATTCATCACTTGTCTAGACATGTTAATTATTTTTAACCTTGTTGTCTAAGTAATAGCCCATACCAAACAATATTAATTAGATGACTTAGCTTTGGTCCTGAAAATAATAGCAGTGACTCATATAGAAAATATATTAGTTTCAACATTAATTCTAATTTAATTATTTTTAAATGAATCCTTCAGATGGTAAAGTGATTTATTATAATAATTTGTGGAATTACCTCGCAGTGGTTTAGATGTAGTGCACCCACAAATCAATTAGTTTGATAGGAGGAAATTACTTAGACTAACATGATAAACAACTTGCAACACTTACACACCAGTGATGGAGACATGGTATTCATTCTTGATGAATTCTCTCGTCCACTTTGGTATTTCGTAAGATTGAGGATTTTAATAAAAATAAATAGGAAAATGGAAAAGATATATCTTAAAATTGGAATTAGTTTAATTTATTTTCTATTTTTATTATCAAAAATATGATATTTTATCTGAGCATGTATTCATACAAGTGTGATGTAATTTTTTTTACATATGACCATCATACAAGTTGTCACATACATTGGTTATTCACATTATATGCCATTGGATTTATTCATGATACATGCCATTACATTCATTCATGATATATGTCATCACATTCATTAATGATATATGTCATCACATTCATTCATGATACATGCTATCATATTCATTCATAAATAGATACTAGCCCAACTATTATGGCCATTCCACTTTACTGATTTCATTTTTGGAAGTAGGGGTTTTGGGTAGCACCCCCAAAGCCTAAACAAAATTCTTGTTTATTATTACTTAGAGATTTTGTTTCTGAAAGTGATGACATTTCACCATTACTTTCAAAATGACAACAAGATAGTTGATGATAATCTCCATGATAGTCATCTTTCTTCACCAAGAGGTCCACCATAGTCATGATTTACCACTATGAGGTCCACCTCAGTCATAGTTCATCAATGTTAGCTCCATTATGGTCATCATTTTTCACCACGAGCTCCTCCATAATGAATTTTTAATTTGAGAGGTCTATGCCTCAATTGGAATTCACAAATTTGTCTAATGTGCATTTGGAATAAACTATTATTATTACATCATAATGTAATCTTAAAGTCTCACAAAAACAAAACAAAACAAAAAAAAACAAAAAAAACAAAAAAAAAACAAAAAAAACAAAAAAAAAAACAAAAAAAAAACAAAAAAAAAACAAAAAAAAAAACATTGACGCATTAACATATTAATCAAAGATTACCAGTTAGAACACCTCTATTTGGTTAGGGGTTTATACCAGATTAATCTACTTGTAGTATCATAACTGAGACTCTGATATCACTGTTAGGGGTTTATACCCCTTCTCGAGTTAATATTTATTAATTATGATTGTTTAATTTATTTTTCGGATGAATATTAATGTAACCACGTTGAAAAACATACCTTAATCACAAGCACCACTACAACCAAAATCTTATTATATATGGCTTGCACCGAAAATGAACGAGGAAGATGAACGATGTGTGAGCATGTTTAATTTATTTTTCCGAAGATGCATTACATCACTTTTAAAAAGTGACGTGACATTCCTTTTTTTTATTTGTAAATTATTATTTAAAGATTATCTTTATTTTATATATATATATGGGGGTGTGTGTGTGTGTGTGTGCGCGCGCGCACGCAATCAAATAATTTAATTTGATTTTAATTTAATATGATTTTAATAAAGATGATCTCACTTGTATGACCATGGAATGGACCCTAACTCAAATAAGATTTCAAGTTGCCAGTATAAATTATACCATATCATTTATATTAATTATAATTATACTTTCTTGCTTATTTGAAATAATTCGAGACTATTATTATTAAATATTTTTTAAACTCTAGATATTAAGATTATTGATACTAATTGATTGAATTAAATTACTAATAATTTAATTCAATTCATTTTTATTACTTTTTTCAAGACAATCTACTTAACTTATTTGATATGCAAGCTTAGAATCAATTTGTAGAGTTTGCTAATATCAAAACCGATAAGTATCATCAATCTAATTAATAGGATATAAATCATATTAATAATTTTTATTTACCATATAGAGTTATCCAGTTCATAGAGTTTATCAATATAAAATAAAGATCTCACACTTTATGAATCAAAATAAATATTAAAAAGTATACATGTATATTAATTATTTCAAGTTTAAAAGTAATAGTATTTATAATAATGATGATATGTTTTTATTTGATATGTCAGTATAAAATAATAACACAGTAATGATCTCGTTCAATACACATAAGTATACAAATACACATAAGTAAAATAATATTTACTATTTCACATAGTCAAGATAAGAATCATATGTTGCAATTTTATTTGACTGTGAATAATAAACTTATATTTTACAAAAACTAATGATTTGATATTTGATGCATAAATCAAACTCTGTCCGCCAAATCATCAACTATTCAGAATAAGAACTCATGAATATTAATATTAAATACAAACCCATTTCATTGGAAATTTACTTATTAAAATACAACAAAAAAATTCAACCAACTAATTAAAAAAAAAAAAAAAAAAAGACCTTCAATATATGTATAATTCCAACACATCTTACATTCCACATAATCGACAAAGTGAGAAAGATCAAGTAATGATTTCTATATATATATACCAAGGAAGACTGAAAATGGCAAAATATTCACCATAGAAAGATCAAGTAATGCTTTCTATATACACATATAGTGGAAATCCTTAATTTGAGCGAGTTGGTGTCCATCTTTACTAGTGTCGTGAGAAAATGAGCTTGCCCTTAATATGATGTGGTAAGTTACGTTTGCAAAGTTGTGTTTACTTATTTCAATCTTTGATATTAAAAATGTAAATTATAATTTTATACTAATTTTTCTCAAGACACCCCACACATAATTGTATCTATAAATAATAAAATAAAAAACATTGTAACATATTTAATGGTTTTTTTTTTAAACACGAAGGTGGAGTTGGGGTAATTTCCATTTCCCACATTGTGATTTGGCAGGAGGAAAGGCGATGGAGGGAGAAATGACTTGCATGGATGCTGGGGGGGCTCCGTCCGCTAGTAAGGCAGCCATTGTGGCGAGTTGGGGTGACAAAAGTGATGTAGCGCGTAAGAAAAACATGGTTGTTTCTCTTCAACAGTTCGTCTCCACGATGTCTCCTTTAATTGATTTAGAGAAGGTTTCTTCCGTTTAACACCTTCTTAAGCTGTTCGGAAGCTGCGAGTACTTGTTATACTTAGTTTTTTGGTTGTATTTTAGTTGTTTTCTCACCTATTCTTGGTTTTGAGAAATATGCTTTCCCGGGTTCACATTTCACCAGTTAGAATTACCAGATTGTTTTTGTTGTGTTGCCAAACAGGAAGCTGAGATTTCAGGTTCGATCAGTTCAAACTGTTTGAAAAACCCCTTCGTTACTCAAAAAAGGGGACATGCAATTCTCAACTTGAAGTGTGCTGATGCACAAGTATAGCTTTCTTCTTTATCCTTTTGTGAGTTTTGCAAGTGTTGTACGTGACGCACGCGGCATTGTTTTCTATGTGATGTGTCCCAACAACTATTCATTGTTTGTATCTCACCATCCTGACTTGTACTGTATTTTCTGTTCATGTTAGAAAAGAGAAAGGAGGGTTGCAACACTATGACACCTGTTGTATATTTATTTCTAGTTAAAAATAAATCTAAAGAGTTACAATTCAAATAATTAACTTTTTGAAAATAAAGTATAGTAAAAGTTACATATTTAATCTATGACTTAATTACATTGTTTAATTTTAAATACATGATAGTTGTTTTAAGCACTCTTAAAATGATAATAAACTATAATTTGATTGTTTGTGATTCCAAGAAACATGTGCTAAATCAAAGATGATTAAAAGATATTTTCATAATATAGAGTGATAATCTAATTTTTTTATTTAGTACATAGTGATCTTTCCGAACTCAATAACATGTTAATAAGAGGAGATAATAAACATTTCTTATATTCATGTGCTAAATAAAAGTGAGATTTACCTATGTATATTTAAAAAGTATGAAATATGTGCTAAATCAAAGATGATTACAAGATATTTTCAGTATTGAGAGAAAATCTAATTTTTTTATTTAGTACATAGTGATCTTTGTGAACTCAATGCTGTATTAAAAAGAGGAGATAATAAATCTTTTCTTATATTCATAGATAATTATTTTAGATTTACCTATGTATATTTGTTAAAAAATAAAAGTGAGATTTTTATTACTATGAAAAAACAACTAAGTGAAAATATTAAGATTCTAAAAAGTAAAAGAGGTGGTGAATATTTTTCTAGCAAATTCAATTTATTTTGCGAAGAATATGAGATAATACATGGGTGCATTATACCCTATACACTACAATGCAATGTCATGACGGAGATAGAATAAAATTTTTTTAGAAATGGTTAATGCTATATTATTAAATTCTAAAATAAATTTTAATTTATAGGGTGGAGTTTTATTAATTGCTTGTTTGCTTGTCACATTTTGAATAAAATTTTTATGAAAAATGTCATATCTTCATATGAGTTATGAAAAGCAATGAAGCCAAGTATAAATCACTTTAAAATGTAATGGTGTCTTGCTCTGCAAGAAAATAATTGGGAATTTGTTGAGTGATAATAATTTTGAAGTACTTATTATTTGAGACTCTAAAGAGGAGATATCTTTAAAAGTTGTTGAGAAACCAATTATATCTTGGAAAAGTCAATTAAATACAAAAGAGAATATTGTTATTGGATAAGATTGACTATGAATGATTTTTTTTTATTTAGTAAAAAGATATAGATAGATATAATAAGGAAAATTACTATACTATTTCAAATAGAGGAAGATCTCAAAATATAAAAAGAATCTATGACTTTTAGTGATATTATTTTTTTAAAAGAGACTATCAATAATGAAATAGATTTATTTATGCTTAATCAAATATGAGAATTGATAGACCTTTTATCATGTCCTAAACCAATAGAGTGCAATTGAGTAGTTCGAAGGAAATATTATCCCATAAAATATCTAGAACTTTTAAAACTAAATTAATAGCTAAAAGGTCTAAACAAATCAAAATTATTGATTATTTTGATACTTATGTGTCAATGATGAGAATAACATAATTAGGATGTATTTACTTTAATATCAATTCATAGTTTATTTGTTCATCAAATGGATGTATAATTACATTCTTAAATAGTTAAAAGTGAATCTTTATGAAGAGGTCTACATGGACCAATTGAAAAGTTGTGTTCTACTAAGAAATAAAAATAAAGGCAAAAGCTTGTTAAATTATTATATGGCTTAAAACAAGCTCTCAAATAATAATAAGAAAAATTTGATGATGTTATTCTTTCAAATGAATTTAAACATAACAATGTGGATAAGTACATATGGTATAAGACGCATAATGACTATATGGTCATAATGTTTATATGCAGATGACATATTAATCCTGAGTGATGATATGAGAAGAATAAAAAAAAAAGAGATTTTTATCCTTAATTTTTTTGATGAAAGGTTTTGGAGAAGCTGATACTATATTGGGTATCAAAGTGAAAAAAAAAATTTGTGAAGTTACACTTCAAACCAAGCTCACTTTTTATGAAAAAAAAGCTAATAAATCTAGTCATCTTAAGACTAAAGATATTCATATTATATTTGATTCAAGTATAAAACTTGAAAAGAATGGTGATACATCGATAGCTTAGCTAGAGTATGTAATTACATTTAAAAGTTGTATATATGCTTTTTAGTGTATTAGGCTTGATATTTTATATATAGTTAGTAAACTAAGTTTACTAGCAATCAATGTGTGGAATATTTGAAAATTATTGGTAGAGTTTTTAATTATCTAAAAATATCAAAGAATTAAGTCTTGAATGCTCAAAGTTTTTTGTTATACTTTAAGGGT
The DNA here is from genome assembly GCA_029783825.1 of Sapria himalayana. Taxonomy (NCBI): domain Eukaryota; kingdom Viridiplantae; phylum Streptophyta; class Magnoliopsida; order Malpighiales; family Rafflesiaceae; genus Sapria; species Sapria himalayana. The sequence goes on along the minus strand of JAREIK010000185.1, from coordinate 744,864 downwards.
ATTTATACTTGGTGGTAAAATTGTCTCTTGGGTATCCAATAAATATACTTTTATGGTACACTCTACTATGAAGGCAAATTTATAATTCTATTTGCAATGAAAGTGTTGAATGGCTAAGAGCTTTCATGATGAACATTCTTTTTATTGTAACTAGTATGTCAATAATATTGATACATTATGACAATCAAGTCATTCTAGCTTGTGCCTACATTGTAGTGTACAATGAGAAGTCTAGACATATAAGTATTAGACGTGAGTACATGAGATAATTGATTTAAAATGAAATCATCTCAATCTCTTTTGTAAGGTCAAGTGAAAATTTGGTGGATCTTTTTACTAGTTTTTTTAAATAAAATTCGCTACTAATGATAATACAATTTAATACTAAGAAATGATTAGTTATAAGTTCAATGGGTAAAAAAAAATATCGATAAGTGAATTGTGACAACATTAGTATATGATATATATTCGTGATGATTAATGTTGATTGTTATTGTTGGAAGGTTAGGCTTGAAGTTTTTAATGATATTCAGTCTATATGTGACCAGAATATCAAGAATACTAGAATATTTTTACTTATGTGAGCTTAGGGGTGATGTTGACTCTTTTGAGTGATGACGTTTTTATTAAGAAGTTCATGAATGTATTTAGCACATGACCATAAAGTTCTAAACTATAAAATAATGTGCACTTATATGATTAGTGGAAATGTGCATATTGTTACAAGGATGAACTAGTTAAATGCTACAAGTAATATGATATTTAATCGGAGCTTTATAATAGTCACACTACAAGTAAAAGATATTTTATTTTATGCTTTTTCATTCTTGTGATTTTGGTTGATGTTTAATTTTGACCACATGAGAGATTGGTATATCTATATATTATTGGTTAAAAATAAAATATAAAAGAGTTATACTCTTAATACATAATTTTTAAAATAAAATATTAGAAATGTTACACTTTTAATGTGTATTTTAAAGTAAATTATAAATATGATTAAGTTTTGAAATAGTACAAAACTTAAGGTATTTATGCATATGGTTAAGTTTTGGAGTTTTATAAAATTTAAAATGTAAATTGGAATGAGTTGTACTTTTAATAATATATAAGATTAAATATATGATTTACACGGAGGGTTTTAGCACATTTTAAAAAATTTAAAACTCGAACCACTATGTTTTCTCATGTAATTTTAATTATTGAATTTGTATTTTTAGATATTTTTATTGTCTTCTTATTTTTAGTATTTAGGTAACATCACCTTTGATGAGATATTACTTTTGTTTTCATGTAATATACTGTAAATCATGTTTAGTTTGGTCGATAGACTATCGTCACATAGTCTTTCTCAGTTAAGTTTTTCACTTATATGTATGCATTTGTGGGTAGAGATAATGTCTCGTGAAATGTGTATGCATGTATGTATGGTTAAGTTGACATATACATATACATATACATATATATATATATATATATATATATTTGTATGTATATATCATTAAAGGAGTGTCTTTTATAAGTGTGCTTCCATTTCTTATTTTACTTAAGTTGATATATATGTATGTGTGTGTTTGTGTAGAGCTTGTTTTGGTGCTATGATGAGTATCTTTGTCTAAGGGTGATATGTCTTAGATTCGAGACTCATTAAATATAGTTTTTTTGTATCTCAATGATAAATTTGTTGATATATTAATTTCTTTTAGATCTCATGCTAAGTGAGAGTCTTGAGTATCTAGTATGACCTTTATATGTGTGTGTATGTATCAATGTCAAACTTCTATATGAATAATGGCAATTGTATGACTTTTAGATTGTTATAATATGGTTGCATGCTTTAGTTTTTGATATCTTGTGATTCTAAAAATCTTGAATAGCAAATCACATATTTGGCTTATATTATATCTTTTTTTAACACATTTTATTTCTTTTTTCAACATATTTTTTTTAACTAATATGATGTATTCGATATTTAATTTATTTTAAAATATTCCTGATATTGCTAGACAGGGCTAATGGGGAAAACTCTTATTGAGCTTCAATCTTGCAAAGGTGATGTTTTCCCTCCTCATAAGGTGAGATATATTTGCATTCTCTAGAGTTGCAACATAAATTGGTGCCTTTATTATGCAATGTTCATTTTATTTTGATTCTACTCAAAAGAAATGTTATATACTTGTTTAGTTTGTTGTTTTGCTTTGTTTCAACATAGCTTGACCTCTAATTTTATGTCATTTGAGGAGTGCTCATGGATGTAGTTGGGTACCTCAATTCATGTATTTTTACATTTTGATTCATGTAACAAATACATTTGATGATAATTGGAGGAAGACCCTTTCCTTTGGTTCATCTCCTAGAGGTGAGATGATTCTCTCATGCTCAGTGATGAGATTTGAAGCCAAGTCATTTTGAACATGTTATTAACTTGAGACTTGAAGCTGCTAACTGAGGCAAACCATCGAAGATAATCAGATGTACTACCACAGTACCACACACATGGTTACAGGTTTGATCTATTGTCTCAACCTCTTCCTTCTGTTGTGGTCACTGAGGCTTGCACCCTCTGATGCCTAGAGTCCTTAGGGATTGACTGTTTTCGGATCAGTGGGCTAACCATACATGTTATATCTTTGAAAAATCAACTGATATTTCTTCAATATGCTAACTCTTCACCAATATATTCTAAACTAAAACCCATATTTATTCTGTTGCTTGGAGAATAATATATGGGCGTTTCATTTTATTATTGGCAAGATAATTATAAGAACATAATTGTCAAGCTAGCCTAAACATATATGTTTGTGTTGCAGTTCAGCACAAATGATGTGGTTATTCTAAAATCTAACAAGGCTGATTTAGGATCTCCGGCCATCGGTCAAGGTGTTGTTTATCGTGTAAAGGTATCTTTTATCTTTTAAAAATTAGCACTGGGTTACGTGAATATCATTTTTTTTAGTTGATTAAGTTGATTGCACATATTTTTCATTTCTATTCAAATCGGGTCCCCTATGAGCAGGACACTTCCATTGTGGTAGCTTTTGATGATGTTCTCAAAGAGGGTTCACATAGCTTGCTTCGTCTGGAAAAAGTGGCAAATGAGGTGCACCATATATACTGCACAATCATTATTTGTTACTGAAAGTTGATTTTATACATTATAAAAAGATGGACTTTATTTACTTACCAACATTTTTTTTGTTGTGTTTTAGGCAATATGATTGATTCCAATGGCTTTATTAGTAGTGTTTTTTTAAGGAAAAATTATGTAAAGGTATACTAAAATGAAAATATTTAAAAAAAGCCCCAAGGTATTCATATTCAGAGAAGAGTGTACTAAAATAAAAAATATTTATGTTTTGGCGCATTATATATATATATATATACACACACTATATTTATACACAAACATATATATATATATATATGTATGTATATAAATATTATGATAAAACTTACCATGGTGACTTGACTTGAAATGATATTTGTGGTCCTTGGGCACATAGTGTGTATATTATTACTTTGTTATTATTTTTAACGTAGTTTTATATCTTAATTTTCAATATATGATTGAAATGATTGGATGACATGAGATGGGGATAATGATAAACAGTGTGGTGTTCACTAGGGCAAAGTGATGAACCTCAATAAATAATTAGCTACAACTAAAGATTAGATGAATGGACATTTAATTGATATGAAAAAATTGTTCCATTATATTTGATGAATATACTAATACAAGAGTTAAAATCTTGATATATTTGTTAATAAAAATTATTTCATAGGAATAATATTTGACAAATGAGTGAAATAAGTTGGTAAAAAATATGATTCAATTTATTATGAACAATTATTCAAATTATGTGATATTAGATATACAAATTTAATCTTTTATTTTTTTTTGTAATTTTTAATTTATTTGAGTTCAACACTCTATATTTTTTAGTATGTATTATACATAATTTCTCATAGGAGGTTTAAATTGAAACATTCATATATATTTATATTTTATGTAATACATATTATTTTGAAATAATGTTAGAAGATATTAGAAATTTTATTAATATCAAGAAGATTTTAAAAATGATCATGTACTTAATAATTACATATATAATCTATCTTGAATATTCATCATAACTAGACAATTTATTCTGCAAGAATGTTGTATTGATCAGTAGAGATGTGTTTCTTTATCTTTTTTTTCATGTTGAATTATTTATATATTTAAATATATAACCTAAAAGAAGATATTTGTCAGTTTTGATTATTCTGAGAGTTTATGGGTGAAAGAGATGAAGGTAAAGTGCGTAATGAATACTTTTTGATATCATTTATGATTATTTTGCAAACTATATTATTTTGCTTAAAGTATGTAGTTTTCTTGTACATGTGATACATTTCAATGTGATATATTTGAGAAGTAATGAATATTTGGTAAGAAGATGATTATGAGAAATTTAAATGGAATACAAGATAAATATAGTGAAATAATATAATTTTGTGATTATAGGTAAAAGATTCAGTTCTATAAGTCATAATTAGTATTTGAGCATTTCTTGAATTCAGAAGTCTTTGTATGAATAATCTGAAATGGTACATGATGCATAATTAGTCAATACATTATGTAAATGCTTTATCAAGTCAACAAAAGATTTGACTAAATAAATAAAATTAGTAATGTTTACTTGTATAGGAATGCCCAAAATTTCAGTGAGAATGAGTTGTATAAATAAACGAAATTATATAATATTCTATAATTTAGCAAAGTTATTTATAATATTATGTTCTATAATTTAGCAAAGTTATTTATAATATTATAGCTAATTTTTCAAAGTTTTTGTAGACTCATAACATGATATATATTAAATTACAACATCAATACTTGAGTAATTTGATAGACATCAAATATAATTGAGTATTAATGATATATACAACTAATATGTTTTTATTTTTCTTATTTTCTTGATTATCATTAATTATAAGAATTAGAAATGCTGACATTGTGTTGTATACGAAATGATTGAGCACATTGTGTTGTATATTTTTTGATGATTGTATACGAAATGATTGAGCACATTGTGTTGTATATTTTTTTATTTTCTTATGATTGAGGTAATGTAAAAAAGATAAAGTAAATTTATATGAAAACATAAAATTTATATATTTATTGATGATTATATACTCGAGATTATATTGTGACAACAACTAGAATTAGAAATGAGCACATTGTGTTATATACGAAAGCTAATGGAAGATAGAGCACATACATGCATTACAAATGCTGACATCAATTCAAGTCTCATGACTCTACAATCTTTTTTTTTGATAAATCAAAATGTAGATGTATATGTTTTAGCTGGGGAGGATGATGTATCTAGATATGAGAGCACTATTGATGATATAAATAATTTTATAAATTGACATTATGAGTAAATTATGTTTTAGTGTATTCATCAAAAAATATTTATAAAAAAGGCCTCAAATTTTTAATATGTAAGAAAAAATGAACTAAAAAATTAAATATTTTATTTTAGAGAACTCAAAATTGAATACTTGATTTTGTCTTTATGATAACAAATTAATAATTTTTTTTTTATTTTTTTAAGAAAATTAGTAGTTTTCAAATAGAGGTGTTAAATAGGTCTTGTTGTGCAGATAGGTCCTATTTTTTTAGGCCTGTCCAGGTCACAATGCAATGCCCAACACAACATGATATTTATCATGGGTTGTGTCGTGCCAGTGCAATTCTAAAAAGGGGCAGCTTGGCATAGCCCGTTGGGATGTCATTTGGCCAGATTGTGTCGGATATTGTCAACCTAGCTCAGGCCTAACCAAGCTAACATGGTTCGTTCACGGCTAGTCTATTTGGTTAGTTGGATCAAAATTGGCCAGCATAGGTAGTCATGCGATGTCATGCTTGCTGTGTTAGGATCTTTGGCCCGGCAAGACCCATGACACATCTAGGCATGACTTTGAAATGGTTTGTGTCATGCCTGACATGATTGATTCGTGCCTTGCCTTATGCCGTGCCTACATGATTGATTCGTGCCTTGCCTCGTGCTATGCCCAGTTTATTCGGCCTAATTGACACCTTTATTTTTGAATTTGAAATTGAAATAAATTTTTGAATTCGAAAAATAGTTTTGTTTTGTTTTTTTAATTTTAAACTGTTATATATATATGAACTTTTATATAAATAATCACACATATATATATGTATATGTATATGTATAAACCTATGAATATACATGTATATACATATAAACTTATAAATATATATGTATATATATATATATATATTATATATATGTATGTCTGTAGGTTATATAGATGTATATTTATAAGTATATATATATATTAATTTATTTATAGAAAGTCTATGTAGATATATATTTATTGGTTATATATGTATGTCTATAGGTTTATTTAGATATATATATGTGTGTGTGTGTGTATATATGTATAGATGTTTTTATAGGTTTATATATTTAAAAATTATAACCTATAAATTTAAATATATATTTAAACCTATAAATATACACATATATATAATTTATATATACATATATATAATTTATATATATATATATATACATATACACACACATATATATATTTAGGTTTATATATGTGTATATTTATAGGTATATATATATATATTGAAATGTTTATATATATAATTATATATATTATATAGGTTTATATATATAAACCTATAAATTTACACACACAAACTTATAAATCTTCATATATATACATATATGTATATATAAGGTATAGATATACATATATGTATATATTTATAAGTTTATAGTTACACATTCACATGTATATATATTTGACATATAAATATATATATATATATTTATGTATATATATATATATATGCTATATAGGTTTATATATATGTGTGTGTGTGTATATGTCTATATATATGCTATATATATATATGTTATTCACATTGTATGTCATATTATTTATGATACATGACATCATATTCATTTATGATACATGTCATCATAATCATATTCATTCACACGTATACAGTAACCCAACAATTGTGACTATTCTATCCCATCGACTTCCTTTCCGGAAGTTAGGGTTTTGGGGAAGCCTCTAATACCTAAACAAAATACTTGTTTATTATTACTTACATATTGTCTTTGAAAGTGAAAATATTTCACCATCACTTTTGAAATGACAGTAACATAGTTGATGATAATCTCCATGGCAGTCATCTTTCGACATCATGAGCTTCACCACAATCACGGTTCACTACCATGAGCTTCATCATGGTCATCTTTCATCATTACAAACTCCACCAAAATCATAGTTTGTCACTGTGAGCTTAATTGTGGACATCTTTCATCACCATGAACTCTACCTGAGTCGTAGTTCATCACTGTGAGCTTCACTATGGTTATCTTTCATCACAATGAGCTCCAACCTAGTCAATTTGTGGTTTTAGAGGCCTACACTTCCTTAATTGGAGTTCACAATTAGCTTAATGAGCATTTGAAATAAACTAATTTTATTACATTTTTGCATGATCTTTAAATCACACAAAACAAATGCAAAATAATAACCTTAAAATCAACACACACTAACACATTAAATGTAGTTCATAATTTAGAACATCTATGTTTCGTTCAAGTTAGTAATCCATTCCAAAATTTGAATTAAAACCTGATTAATTCACATGCAATATCATTATTGAGACTTTGATGCCATTGTTAGGGATTTAAATCCCTTATCGAGATTATACTTATGGATAAGGATCGTTTAATATATTTTTCAGATGAATAATGTAACCACGCAGACAAATATACCTTAAATCCCATGCTCCATTGCAACCAAAATCTTATTCTACATGACTTATTCTAAAATTGAACTAGGAAGAAGAATAGTGTGTGGTCATTTTCTTTTTCTGCCATTAAAATCAAAAAATATGAAAATGAATGCATAACATCACTTTTAAAAAAGAGATGTGACATTTCTTTTTTTTATCTTTAAATTATATATATATATATATATAATCAAATAATAAATTGATTTTAATTTAAACAATCAAAATGATTCTAAATAAAATCAATTAATATTATTTTAATAAAATTAATCACTTTGATTTTATATACATATAAAATCTAAACAAGTACATAAAATTTTAAATTTTAATTTAAGATATTTCTTATTGTATTCGATAAAATTATTGAAGGGGTCATAGTTAAAATATGATTTTGAGCTCTCAATATAAATTATGTCATATCATTTATATTAATTATAATTTATTTCACTAGAAAATTGTCATTACACTCTCTCACTTATTCGAGATAATTTGAGCATGTTATACTTTAATACTTGTTAAAATTCATATGTTAAGATTATAGATATCAATCGAATGAATTAAATTATTAATAATGTAATTTAATTTATCTTTTATTACTTCCTTGAGACATTCTATTTAATTATTTAATAATCTTGATCAAAATAAATTTGTAGAGTTTGATAATATCAAAATTTATAAGTATTTTAAAATGGGGGTATCATAGAGGTGTTAAATGGGCTAGCCCAACACGGCTTCGCCTGGTTTTAGACCGCCCAACCGGGCTACTGTGCTAGCCCAGCACAGACCTGTGGCTCGAAAATCATCGGGTTCAGTTCGGGTCGAACAAACCCTAATTTTTTAAAAAAATTAGGGTTTTGGTGGCGTGCTGCCACATGCCTTTGCTTTTTCGAGGCTCGACAAGCCTAGCCGAGCCTCACCTATCGGGCATCAGCTCGTATTGACCATGTTCGGTGCGTGGTCATGCGTGCCGTGCCCACATGCCTAGCATGGTATGACGGGCCAAGGTACGACACTGTAGCGTGTCATGCCAGGTATGGGCATGGCTGAACCATGCCGTGCTCGTGCTGAGCCGGCCTGGCCCAGCCCGTTTGAGGCCTCTAGAGTATCATCAATCTATTTAATAGGATACAAATTTTATCAATAATTAATATTAACCTTACAATTGATAAAGTTATCAAACTTATTAAGTTTATCAATTTATTTTAAGATCACATTATTTATGATAAAAAAAATTATTGACAAGTGTACGTGTCTTAATTATTTCAAGATTAAAAATAATAATGTTTATAATATTGATGATATATTTTTATTTTATATGTCAGCATGAAATAATTATAGAGAGAGAGAGAGAGTAAACCTTATTTTTATTTTTTTTCATTTTCCCTTACAAGGAGAGATATATATATATATATACATAGCTAGAAGAATATATTCAACACTCCCTTTCAAGCTGGAGCATATACGTTATATACACATAGCTTGTTACAAATGTATTTAATTCTAAGACCTTTGAGAGATTTAGTGAAGATTCCTGTTAGTTGATCATTTGAATTAACAAACTTGTACCAACACATCCTGATGTAATTTTTTCTCTAATGAAGAGACAGTCAACTTTAATATGCTTGATCCTTTCATGAAAGATTAGATTGGATGTAATATGTAATGCAATTTGGTTATCACATATGAGTTCATATGTTGCGAGAGCCATAGCTCGATACTCGTCTTTAGCGCTAGATCTGACCACTACATCTTGTTGCTTACTCTTCCAAAATATTAGATTACTTCCAATAAAAATATAGTACTATGAAGTGGAACGTTTATCCATAAGTGAGCCGGCCAAATCTGTATCTGTGTAACCAACAACCTGAGTGTGACATTTGTTCTCGTACAACACACTTTGATCTGGTGTGCTTTTGAAATATCGAAGAATGTGGATTACTACATCTCAATGACTTTCACATGATGATTGTAGGAATTGACTAATAACACTCACAGAAAAAGAAATATCTAGACGAGTAATGGTAAGATAGTTCAATTTACATACGAGTCGTTGATATCTTCCAGGGTATCTTAAAGGCTCACCCTATCTTGGTACAAGTTTGACATTCTGATTTATCGGTGTGTCTACTGGTTTATAGTCTAACATACCAATTTCTTTCAGAATGTCTAGATTATACTTTCAGATTAACCGGGAGGTAAATCAATAAGATCCCAAGTGCCATTAGAGTGCAGAACAGTTATTTCATCTACTATTGTCTGTCGCCAGCCTATTTGGAAAAGAGTTTCATGGGTGTTCTTTGGAAGAAAAAGAGGATATAGCAGAAACAAAAATACAATACGGTGAAGATAATCGATAGTAACTCAAAAAATTATAGATAAGATGAGGATTATGAGTAGAATGAGTACCTTTTCGCAAGGCAATGGGTAATTCATCGGGAGAAGGCAGAGCCGGGGCAGGAGAAGCCAAAGGGATAGGAAGTGAGCCAGTAGGTGCCTCTGTAATCAGGAGAGGAGCAGCGACACGAGGACAATAATGATAAACCTGAAGTGGTCGAGGAGGCACAACATCATGTGGGGAGACAATGGGAAGTGGCAAGACTTCATAAATATGAAAAGACTCAGAATTGATGAAGAAGAAAGGTGAGTCTTCAAGGAATGTGACAACAATGGAGAGAAAATATCGATGAGTCTCAAGGGAATAATAACGATAACTCTTTTGAAGTCTGGAATATCCCAAGAAGAGGTACTTAATGGATTTGGCGGAAAGCTTATCCTGTCCAGGAGTGAGAATATGAACAAAGCAAGTACAATCAAAGACACGAGGAAGAAGGAAATAAAAAAAATGGTCAAGGAAGAGAAGAGAATAAGGAATCCAATAATGTAAGATCGAAGAATGCATATGATTAATCAAATAACAAGCGGTATGAACAACATCCCCCCTAAAAACGAAAAGGAACATTACTATGGATGAGGATAGTATGAGCTGTTTCAACAACATATTGATTCTTACGTTTAATGACCTCATTTTGTTGAGGATTATGAGCATACGAAGACTGATGAAGAATCCCATGATGAAACATAAATGAAGTAAATAGTATTGAAAATATTCTCTGGTATTGTCACTACGTAACATACGAATAGAAATATTGAATTGGGTCTGAATTTCAACATAAAATTTTTGAAAAATAGAAAATAACCTAGTTTGATTTTCATTAAATGTAATCAAGTATATCGAGAATAGTCATCAATAAAAGTGAAAAAATACTAAAATCCTAAAGTAGATGCAGTCCCATCCCAAATATCAGTGTGGACAAGCTCAAAAAGAGGCTTTACCTGATTATTTTAATCTTTTAGGAATGAGACACGAATATGTTTTCCAAGTTGACATGACTCACACGGAAGCGACGAAAAAGTAAAAAAAATGAGAGACAATCTTATAAAACTTGGAGAGACTAGGGTGGTTCAGATGAATGTGAATGAGGAGTGGAGCATCAGTGGAAATGTAAATTGTAGGAGATGAATTTGAGGTGAGGTGATATAGCCATTGAGACTCACGTCCTATGCCAATCATCTTTCTCGTACTTCGGTCCTGCAAGGCCACCAATTTATTAGAAAAGATAATAGAGTAATTAAGAGTATGAGTAATTTTACTGATGAAAATAAAATTAAAAGGACATTCAGGAGTGTAAAGGACAGATGTGAGAGGTAGAGATGGAAGAGGAAGGGCCAAACCAATTCTTTTAGTCATAGTTTGAGAACCATTAGCTAAGGTAATAATAGGTAAAGTAGAAGTAGTAGTAATAGAGGAGAAAAGATTTTTATTACCAGATATGTGATCAGAAGCTCCAAAATCTAAAACCTAGAGTCCAAGAGGAGATGTATGGGTAAGGTAGACAGAGACATTACTAGGCTGGGCAACAGAGGCAACAAAAGTTGGAGATGATGAGAAGTTCAAAGGTTGAGGCAGCTGAGAATCAGAAGGCTGGGCCATATGGGCAGTGCGGGGAGCATGTCCATGTAACTGATAGCAACGATAACGAGTGTGGCCAAGTTTATTGCAATAGGTGCAATGAGAATGTTGGCCTCTACCTCAATTATCATGCATTCTCCTCGAGAGGTAGTTTGAGAAACTAATACAGAAGAATCTGAAATGCTATCAGATGACAAAGTCTGAGTGGATGAGAGACGTAGAAGGCGAGCAAACACATCATCCAATGATGAAATTGATGACTTACTAAGAATCTAATCACAGATAGTCTCAAGATCCAGATGGAGGCCAATAAGAGTAAGGATCATAAAAAATTTATCAAGTTGTATTTGTTGAGCCCCAACATCATGAGTAAGAAGTATCACAGTCAAGAACTTCTCTTTAAGAGAAGCAATCTGACTAATATAAGTAGATATATCCAAGTCTTGTTGATTGATATGGACAATAGCAGAAGCCACCTTATAAAGAGGCTGTATATCATTCATGTATAATCTTTTGGTTTGAGTCCAAATTTTAAAACAAATTTTGTATGCTCGAAGATGAAGAAGAATCATGGGATCAACTGATTATCATAATATACTACATAACTAGATATCAATCTTCCTCCATTGTATGCATTCAACCTCAGGGATATTTGCTTCCTGTGTAACCAAATGATTCTCATATCATTGTCTCATAAATCAAAGTTCAATAGTGGCAAACTAGGAAAGATAATTTTATTGTCAACTAATTTTTCCGAAGTAATCACGGGAGATACATATATGACAAAAAAATATAGAAATTTTAGTAGTCATATCTACGTATCTGGAGAATGAGCCCTAATACAGCTTTAGATTAGTGCTCTAATACTTGATGGTAATGGTGACAAGAAGATTATAGAGGAGAGATTGGCCAAGCTTTCTGGTGGTGTTGTTGCTCTACTTTATGCGTCGTGAGAGTTGGGAAAGTTGCAGACGCACAATTTTGACCAGACGATCAGTGTTCAGATAATTCAAAACGTGCTCAAGATGTTGGTGCAAACCATAGTTGCAAATGCTGGAGTTGAAGGCGTAGTTGTGGTGGGGAAGTTATTGTGTTCCTGTTTCTTCTACTCTTGCAAGTGAGATTTCTTGCTTTGAGAACTTGACTGCTCGAAACAATTTTCTCAAGCATCAACTTGTAGACATGGCATCCTTTGGTGGCATGAAATCAACTTTCTACTCCTTTGAGATGTGCCACTCTTTTTTTCGCTTCACTTCTGGAGCAGGAGGTCACCGGATTCTGTCTACAACGTATTGACGTGAATGAGCGTGGCCATCACGAATTAGGACCCGTGTATGAACGGGTTCGATGATGCAACCGAAAAGAATTAGATTTTTTTCTCTTCATCCGATACCATGTAGAATTTTTCTATTTTTTTATAGGTACAAATATTAATATGTTGAGAGATTGGATACGTGATATTAGGCTAATAGTAGGGGTCACGCTGCCTGATCAGTGCGATGAGGGAATTTTTGGAGCATGATTTGGTCTGCTCTGAAATCCAAATCATTTTTATTTTATGTAAAATCTTAATTATTCTATATATATATATATATATATATATTATTCATAATCACAAATATGTGCTAAGTTCTTCTTTGTCTTTTGATTATGTATTGTAATGTTTTAGGTTAATAAATCTGCAAGCGTTACTCACTTTTTTAGTGGATGTAACTAGTCATTATGATCAGTTAGTGGACCACGTTAAAATTGATATTTGTTGTGGCTGTGTTATGATCTTCTTGTTTCTTGTAATATTGTGTTATGTTTTGTATTATTTATTGATATGTTCAACATAATCACTATATATATACATAAATACAAAATTCTAAAATTTTGGCTAAATAAATATGTAAATGTTTTATGTAGTCTTCATATATATTTTTGAACCAGATGAAATAAATCTTTATTATCACTGTCTCACTTCATCAGATATGAAGAGAAGATATATTTTCCTATTTGATATTATTCACTTTTAATAGATTAGATTTTTATATGAAAGGTTTATGAGTTTCAACTTGATTGGTTTAGGATGATTAAACTTGGAGTGAATGCAAAAAGGATTAATGGTAGTTACAATGTTATTGAGTTTTCTAAGAGTAGAATATAAGATATACAAATTGTTACTTTTAGTTTTCAAAAATAATGTGCTTCAAGGCTACTAATTGTGTAATGAAATATGGCATGTGGGGTAGTTGATAAAAATAAGGAATATAAAAAATAATAGAATATTATGATTAATATTGTTGATATTAGAACAATCAACATTATAAATTCATCATTGGATGTAATAACATGAAATATTCTACTCTTTACATAAAAAATAAGTAATAATTATATATGACTTTAAAAATATTTGAGAGAATTGTAGTAATCTACTAGATGAGTTTGATATATTGTTTTCTATATGTTTAGGTCAAATTGATACTTAAATTGTGTGAGAATTCTCAAGGGGTTTTAATAGTGTGTTATGTAATTTGATTTTAGGGATGTAAGTCTAGAAATTCTCCCAATTATGTATTGTCCTTTTCTTTATTTCATATGTTGGGCATAAATCAATTTAATCATATTTTATTTTACTTGCACAAAAGATGTATGTGCATGGAGGTCGTACTCAATTTATGTGGCTTTTGCTTAGGGTGAAATTTGTAAAAAATTAATATCTTGATATCTTTATCTCTGAAAATTAAAGGGCTATGTATGATATATCTCATATTCGAGACTTATCTTTTTTGAATGAATATATTTGTCATCATACTAAGGTATGATATCTAATATTTGAATGCAATAACTTTTTTGATGATCACTTATTATAGTATTATTCTCATTCAAATATTTTTAACTTCATAATTTTAATGAGATTTGATATGTTAGTATTTGTACATAAAAATTATAAAAAAAGAGGACCACCTTTATACACTTGGATATTATTTCAATTTTAATTTTTTTTCTTTTATTTTTTCATTATTTCTTTATTATGGATGGGAGTATTTCACATGTGAATCAACTTAATTCATTTTGCCTATTATATAAGGTTATTTGATTGTACTACAAGATTATTGAGTTTTTAATTTTGGTGTTTAGTGGTTTTATTTATGTCTTATGTTTTTACATGCCCCATATACAGCTCAATAAAGTAAATAATACAATAAATAAAAATGGTCAAAATGATGTTCTTTGCAAAAATAAAATAAAATAATATCATGAATTAAAATATAATTACACAGGATAAATCTAGCTATGAACAATAAATAATTGAATTTTCCATTAAAATATTTATGATTTTTGTGAATCTTGAGTATTTTGTATACCATGTGCTACATAATAATTGGTTGTCCATAACAAATTCTCCCTTGATAAAAATAAGCTTCTTAATGGTTCATTATCTCTCATTTTTTTTATTTATATCCGATGCCTCATATTGAAATGGCTTCAAACCATATAATGTGTTTGACAACCTTGGTTAAAATAAATTTCAATCATAGGAGTAATTGTTGTTTGCACCATATTTTCACATTCAAAATTGAAACTCTATGTCTGTAAAGGAAAAATGATGGAGAACTCGTTGTTAATAAAGGAAACCTTTCTCATATCTATATTGCTTTGCTGTACACTTTTATTGGAGTGACCATGTAGATGACACAACAAAAGGAGAAGCAATGGGCACTATGATAAATTTGTAATAGGGATAGATGTGTTAAATGGGTCATGTTATGCTGAAATGGTCAATTACAGCATGGCACGATTGTGCCACCATACTGTGCCGGGCAGGGCATATGCACCAGACTGGCAGCCTGATATGGCATGGTTGGCACACAAATTGTAGGGTCATGCTGGGCCTTGAGAGGGGTGTGCTGTTTGTGCTGGTTCTTGTCAGCACGTACCAGTTTTTTTTAAAAAGTGCTCAATTGCGGCTGCCCACATAAGTATTATCTAGCTTAAGTGGCCATTTTTTCTAAAAAAAATTACCACCTCATCGGGCGGTCATTCGATGGGAGACATGTGACTCAAGATCTGACCGTAGTTGATCCTGGGTTACCGGGCTGGTGGACCAATGCCATTGGGCCAGCCACTTGGGTCGTGCTTGACCTGGTATGAGGCATGACTCGCACCAGCCCAGCACTGCATGAGCCGTCTCAATGGTCTGCATGGTCTATGACCAGACATGAATCCTAATTCTGTCGTGCCGGGCCATGCATGGCTGAATCGTGCAGTGTCATGGTCTGTCCCTGGGTTGTCTGTCCTAGTTGACACCTCTAAAGAGTGATAGTCTATTGGAAAGCAATTTGTAGGCACTTATGCAATGATTTTATCTAAGCCTCATGTAAGAATAGTGTTGAAGACTAGAATAGTAATGACACAAAGTTAGTTCAACAATTGGGTTAAACATTGGGTTGGATTAAGTATCATTGGAGTCATCGGTATGTTTAAAAAAGATTGTACCTAGTGCACAAGGTTGATGAGAGATTAATATCTCATCACTCTTACTAATAAAAAACAGAGAGACTGTGTGATAAGTTATAAATCGATACCTATTACTTTTAGACGAAAATATCACACCAATGCATGACCTTAATCACTGATATATTAGAATCTTTAATTTTGCATATAGTAGAATGTGATGGGTTGATTAGGAGTTTCTAGGTATTCTAGGAGTTTCTAGGTATTTCTCTCTCTCTTAGTGGTGTCATGTGGGAATGAAAAACATTGAAGAAAATTGTGTTGGTTGATAAATCATTGATGGATTTCTTTATTTGTAGAGTAAGATGAATACATATAAAAAAAATTGGATTGTGATTCCCTTTCTGCTATCTGCACAATATTATAAATAAAAAAAAATAACTCAAAAAATAATACTAGTCCCATATGTAATATATGATGATACGATTCAGGAACTACTTCAACCTTAAGAAAGCCATAAGAAATTGTATAATTTTAGCATACTTATTAAATAAAGGGATAGATCTGAGTTACCACATTGATAACTTGATATGGATTTTGACATATAATACAGGTGACTTATCGTAGAATGAAGGAAGCATTAATGCTCTTGGGAAGTGATTTGCATAAAGGTCCTGCTGTCAATCTCATTCCTGTGTTGTTTGGAGAGAGATTGCCGATGGTAGTAAATAAAGATTCATTTATACCATTCAATTTAAATCTTGATGAATCACAGGTTCATATTGCATTTTGTATTGTTTCTCATCTTTTGTTCTCCAGAACTGATAGTTAACTGTATTTTGTTGTGTTTTGTTTTCTGGTCAAGAAAGGTGCAATTTCAAAGGCCTTATCATCTAAGAATGTGTTTTTGTTACATGGTCCTCCTGGAACTGGGAAAACCACTACTGTGGTGGAAATAATATTACAAGAAGTGAAACGTGGATCAAAAATTCTTGCTTGTGCTGCTTCAAATGTTGCTGTTGATAACATTGTCGAACAACTTGTTCCTCATAGGTATTGCTTTTTTTTTCCTTTGGCACCCCTAGCTTATTAGCTTTGATAGTTGTGGCAATAATGCAAATGCTGAATGCAGATCACTATTTTGTAATTTCTCCAATGGTATTTTCCATGTTTTTAGCTACATTCGCTAATCATTGTTGAATTTAGGTTGACTATGAATTACTGTTTCATACTTAGGTTTTTTAGGAAGGAGGGGAAAATAAAAAGAGAGGGAAGAGAGAAAATTTTTTTCTTCATAAAATCATTAAAATCAAAGTACACACACATATGGTTTTGGGCAACTAATAAGTTGGATGCTCCCAAACAATATAAAGGAAAAATAAATTAACAATATAACCATACAAACTAAATACATCTTAATATTTTCCTTCAAGTTGGTGTATACATTACATTAATACGCCTACTTAGAAGAAAAAAAATATGTTTCGATGTATTTGACTTAGTGGTGTCAAATGGGCTGGGCAGCACGGCCCGGCCTCGAGGCAAGACTCGAGGTAATGGAGTATTCATTAACATATTTGTTAGGATTATTAGAGATTGATCATTAGGAGAGATTTTTCATGTTAGATACATGTGTCATGTCATTAATCACTTTAGAAAATATACGTAACTCACTAAAATTTTTTGCATACTTCGCAAATAATATGAGTTCGGTATTATATGTTTGTCTGCGAGTTTAAAAAGAAATTTTAATTAGTTGTGAGACAATTAGAATTGCACATACATTATGTTGGAGTTATGTGTTGGATACAAATACGTGATATTTGACTATGTTAATAGTATGAGTGACGAACTTATTATTGACGATATTGACTATGCTATATGAAATTTATTTATGAAATTTCTGATGATTTTTTATTACAAGACGAACATGTATTTTTCAGTTTATACTCTCGTGACTTGCATTGCACTCAGGTGCATATGTAATATTATTAGCATATTTAGGAAGTTTAAAAATGACCTGACATTTAGCGATATGGTTGTAGAGATGAAAATCAAGTACTTAAAGTATTGGTATACCATTTCATCTCTTTATTGTCTGGCTGTCTACATGGATCCTAGGGTTAAAATGAAATGAGTAGAGAATATTTTGACTTATATTTTCTTGTGCATGAACTTGGAAGACTCATCTGAATGGTTTATTCACGAAAAGTTGATTGAGTTTTGTACATACTACGATATTAAGTATGGTGGTGGTAGTAGTAATGAAACTCTGAGTATGGATATAGATATGATATTTAGAGATGGTGACTTTTCCATTCAGTTAGTGAGTGAGAAATAATAGAGTGGACTGTCAAATAGGAGTGAATTGTCTTGGTACTTAGATATTAATTATTGCTCAATATTATTACATTCTGATACTAAGAATATTGATATATTATAGTAGTGAAAATCATACGAGTTTATCTTTCCTATGCTATCTAAGATGACACGGGATCTACTGACTCATCTGGTATCGAGTGTATTATCGGAGTCTTTTTTTTGTTATAGTTAATGTGATTTCAGATAGAAGATCCAAATTATGATTAGATATTTTTAATGCATTAGTATGCATGAAAGATTGAGAAGATTTGAGCTTGGACACCCAAGATTGTATTAAGACTGTAGTAAAAATAGATGAGTTGGTTGCTGATTATGATTTGTGGGTAGATGTGGCAATCCAGCTAGCCCATCCTAGTTCGACTAGTTTTTTTCAGGTCCAACCAAGCTTGCATGTTGTGCCAGAGATGACAAGCTTAAGTACCGTGTCGTGCTTGGCACGACACGGTTCACTGGGTACGAGTTGGTTCCTGGGTCGAGTTGGGCCATTCTAGGTAAAAAATTATATTAGGGTTCTCCTTTGTGCCACCGTGCCGCCATCACTTGTTTGGCATGCCTAGTCATCACCCGTTGGGCATTGCCATTCGTCCCCCATTGGGATTCGTTACGTCAGCTATAGTGCGTCGGTTGGTGCATCGTTGCCCTTGCCGTGCACACGTGCCACACACTCGGGTTGTGCCTTGCATGGCACGTGAGCCTAAGACCCTCAGCACTGCACGATATAGTCATCACCCGTTGGGCATTGCCATTCGTCCCCCATTGGGATTCGTTACGTCAGCTATAGTGCGTCGGTTGGTGCATCGTTGCCCTTGCCGTGCACACGTGCCACACACTCGGGTTGTGCCTTGCATGGCACGTGAGCCTAAGACCCTCAGCACTGCACGATATAGTCATCACCCTTTGGGCATTGCCATTCGTCCCCCATTGGGATTCGTTACGTCAGCTATAGTGCGTCGGTTGGTGCATCGTTGCCCTTGCCGTGCACACGTGCCACACACTCGGGTTGTGCCTTGCATGGCACGTGAGCCTAAGACCCTCAGCACTGCACGATATGTGCTGAGGGTCTGCCCGCATGGGTCCAGGCATGCTACAGTAGCATGCTATGCCGAGTCAGGCACTCTTGAATCGTGCTGGGCCCGAGCCACCCTACCTATTTGACACATCTATTCGTGGGATATTGATTTTGATTATGATTGATGACTGATATGCGATTGAGATATTGATAATTTAGCTGAGCACTTGAGCCTATTTTACTGCCTATGATCTATAGTTATTGATATACTAATACTGATATCATCATTGATCATCATTGACTATGTTTATCATTATTATTTATCATTTTTGGATTATCTTTGTTTATTTTTTTATCATTTTACTGTAAGGCTTGATTCAGACATTTATATTTTTATGATTTGCATTAGAATGTATTTATATTTTTAGTTTTATTAATTCAAACACTGTTACTTTGAGTTTTTAGATTTTCGTTGTTTATGTTTTATTAATTTAAAAAATTAAAAATTAATTAATTAATTATTTATTTCAATTTAAGTATTAAATAATTAAAATTAAAAATTTTTAATAATTTTAAATTTGGGATTAATATTTTTTTAAACTGCATGAACCCGGCTCAAAACTCACCCCAAACCCAACTTGAACAGGCCAGATCCGGCCACTCCAGGCACAACCCGGCCCAAAAAACTTATAAGCTGGGTCGGCTCTGCTGAAGCGGTGGGGTGTAAGGCACGGCACGGTAGCCTGATTGGGTCACCCAAAAATGGCCGGGCCATTCTGGGTCTATCTGTTTTGACACATTTAGTTTGACAATCATAGTAGATTATCATTTATCTCTGAACTAATAGGTAGAGCAACTCTAATGAGTGATTAGAACTTATAAATAATTGATGTCATTGTTTTACTCTACTTTTGTACTAGATTAAAAAATAACAATATATCACATTTTTTTAGGAGCCAATATGAAAAATATAAGATTATATAGTAGATCTCTTCTTTGTTTTACTGGAGGCCAATTATAACTTGTGTACGTCGCTCTTAGTTATGTTCCTGAACTTTGAATGAAATCTCTTGTAGTGGAACTCTATTCACATACTTAAAAATATTGAGAACCGCTTCCAAATGAGTATATTTAAGAGAATCTATAAAGTGATTAATTATATTAGTTATATTAATAAGGTGATGAGCAATACGAGAAAGAATTATTTGGAGTTGCTTTTAGATAGAAGACCAAAATTATTATGGATAATTTAGAGGAGCATGCCAACTATTGGTCATTCCGATGCTGTTTTGAAGTTCTCTATCAGTGATATTTTGAGAAATATGCTAACTATCAAAGTTAACCTTGTTGAAGTGGAATATATAGATTTTTTTTTCAAAAAAGTAATAATAGATACTTCTTAGTCTTTAGACTTTTGGTTTATTGACTCATGTGTTCGCAATTATATTATATTATCATTTTTATTATTATTTTTTTTATTTACTTAATGTAGTAGTCAATGACAAATTATTAATATATTATGAGTGACAATGCATTAGGAGCTATAATATATTAGATTGTATATTGAATAATTTTTGTACTTATTATAGTGATCACAAGATCATACATTATGAGTGACATATAGTTAGGTTAAGTAAGGTTAAGTAAGCATTAGGAGGGGTTGTTATGGATTACACCTTTCTTATTGTTTATTTTTTTATCTTTATTGTAGGTATATTTTTTAAGTCATGAGATTATTTTTAGTAATTATGAGTACATATAGTTAGGTTAAGTAGGCATTCAAATTGAAGGTGGGCACCAGCTAACATTGAGAAGAGGTTTTTTGTATATTTTTATACTTTTTAATGGAATAATCTTCTCCTAGAAAAATAAAATATAATTAATTATTTTGAGATCTAATACAAAGATAAAATTTAAGATGATGATGATAGTCATATGTGTGATATTTTGGATCAAATATCTTTTTGAAAAGATCATCTATCTTATTTATTATATTATTCTTTACTGTGATAGTTAGACAATGATATTTATAAACTTAAATTAGTTATTTTATTGGTAGGCCTAGCAAAGAATGTAAATGTAAATTATTTTTTGCTCATGGTGAAGATTAATGATGAAATTATTGCTAGAACCTATGTTTCTATGATATATCAGTCAATTGTTATGTTCACGAATATCTCAAATGTGCTCTAGCTCACCTTTATGTTGTCAAAGTTTATTTTCTTGATATTTGCACATTGCTTTGAGTGGGTTGTTATGGATTACGATTTTTTTATTGTTTTTTTAGTTTTGCTTGGTTTACATTATGTATGTGAGCATCTAATATGTGTGCTATTTTAATGTGAGTAACTTATTTATAGGGTTTTACATTTGTGTATTTCCTATGATATTATTGAATTTTCTATTGAGATTTATACTTTGATGGCACTTGAAGACATTTTTGCTTATTTTATTATGTAGATGTCCTCTTTATTATCTATGTAATTTATTGTTATAATGTAAATTAATTAATTGAATTTTGTTTCTCTCTCTCTCTCTCTCTCTCTATATATATATATATATATATATATATATATAACCTATGTAATGTTTATAACATATCTATAGACTTTTCAAAAATAGTATACAATGCATTAAATATTTGTTATGACATAGATATATGTATATACATTCATATAATTTGTTATATATATATATATAATGCATTTATAAATATTTATATATAAATGTGTTTATAAATGTTATAAATGTTTATATATGTATAATGTGTTATATATAACATTTACATATGAATGGTTCATATATAAACTATTTTTGAAAATTATGTTTCTTGAAAATAGTTTATATATACATTATGTATATATGCATAGTATATACATAACATTTCTATATGTAATATATATGTATATATATTGTTTTAGAAATTATTTTTTTCTAAGATATACATTTTTTCTTACAGAGTTCTTGATATATGTGTTATCCTTTTTTGGTTTACTTTGTTTTTATTTTTTATATGATGTGACATGATATTGTGACATGTTGACGTGATACATGAATGAATATTTTTAGCTTTTTCATGTTTGAGCGCAATAAATGTCAATTATTTTAAAGTTTGCATTTTTTGTAAACTTGAAATTTAAGTCTTTTTATTAATTTCAAAATAATAAATTTTTACATAAATTTTCTAATATATTATTCTTACAAGATTAGGAGTGATAATGATAAGTCATAAATTTTTATTAGTGATAATGCATTAAGAATGATAATGCATTAGTTTATTTATCAAATAACTTTAGTACTTGTACTAATCACAAGATCATACACTGGATTTAGGAGTTGTTTGATAACATACTTAAAATCTTTAAATCATTAAAACTTAAAATTTTAAATGATTTGAAATTTTAAGTGCGTGTTAAGAGTTGAAAAATTAAAATTTTAAGTGAAAATTCATTGAAAATTTTAAGTAGGTAGAGACTTACTTAATGTTGAACGCTAAAAATTTTCAACAAAATTTTTTTTTAAATTATTATTTTATCTTTTATTTATTTCTTTATGAATAAACCATAATTCTCTGTCATCATAAATCATAATTCTAATATTCTTTCATGATTAATTTAAGAGAGGAAATAATAAATTAACTAGTTATTCATTAATTTTTGCTTTTATATTAAAATTTTCAGCATTCAGCATTTATAGTTATTAAATAATATATTTATATTTATCATTAAATTAACAGTAATTTATCAAATAATTTTTTAATACGAATTTAATACTTATAAAATTCAGTCTTGATTTTTCAGTACTTAATTTTTTCAGTTTTATCAAATGAAACCTTACTATGTTAAAACTTTCATACAAAATAAAGTTGTAGAAAGGAAGAACATATATTTGATTGAGATAACTCAGATATTTTTTTTCTAAGAGTGTTATTAAATATCTTTTAGTAGATGTGATTTTATTCACAAATTATTTTAATAATCAAATGCATTCTTTTTTTTTTTTATAAACGTGTTCATTTAGATTTTACATATTTGAGTGAGATTATTTAATCTGCTCTTACAAATTGATAATATAATTTTGGTTCAATGTCTATCTCTAGGTCGAGATAAGATAATACCTACAATAATAAAATTTAATTTTCTTAATTATTATAGTTCCTAAAAAACTATACATGATACATGTTATTCATAAGAGTTTACTAGTGTATTAATGAGTATTAATATTTTTTTTTTATTATGATTTATTTTTAACTAATCTAGAAAGGGTCAAAGCCTAGAAGATATATTTGAAGTAATTGTGTTATCACAGAGAAGATAATGCAATCAACATTATCATAAAAGTTGTTTGTGTTATCTTTTAGTGGATATTTAAATTGAGTTAGATATTGACTTATTATTTAAATTGACTCATTTAGTTGACTCTATAAGATATATGAGAATTATAATAATGATTAACTATTTAATTATTATCAAATTATATATAATTTATGTAATTAATAGTTAATCATTTTTTAGATTTCCTATGATATTCATTCAAATGAAATTATTTGCATATTGAGATATGTAATGAAATCTCAAGGCATTGAGATTATTTTTAGTGATCATATTTAAATTAGAGTTGCGCATCAGCTAGAATCTAGGGGTGGTTTATTATATATATTTTTTGTATTTATCTAGAGTTTAATGTGATATTTAAATTATATATATTCAAAGTAGATCTGGGATGGCAAAACTGGGCCCTATTCACTGGTCGTGCACGGGCCACCTGACCCGTTTGACATCTCTAGTCGCATTGTTCTTGTCTTCTATGCGTTTCGTCACCATTGCTTCATTCTTGTCCTCTGCATGTTATGTTGTGCCCCTCCTTCAACCAATGCTTCCCGCTCCTCTTTGCAACCTGCCGATTCTGTTGCTGATGGACTGGGGCACGCACTGTCTGTGTGCATAACTTGTGCATTCCATTGCACCTGGCCTCTCTTGCGTCCATCCGTCGTGCCCAGCCTTTACCTAGAATGGATGGTGGGACCCAGTTCACGTTCGAGCAAAAGCAGAAGATCCGCAAGTATCTCCGCCTCCATCCCAAGCTTTGCAAGGCTGCGCTGGCAGCGTGGGCAAAGGGGAAGTTGTCGCTGTCATATCTGCCCAAGAAATCCAGCATCTTGAAAGTGCTGGAAGATGCGGACAAGTTTGAACAGACGGCATGTGATGATTTGCCCAAGAAGCGTGAATCCACTATCAAACATGCGCAAGTTGAGGAGGCACTTCCCTACTAGGTTCTTTAATGTCAGGTGAGCAAACCAATGGTTTTGGACGGTTGTATGCATGTTAGACATTGTTGAATGCTCACATGAGCAACCTATTGCATTCTAGGTTGGTTGCGACAACAGGCAACCTGGTCAAAGAAAATGGACAATGCTTCTTGACGTTGTTTGGGCTACCGCCCGATTCCCTGCTCTTCTCAAATGGTTGGCTTATATGCTTTCAGAAATGGCATGGCATGGATTTAAGTGTCACGCCATTCATGGGGAGTCTGGCTCGGCAAACACTGCAACCATTGAAGAAATGCTACCAGGGCTCCAAGACAAGTTATGTCAGTACGACGCCAAGAACGTCTACAACATGGACGAAACCGGACTTTTCTACCATTCGGTTCCATCGCAGACAATTTTGCAATCTCGCATCGAGGACCTCAAACAAGTCAAGATGCAGATCACAATAGCATTCATCGCAAACACCGACGGGACCCAAGAGCTGAAGCCATTTTTCATCAGCCATGCAATGAAGCTGCGTTGCTTTAAAAACAAGTCCTCTGTGGAACTCGGATTCTTGTACCGCAACAACAATAAAGCATGGATAACCGGTGTTCTATTCCAGGAATGGTTGAAGGATTTCGACAAGGATACAAAAAGTGAGGGGCGCAAAGTTTTTCTCATGATGGACAACACGCTATCTCACGTGATCGACGACCTCAACTTGAGCAACGTCGAGATTCAGTTCTTGCCACTGAACATCACCAGCAAAATCCAACCAATGGATGCAGGAATCATTGCAGCTTTTAAACATCGCTATTGGAGGTTCCACTTCCAACATGCCATCGACTAATTTGATGCCGATGAGGATGATGCCTACAAGGTGGACCAACTGACCGGAATGACATGGGCTCGCCGGGCATGGGAGGATATCCCACAAGCCGCCATCATCAATTGCTTCAAGCACACGGGCTTGTTTGCAGAAGTTACGGCGACGCCTCCATCCACCACACTCGTGCTGCTGAGTGAGAATGAAGCAGGAGTTGAGCAGGACATCCGTGCAGCAATGGAAATTCTTTACGTGGAGCCCAAGCCAATGGACGCCATTGTGTACCCGCTGGCAGAAAATTCTGCCTGCCATATTGATATGACAAACGAGATCACCACCGTGGTGAACGACGATGAGGATGCGGAGGAGGTGACACAGGAGCAGCCAGTGGCGGAGAAGTTTTCTATGGCCGAGCAAGTAAAAATTATCACCCAGATGTAGAGGTGTCAATCGGGCCGGCCTGGCCAGGCCCGGCCCGAATTTTTTGAGCACGAGCGTGCCGCCGGGCCAGGCACGGCACGATACAGTAACCGTGCCTGGCCCGGCACGGTTTAAAATAGCTGAGCCCGGCACGGCCCGCCGTGCCTGCGGGCCGTGCCGTGCCTTGCCCGCTCGGGCTTGCATGTCCGTACGGTTCGGGATTTGGGGGGACCGCGGGTCGGGTCGAATCAGACTCGACCCGCGGTCTTTTTTGAGGGAGGGGCCATCGTGGGGTCTGGTTCACGGGACACCCGGCACGGGACAAACCCGTGCCGGTGTGCCGTGCCGCGGGCCGAACCGTGCCGGGTCAAGCACGGCACGGCTCGTGCCTAACCCGGGCCCGGGCACGAAATTTTTCCGTGCCGGGCCGGGCCGACCTGGCCCGGTTGACACCTCTACCCAGATGTTCTCGATTTTGGACCTCAACGATCCACAGGACAAGCATATGTAACAATGGCTTCGCTAAAAGAAGGATAACCTACGTCTTCAGGGCTTACAACAAACCAACCTCCATTCCTTCTTCAAGAAATTGTAGAAATCGAGAAGCCTAGAGTAAAAGAAGCATGCAATTCATCATTTAAGAATATTTGGGAGCATGTGCTACTCTCAAATAGCTAAATAGAAAAGGAAAAAAATCAGTCAAAAATATATTCTAATGAGAAACAACCTTCACATAAAAGTACACAGATTGTATACCCTTAAAAATAACATATTTCAAGTAAGTGTATGCTGTTTGGGGAAGGCTTAACTTGGAAAGATGAAACTCAATCGCCTATATCCTTGTCTGAACATTCAAAACTGATCCAATCTGAAGAAGAGGTAATTTTCTTCAATTCAAAAGTTGCTTAGAGCATTAAAATTAGTATCACTAAATCTTAAGTCAACTCTTCATCTTCTAAATCTTCTCCTTCTAAATTTTCTACTATTCAGGTCAAATTTAAAATGTTATGAGACATTTATAAGAGATGCAACTTCACTGATGCAAAGCCTCATAATTTTGAAGAGGTTATATAATACCATGAGTAGATAAGTGAAATGAAAAAGGAGATAGAAGTTATTGAAAAAAATAGAACTCAGACACTTATTAGAGAACCATTGAATAAACACATTGTGGAACTTAAGTGGATATTCAAATTTAAAAACTGTATGATAGACCGATAGTAAGAAACTCACCTACAAGACCCATTAGAGAATGATTATTCTCTCTTGGTTCGTTCAGATTTTTCTAAAATCTTTGCTCTAGCAGCTAGACTCAAGATTGTATGATTGGTGATTGCATAGGCTGCATGGAGGGGCTGTCTTTTATATCAATGTGATGTCAAATCTGCATTTCTAAATGGTGAATTAGTGGAGAAATTTTATGTAGAAGAATTTTGTAGCTTACAATAAAAGAACATGCAAATCGTGTATATAAATTAAATAAAGCCTTCTATGGGCTAAAACAAGCACGCCATATTTGGTTTACAGAAATTAATGCATACCTCGTGAATTGAAGGTTCACTAGAAGTCTAAATGAACTCATACTAGTACATTAAGGATAATTATGCTTTGGAATACTAATTGTGGTATTGTATGTTGATTTGATATTATTGGGTAATAACTTAAAATTAATCAATATTTTAAGAAATATATAATGAAGTATGAAATATCTCGTATAAGACTTCTCAATAATTTTTTGAGAATTGATATATTCCAAGATAACAATGAGATCTTCATTACTCAAAGTTTTAGAAAAGTTTTGAATGACTAACTGCAAATCAACTTATACTCCATTAAATAGAAATCAAAGATTGAAAGTTAATGGAAGGAGATCAGTGGAATGGATATTGTACATAAGTTTGGTGGGCAGCTTTCTATATATTTCTGAAATCAGACCAAACATAGTTTATTTAGTGAATATTTTATCTCGTTTTACTGTCATTTTAGAGTTGCTGAGAGAGTTTTGAAATTTTTTAAGTGTACTTAAAACCTTGAATTAAAATATTTTAAAATTATGACTATAAAGTTATTCAATTACTATGATAATGATTGGGGGCTGTCCATAAGACTATAGGAGCACGTCCGAATTTATTTTCTTTATTGGCTCATCGATCATATGTAAGACTTTAAAATAAAATCACAATGACCTCTTTTACTGTTGAGGTAAAACATATTTCTGCCTCATTTGTTACTTCTCAAGTTGTCCAAACGAGGAGATTACTAAATCATATGAATGGAAATGATAATGAAGCCACCTTGACCTTTTGTGAAAATTAAGTTTGTAATATTAATTACCTAGGACTCAATTCTTCACAATAACCTGTGGTGTACTGACATACTGTGAACAAAAATGCTTTTGGTGTTATTTATAATAGTCATAGTAGTGAAAATATAATGTTGAAAGCAATGGTTATCAAGTTGAGCCTGCAAACTGAGAAATACAATTCACCATACAAAATTGGTTGGATTAAACAAGGTGCTGAAGTAAAAGTAATTGAAATTTACCATATTTATTTTTAAAAAATATAGAATTATTATATTGATGAGGTTATGTGTGATGTGGTAAAGATGGATGCCTGCTATATGATCTTGGGATGACCATTGCAATTTGATGTGGATGCTACATAGTGAAATCATGAAAACATCTGTATTTTCATGACGGGAGACTATTAAATTGTTTTGAGATCAATTGAAGAAAGTTTTTTCAATTAATGGAACCAAATTCGAAATGCAAGTTAGTGTTTTTGGTGGATGGAGGCATTTATTAAAATAAACTAAGGAATTTAGAGATAATTTTGTGGTGGTTGTTAGGGTAGAAGTAGGCAAAGAGTTGCTGGATATTCAAGCTACGCTTTAAAACTTTGCTAGAAGAATTTTAAGAAATAGATATTAGAAACTATCAGATGGGTTACCTTCTATGAGAGACATACATATTAAATTGATCTCACGATGCAACCATTTTGCTTAATCAACCATATTATCGAATGAGCTCCAATGAAAGCCGGATTCTACTAGGGTATATAGAAGAGTTGATTAAGAAGGGATTGATGTAGAAGAGCATAAGTCTTTGTGTGATACCAACCTCATTAATTCCAAAGAAAGATGATAGTTGGTGCTTGTACATCGAAAATTAGGCAATCAACAAGATCACAATTGCATATATTTATTCTCTATTCCTTCATTAGATGATATGCTAGACATATTATTTGGATCCAAGGTATTTTTAATAATTGATTTGTGGAGCAGGTATCATCAAGTTCGAATCAAGATTGAAGATGAATGGATCAATGATATGTGCTTTTATGATTAAAGAATTATTGTATGAATGGTTAGTGATGTAATGTGAATTCACCAATATGCCCAACACTTTCGTATTGCTTGTGAGCCAAATATTAAAATCATTAATTAGAAAATTTGTTGTGATATATTTTGATGATATATTAATATATAGACAAAATGAATCTAACTATTTTGCATACTTAAGGAACGTACTTATGATTTTGTAGGGAAATAAATTGCATGTCGATTTAAAGAAGTGCATATTTGTGACTTTTAGTTTGTTTGTATTTGAGATTCTTGGTAAGTGTTGATTGGATTAAAGTTGATAAAAAAAATTCATGCCATTAGAGAGTAAAGGTGTCAAATGGGCCATGACTGGCTGGCTGCTGGCTCAACCCAAATTTTGGTGGCATAGTTGGGCCACCTTTCCATACTAGACATGACGCATAATGGGTGCCCAAGATGTGTTATGTCTGCATGGCAACATGGGAGGTCGGCCTAGCTTCTTCAGTTGGGCATGTTGGGCCATTCATGGGCCAAGCTTCCCATGGCCTGCAGCTTGGCCTTGGATCTGGGGTTGCAGTTTGGTTGCTTGGCCATGCCTATCATAGGTACAGGCAGACTATGCTTCCAAAGCCAATTCCATTGGGGCCTAGGGTTACATCGATACCTGTCTACAATTGAAAAAAATAATTTAATTTTTTAAAATCTAATATAAAAAATAAAATACACTTGTAATGTAAATTATAATATAAATAAAAATATACACAAACATCTAAATAAAAAAATATATTATTTTAATATTTTGTTGTCTTAGTTTCACTTTCATAGCTAAGAAAATACAACATAAATATGCTAGTCCTCTAATATTTATGATTATTCATATAGTTTAGATCATTATATCTCAAGCTTATAGTTGAAGGCTCGGTATCTTTTATATTATGCGAGTTATCATTCATTAGACTCATTATTATTTTATTCTAAAAATTCATCCATGAATCATTTTAGTTCTTTAAGCAGGACAATGTTTATATAATATATGGTTATAGTGTTGACATCTCATCTGAAATAATATTTATTATCACAGAAAAAATATGTTTTGATGTTATGCATAATAGAGAGATTAGTAGTTCATATGTTATTTTATATAGCACAAGATATGTAGATTCTATGATGTTTATCTACTACTCATTATAATAAAATTCTTAATATTATCATATAATAGAATGAAACAGTAATCTATATCTAAGTATCGAGATAAATTCACTTTTATTCGATAGACCACCATGTTATTTGTATTGTACTTTGTTAACTAAATAGAAAATGTATTATCTCTGAATATTATATACATGTTCAAACTTGGAGACTCACAAAAACTATCATATCAAATGTCATAATATATAAACACATTATCTAATTGTTCATAAATTATATCATCTAGTTTTTTTGCTTGATTTATACACGTAGATATATATTTTGCTATATTTTTTATTCTTCTATCTTAACATTATAATTCATGCATGTAACAAAACAATAAAAAGATTGAATAAATGACTAATATTTTAAATATTTATTTTTTATTTAAGTTAAAAGTGTCAATTTGGTCGGGTGGCTCAGTCATGGCATGGGCATGGCCCATAACATGACACTGTTCAACCGTGCTTGGCCCGATATGATACGGTTTAACACTGTGCCTGGTCCTGGATCGTACCAGCCTGAGGCAAGACTCTTGTCGTGCCAGGCTGGTGCAAGTGTTGCCTTTTTTTGGGTCAGACACAATTCGCATGCCTAGCCCTATTGCATGGCCCATCGGCTCGGTGATCCTGGACTAGGCACAGGCGAGTCTTGAGTCATTGGTCATGTCCTGTCAAGTGACCACTTGAGGGGGTGGTTTTTTTAAAAAAAAATTGGCTACGTAAGATGGATACTGCTTATGTTGCCAGTTGCTAATGGGCGGCCAATCCCCCTTTCCATGCCCATTGTGTTTTTAACGCAGTGAGTTCAGACAGGGACAAGTTGTGCCAGTTATTGTCTTTGTTGGTCAAGATAATATTTTTTTTGTTTTTGTATTACAGTACTCTTCAGATTACTTCAAATGGCTATTTTGGCTAGAATCTGATGGCTATCATGATTCTGGCTAATTAAAAATAAAAAGAAATTAATTTTTGATTTTTTTTAATCTATAAATAGAAAAGAAATATAAAAATTTTATTCTAAATTTTTTCTCCTTTGTTGTTGTCCTTGCCGGTCAAGATTATTTTTTTTGTTTTTATATTATAGTAGCCTTCAAATTATATTAAATGGCTATTTTGGCTAGAATCTGATGGATATCATGATTCTGGCTAATAAAAAATAAAAAAAAAATTAAAAAATTTAAAAAATATTTTTTTTGAATTTTTTTTATTCTATAAATAGAGAAAAAATATAGGAGTTTTATTCTAAATTTCTTTTCTTTTGTCTCTCTCTCTCTCTCTCTTTTATTTTTTACTCTTTATGACTCTATGTTTACTAAAAAATATAAAATCATATATTGTATTTTTTATCTAATTGTTTAATTATTCACATTTAAGGTTTATGGTTTATGTTTATGGTTTACGCTTACTCAAAATAGATATACGATGGTGTATGTGTGTCTGTGCAACTTTCCTCAAACCTTGAAGTTGGATTTTAAAAGAGATGTAGTTTTTACAGCAAAATAGTCTGTTGTACAATATTTTTTTTTGTTATTTAAATTTTTGAATTATATTTTCTTTTAATTTTATAATTTATTTAAAAAATACATATAATTAAAAAAATGTAAGATAGTGAATTTATTGATAATGAATTTGATATTAATATAGATTTAGATAATAATAATAATAATATTCTTACCAAAAAATGAGATCGAAATTATATCTTCTCCAATGACCTCGACTCTAACTCATTTATCGCATAAAAAAAATTAGGCGAACATTAGTAATATGTATGTATTTTAAAATATTAAAAATTAAAAATTTTAGGGATGTCGAAGAAGAATCAATATAATATATATATTTTAACAGTGGAATTTTTTATGTTGGATCTAATTTAATTTTGTTGATCTCCTTCATATATATTAGGATAGTTAGTATTATATAAATGTGTTTTCAGTTTGCTTTTCATAGGATTCTTAGGTCTTTTTAGTAAAGCGGTATCCATGATATTTAGTTATGACAGTATTATTTTGATAATACTTTTAATAATTGAGTAGTTATTAATATGTTTATAAGAACTATTAGAGATGAGTTGTTAGATGATGTATTTTATGTTATGTGCATGTGTCACATAATTAATTTGATAGTACATGTGAAAATGGAAATTATTTCTCTTGTATTAGAAAAAATGTGAAATTAATTAAAATATTTTAGGATATCTAACAGACGACAAGAATTTGGCAATCTATGTTTATATGTGATGCTAAAAAAGAAAATAATTTAAATGGTTGTGAGACATCCATGAAATTATATTTATTTTATGATTGAGTCTTGTGTTGGCTACCAATACGTGGTATTCTACTATGTCATTGGTGACAGTGACGAATTTATTATTGATGATTTAAATTATGATACATAAATTTTTTTTATGAAGTTCTTGAATATTTTATATAATATAACTAACATATATTAATATGTATATACTTCAACTATATACATTGTACTTAAATACATATCTGATATTAGTAGAATATTTAATAAGTCTAGAGGTCATCCTGTATTTAGTATTATAATTATTGAGATAAAAATAAAATATTTGAAATACTGATTTTTTATTTCAATTCTGTATTGTTTCAAAGTCCGTATAAATTTTAGGGTTAAGATGAAAGTGATAGAAAATAATGACATATATATTGACGTGCATGAACAAGGCATGCTAACTTGAAGGGTTCATTCATGAAAAATTTACTGACATATTTACATATTATGATACTAGGTATGATTGTTATAGCTAGGCTTAGTGCACTAACATGGATATCATATTTGAAGATAATGACTTTTTTATTTAGTTAATCAAAAACAAATGATAGAGTGGTCTATTGAATTGAATTGAATTGAGTTATTTTAGTACTTAGATGCTAATTAATTCTCTATCTTATTATATGATGATAATAAGAATTTAAATATTTTGTTATTATAAAAACTATATGATTTTATCTATCCCGTGCTATCTAAGATAACATGTGATTTATTGTTCTTTTGATGTTTAACATAATATTGAAGCTTATTTTTTTATGACAATCAATATTATTTTAGATAGGAAATTAAAATTATGATCGTATATCATAGAGGTATTTATATGCATGAAAATTTGAAATAATTCGAGAGTGAATATTCAGGATAATGTACAAGAGATAGTGTCAGATAATAATTCATGAGATATGGAGACTAGGATATTAATGGTACTAGTGATATTTTTAGACGCGTTCATGATAATGATGATCTACATCTCTATCCGTAGTATCATACTATAAATACTAATTAATTATTGATGATTCTTGATTTATGTGATACTGATACTGTGTTATAGTATTAATAATTGTTTATTTTTTTTCATTTTTTTTGTTCATTATGATTTATGTACTATTGATATATTATATATTAAGTTGTATTTATTATCATTTTTATTTTTAATGTTATTTTTCAATATTATTTATTCACTATTTATAGATGTTTTGTTCCATTAATATTTTATTCAAATAAAATAAAATTTAAGGCCAACTAAACATAATGCGAACTCATGATCATGACATTATAATTTGGAATTTAAATTTATATTCAAAATCCAAATTTGAAAGTAATTTTCAAGCCCAAGTCCCCAAAAAGGCCAAGTACGAATCGAGCCAAACTTGCACGGCTTGCTCCAAGCCCTGCACAACCTAACTCCTTGAGGGCCAATCATGAAGGGTTAGGCCAATGATTTTGGTTCCCATGCTGGGCCAATAATTCAGGTTCCCATGCTAGGCTATCAATTCTAGTTCTTGTGAAGTGTCGGGCATGACACAGTATCACAGTATTGCCACACTATAATGGGTTGTGCCGACATGACTCATTTAACATATTATTTGTTTAACATATTATTAATATTGCATGTGCATCTAGATGCAATGCATATAATGGGAGGACACACAAACAGATATCAATTTATTATATCATAAATTTTTTTTAGGAATTTTAAAAATGAAAACTTTCTTCATCGTTTTAATCATGAAAAATAATTTTATCTTTTTTATTATTTACATAATCGGATATCATGTATTGGTAGTCAACACATGAATTTAATATTAGATAAGTATAATTTTAATAATATCATATATTTATTTGTAATTTTTTTAGGCCCATTGACGAACATAAAGTGTAACATTTTTATTGATTACTAGATATTTATGGTATTTTAGTATATTTCTTTAGTTGTATAATAGAGAGAAATTATTTTTTATGTTTGTTTGTACTATTAGATTAATCATGTAACATATATAATTAACATAAAAAATATTACATACGAACTTATTTATAATGATTCTTATAAATATATTTATTATGATATTATTATTTAAAACATTAATACATATAATGCTAGAAATTTTATTTTAAGTATTATATTTTCTAAAGATTCTTAATAAATACTCATAAATGATGAGGCCTTAATGATTTTATTAAATTTTAAATGTTTTTTTTTTTAATTTTTACTTAAAATCAACATAATGAGTGGTGACACATGTGGTGTAATGTCATCACAATTATTTTAGATATCAAATGTTATAAAGATTACTCTACTTTGTTTTCTAAGTTAATTAATTATTAATTATTTTTATAATTTAAAATATTTTATTATTTTATTTTTATTGGTCGATTTAGGAATTTAATGATAATAAATTGAAAATAAATTTGCATAATATAAATTAATCAATTATTCTACAAAAATTTGATTGGATTATCCATTCTAAAAATGAATTTCACCTTGTCTTCACTTATAAACTTATTGTGATAAATAAAAAAAGTTAAAAGTCAATGAATATCAAATTGATCTAACTTTAAAGATTTTGCTGCTCAGTTAGATTTGTTTGAGATTTAATGTATTATATTTTATGATATATTAATCAACATATCTTTTATAGTAACTAATACCACCAATACTCCTATATGTGTGTGTGTGTGTGTGTGTATTTTTACAATAATAAGTTATGTTAAATTTTATTTGACATCTATATAATTTTTATTTTTAAATTTGTTAGAGTGTATCTATACTTATGAAGCTTATTTTTAAGTTTTTAGGTGCATGAATTGAGACAATGATAGAAACCTTAATTTTGGTCTCAGACTTTTTGGTTGGATTATTGTTATTATTATTTATTTTTATGTTTAATTCATTTTTATAATATTATTTCTTTGTTATTTTTTTAATCTAGGTGACTAAAAATAAGAGAACAATATTTTTATATAAATTTTTATATTATTAATTTATTAATTTATCTGAAAATATTAATTAAATTAAAATATATGTAATACAATATGTATCTATATTTATGTGGGTATCATATACTTCATCACCAAAATGACTTCGACGCTCTTTCAAATTATAATTATAAATATAAAAAAAATTATAATCACTAGATCTTATGACACTTATAAAAATTTATAAAAAAAAAAAGAGGAGATCCAGGAAATGAAAGGATATTATAGTTAAAATATAATTATGAAAAATAAAATATATTAATTTGTTATTTATATAATTTTTTTTTTTATTATTTTAGGATAAAAATTCATTGAGGATCGGATTAAATACAATAGCTGAAAAAAATTATATTTTTTTTAAATTTTTTGGTGACAAGACGACATGTGCTGTCCTGTTGGTTTCCTTTTGCTTTTGTGATTGTTATACGATGGTTGGCATGATACATGGGCTAGAGTTTGTGCCTTTTCCTCATGTTGCCGTGCTTGACAAAACAAGAGGCCGTAGTGCGCCCAGCACTACCCGACACGAGTTTGGTCCATGCATGGTTATGGATTGTGCTGAGCATGGCACGGCTGAATCATGCCGAGCATGGCACGGCTGAATCATGCCGAGAATGGCACGGTTGAATTGTGCCTTGTGGTCGTGTCCAGGCTGCCCGACCTATATGACGCCCCTATTTGAGAGTGGCCTACTCCATAAATAGTAGGAGAAGCTCATAGCTTTCATGGTCTTGTGACCTTTGAGGGAAATTTTAGACGAATAGTCATGCCAACTAGTGAATACATGAAGAAGAGGAGATCCAATTGGGGAGAGGTGTCTCCACTGTCAACGATGGTGCTGTAATTTCTTAAGAAGGTGTGCTGCTGGTGTTTTATAATAATAAGTTTGCTGAAGCTCGCTATAAGTGATCTACTTATGAGTTGGTATAGTATGCTGTTTTTTGCGCATTGAAGTCTTAGGAACATTTAGTGTAGAGTGAGTTTGTATTATTTGATGACCACCTAGTGCTGAAATTTATTAATAGCTAGAGTAGTGCCAATCAAATGTATGCATGCTATATTTCTTATATACATACATCACTATAATTCTGAAATATGGGGCAGATCAACTAGACCGGATAGATGATGCTCTAAGATGGAGGATGATGTTGCTGGTCACAATCCGGACCAAAGTGACCGGGTTAGACTATCTCAAGGAGTTGCATACAGATAATGAAATAATAGCACTTGCTGAGGAGAGATAATTATTGGACCCAGCTGAAACGAGTTATTGGCAGTCATGTTAAAAGATGCCTTGCTTGTTAGGTTGCCAAAGGCTAATCTCAAGATGTGGGTCTGTACTCTGCACATGTCTTTGTCCATTTCATCAACATGTTAGGTGGATTTCAGATGCATGTGTCATCCTCGATCTGATGGCCAAACGGAATCGGTGAATCACACTCTTAGGAATTTGATTCGCTGTATTTTCATAGAGAAATTGAAATAGTGAGATCTCTCTCCTGAACCAGTTGAATTTGCTTATGATAGTATGCTAAATTGATCTATTGGAAGGACTCTCTATTCCAAAATTTCTTTTGTTCTTCTCCACGACATGCTTCGGACTTGGTTCCTCTGCCAAACCTCTTTGAATTGAGTATTACAGCAGAGAATATGATAGATTGAATCAGAGGTATCCGAGAAGAGGTGTGAAAAAAGTTGGAGGAATCTAATACCCAATACAAGACCACTATTGATAAAAAGAGAAGAGGTCTCATGAGAAGAATCTAGTGATGGTTTATTTGCGCAAGGGGTGGTTGTCGGTGGGCATGTGCAATAGTATTGTGAGGCAAGAAATTCATTCTTCTCTAAATTCTGTAGAAAATTATTTTGTGATCCCCATGCATTGGATCTTCAAGAAGTAGCAACCATTCCTGCTTTCGATGTTGCTGATTTGTTTGAGCATCATGATCATCCATCTTCCTGAGGTGACATCTTCTTAATTAATTAACTCTAGGTTAAGTTCTTTTCAAGAAGGCAGGACTGATGTAGAATAGCTGCAAACTTTGGTGGGACCTTCAAAAGTCAGGATTACTTGATAAGTTAGAGATGGGTTAATTCTCTCTCTCTCTCTCTCTCTCTCCCTCTCTCTCTCTCTCTTTCCTCCCTCTCTTTCCTCTTTTCTCTCTCTCTCTCTCTCTTATGTAGAATAGCTGCAAATTCTCTTATGTTAGTTTGTCAGCAACTCGACCTATATTCAATGTCTCTTCTTCGTCAGATCGTATTCTCTCAACTCGTGGATTCGAGTGTGTTACTTTTGTTATTGGATTCGAATAATCTTTCAAGAAGTTGGAGGTGTCCTATTTTTCCTTTAGTTTTCTCTATATTAGATTGACGCGCCAACAGTAGTGACTTCAACATGAATGTTGAACCAGGCAACACAGATGCTTCACCAACACTGTGATTGGGACCTTGATAGATGAAACTCATTGATGGGTCAGTGCTCTCTCATACATACATGATTCATACACAGTTGCACTTGCGCACCACCACCCACTCACATGCCACATTTAATAAAAGAAATTCATTGATTGATCAGTGTCCAACATACACCATGGTGTCCCCATAACTTACCTTGATGTGAGCACACATGCTGATTTTTACCAAGGTTATATAAAGGAGCAGCTCTGCTGCTCTGGTACCTTTGGCTGTGCATGTGCTATTTCTGTTTTTTTTTTTTGTGCAATTGTATTTTTTCACTCTGTTGATAGTACTTGTTTTTGTTGAGTGATTTTCTTGTTGCCACTCTGTTGATAGAATAAAATTGGTGAGATTGGGTCACCCGGCGCGTTTACAACCACAAGTGTTAGACAGTGCCCTTGATGCCCAGGTATAATGAAATGTACCATATATATATATGCAAATATCTATACGAATTTTACTCGTGCTTCTGTTTGAGATGTGATTGTCCCACCCCCTTGCACATCTATGGGAAAACATGTGCTCTAAAGGTAACCATTCTTTCTGATTTGCTTTCATTCCTCATTCATGAATTTGATACACATGTCTTCTAGGGTTTGTGGATTGTTTTACTAGCTTTCATGATAGTCTTGAATTTGATCGAGAGTTTCTCCTTTATGTTTTTGGTGCTGTATTGTTAGGTTCTGTCAGTAGATAACAGCAATCTTGCACAAGATATCAGGAAGGAAATGAAGGTAACAATATCAGATTAAGAATTCAAGTGGGCATTGCTAATATTCAATTTTTATTTGTGTTTGCTGCACCAAGAGTAGGGAATTTCATTTTTGTGTGTTTCAGACCTTTCTGAAATGAATTTGATCAAATACAATTTGGAATGGCACAAATTTTTTTTTTAAAAAAAAAATACTCTAATTGGATATGGGTTTTCTAAATAGTTATTTGAATTTGGTCTGAAGAAAAAACTGCACTCAATCTTTTTACTCAAATTGCTACAATAGAAATGATATGGAGGAAAGTAAATATTATTATAAATAAATAAGTAGTATGTAAATTGTTGAGTTTGAATTTATTTTTTGTTTATTTTTTATTTTGTTTGAATTTCAATGTTTGGAAGTACATTACTTGTGAGTTGGCTTTAATCATATATATATATATATATAGTTTATTTTGTATTCTGAAATAGTTTTTTTTTTTTTAATTAATAAAATTAAAATTTTTTTTCTCTTTTCTTTACTCATTCTTGAAACCATGCCCTAATCTTAGATTATTGAACATGGTACTGGAGGATTAATTATGTCAATGTAGTAGTAGTTTTGTTGTGTGTGAATGATGACTCACTTATGGTGGTGTTGATGACATTAGTCACTGTCAATTAGATGTGTGACAACTGAAAGTAGTGTTTCCATACTGTGGCGGTAAAATCACATGTATAGTGAGTTTTCTTGGGTTTTCTTGATTTATTGTGGTTGTCGGACTTCCGACGGCATGATTTTGATGGTCCAGAAGTAATTCTTGGCTGCCAAATTGTGGTGGTCAGCATGGTGGCATTGCTACAGACTGATTTAGATCTCATGTGTGGTTTTATAGGTTTTGTAACATTTGTTTTTAGGAGTTTTGCATAAAGTCATGGTTTTCATGTAAATTTTATCTCTATTTGTTATTGATGTGAGTTTTTTGTTTGGATAAAAAAGAAAAAAAATAACTGGAATCAGTGTGAGATCACTTGAAATAACCTAGTAAAAATTGAAGTCATATACATATTCCCTTTGGGCGATGTCTGTGAGAGTGTGATTTGTGGCCCAAGGTTATGTGGGTTATTTTTTAGAAATTCATCATATGGTGAGACTGATAAATCAAGAATGTGTCATGGCTAGTTTTTTTTTTTTAAACACCAACCTTGCGTGGCAGCTATCCATTACGTTTATGTTATAGGTCCCAACAAAGAAAGTGACGGGCATAGCTTGCCGCTTTTGATGTCGGTAAAAAAAATCATTTTTTACTAATTTTGTAATTATCAGATTTCATTCCAATGAGTCACCCTCTCTTTTCTCTCTCTACACTTTCATTATGACTACTTGATGAAGATGTACCATGAATAATCATACCAAATTCGTTCAATCTAGTTGTAACAGTAACTATTTGAATTACCATCTGATAAATTATTGAAAGAAGTAACATTATCTTCTAACTAAAAATCAGTATTCATAAAATAGCATATCGATCTCTCAATGAATGTATCAAAAGAATTCTACATATTTGATTGCTAAATCTTCTTAATACAGTTTGATCTATCAATACAGATATGATAGCAATAATTCTTTCCCACATGTATGTTGTCCAAGTCGTATAATGAGCTGTTTGAACCTGTTCAATCAATTTGCATTTTATTAGCTGAGTAATAATATCATATAAATAAAATATCTTCATAAAATACATATAAATAATCAAATCTCAAACTCTCTTATAAATATCACTAGAGACAAACACACCACATACTGGGATGTGGGATCAATTGATTATTACTGATACACTAATAGTTGTGCATCATTTATTGATTCATCCTACTTGTGGATTGTATCAATGAGCTAGACATGTAGGTCATGCATGGCTTTACATGAGTCATTGTTTCCCTCGACTAAGCATGACTTGAGTCGTGCTACGGGCTGACACGAACGTGGTCCATGCATGGTTTTGGCCCTTGTCATGACAAGCAATGCATGATTATTTTGGGTTGTGCTTCGTGTTGTGCCCATATTGCTTGACTCACGTTGTCTTTTAATATTAATTTTTTAATTGATTTCATTAGACATAGGATGATTATAGTAAAATTAAATTATATGATAATAATCAAATTAGATGTTATATACATTGTTAATTTAATTAGTTGTTTTACAATTTTTTTTGTAGACACATTTATATGTATATTAATTTTAAAATTTAGGTATATGAAAAAAGTTTTATGATGTGAGATTATATTTAGATATAATGGGCATGATTGGGGTAAACATATTCATTTCTTAGTTGGGATCCAATGATCATATTTAAAGATTATGAGCATGATTAAGGTCGACATATATTTCAGTTGGGATCTAGTGATCATAGAGAATAAATCTGTCATATATCCTCGCATATATTTTTTATATAATTTTATCTTCTGGAAAAATAAGAAATAATAATTATTTTGAGGTTTATTGCAGAGTCAAAATACGAAGTTATGATATTAGCTATTTGTGAATTCAAGTAAATCCATCATTTTTTGAGAAGACAATGTCTCACATGGAAGAGATTATAAGACATTGAACTCTATTAGTATAAGATTTTTTGGGTAGAATCCAATACCAAGTTTATGAGGATTTACACTCATAGTGTATATGGTGGTCATGATTCATAAAAAAAAACCAACATTTGCTATTAGTGCATAAGCTAAATCATCATAGCCAAAAATGTATATGGCGGTCAATCCTCAAAAATATCAAATGAAAAGGGATGGATCCCATAGAGAAACCTAAGAAGAAGAAAAATAAATAAAAATATTGTGGTCGTTCTTTTGAGGTGAGGGCTGTTGCGAAGACAATTGATTGGTTTTATATTTACCATACATGAAAGAGATTATAAACATATAAAGGTGGACATGAATTCAAGTATTTTAAGGTAAATCAGTGAGAACTTAGGTTTAAAGTGGACAATATCATATTATTGTAGAGTGTTAAGGTTTATAAAAAAGTAATAATTATTTCTTTTCACATAGATACGATGATACAAGTAAATAGAAATTTATTGGAGCATTCATATTTACTATGAGTATTTTTTCAATAAAAAAATATAACACAATATACAATCATAAAATTTAATTTAATACTAACTATTAATAATCTCACAAGTTGGTGCATCAACTGTGTTGTGCATCAAACATGGGAAAAAAGGAAGTTAAAGTTTGGTCCTTTTTGTGAAAATTTTGTGGCGACTAGTGAATTATTAAGAATTTTAATGAAATAATAGTTGATTTTGATTTGTTTTGTTTGCTCTAAAAATTGAATTGAAGATAATATATCTTAATTGTGTTTTTTGATTATCACAATATATAATCACAAGACTTAGAATTCGGCGTAAAAATATTTATTTTTCATGTATATGCAAGAATATTTGAAACTTCAAGTAAAATATCCAACAAATTAAGATTGTTTATACCTGACAAATAAGAGAACATGTGAAAAAAAATATGTCGATGTTAGTTTACAATAAAAAAATTATTAATTAATTAATTATATTGATAATGTTAATGTAGATAGATATAAAACAAAATTAATAATAACAATTTAAAAGTTTTTATTTTATAAGGATAATTAATATTTGTTTTTCCAATAATAATATAATTTTTTTATGAGAGCATATAATTTACATTCATAGAAATATTTGAATTTATCAATGTTTTTTGTCTTAATGCGATTATAACTATTTTCATCTAAATGTGATAGATCTTGGGTTCGAATTATCAGATGTAGTCTTTTTGACTTTTGATATTTAGATTATCGAGATATTAATCTTTTCTAGATTTTATTTTAAAGTAGTCTTATGCACTAGGTATGACTTCTATTGAGATTTTGTCTTGAATTGGTGTTTAGGTTTCTATCATTAATAATAATTATAACCCACAACACAAATAGTTTAATTAGTGAGGATGTTGGAGTAACCTTTCCCCGGGCCCACGAATTCAATCTTCATTGGTTGGTCCTCTTAGTGTGGAGTGAAGTTAATTCTGCTCTAGTCTCTGTGCCTTGGTGATGATAACACGGAGTTACACAAATAATATTATTAATATTATTAACACTTCCAAGAAAAAGAATGAATCTCTAGTTTGAATTTTGGTAATGAAAACAAAAACAATTTGACACACCAACATAGAACACAAAAATATAAAATAAAGGAGAATCTATGAAGTACACTATTGTGGATTACTTTGGCTCATAAATATCTTTTAATGCTCAACAAATATAACTTTTTTGTGATGATATGTAGAAACTTGAGAATCGCTCTATATGAACATTTTCTTCAAGATTATTTTTAAAAAAGAATATTTTTTTTATTTCAAATTGAAAAATTTAACACATGGAGAAGTGCTTAAGAAAGAAAATTTTAAACTACAACAAAAGCTATACTATTAGTCATTTGTGTGTTTTATCTTGTCACTCAGCATATTATAATTTAAATTAACTTTTTTTATTAAGATTAATCCTTGTATTGTTTATCACGTAAATACTAGTCATGCTAATAAAAGAAAAATAAA
Organism: Sapria himalayana; assembly: GCA_029783825.1. NCBI lineage: Eukaryota > Viridiplantae > Streptophyta > Magnoliopsida > Malpighiales > Rafflesiaceae > Sapria > Sapria himalayana. Next base: position 701,197 of record JAREIK010000185.1, on the reverse strand, counting down.
AAAAATAAAATGATTATATATAATATAATTGTTTATTTTTATTTCAATCATTCTAAAGCATGGAATAAGAGTGTGGAAATAATTCTAGTACTTGAAACTAGTAATAAGTTAGATGTTAATCTAGAGTTGTGTCCGTCATGTTTTTATGTAATTATTTTGGTGTACGAACTTTGATGTATTTGCTTATAATTCTTGAGATGTATAACTTAAAATATCTTTCGAGAATTTGTAGTTCATGTGCACCAAGTATATTATAAGTTAGATCTTTTTGAGCACTTATAATAGTTTTGTTGTAGTTTGTATTTAACTCTTTTTTTTTTATTTTTTTATGCTCTATGGTTTTGATTATATAAAAAATAATATATCGAATCTTATTAGAATATTGAAGCTAAAAATATTTTTGTGAGAATAGCATCGAAATGAGTAATTACATGTGAAGTATTTATGTTGCATGTATGTGTTAGAGGACATGCCTTAATATGATGATGAATTCTCTTCATCTAAGGATGAGATGTCTCGAGTTCAAGATTTATATTAAAATACATTAGACATGATCTATCTAATTTTTAGAGCTAAGACTATTGATATATTAATTTTTCTAATATTTTATGCTAAGTTAGAGTCATGTGCAAAGAATAAGATCTATGACCTCCATGCTTTATGGATGTGAGTACCCAACATATGAGTTATCATAATATAAAAATAACTCTAATTTATGTATTCATATTGAATATTGATGAAATTATTTTTTCTCTTTGAAATTAAATATTTTATAATTTGAGTTTTTATAATTGTCTCATTCTTCAAAGTGATTTGATAATGAGAGTTTTAGGTATTACATTATAAAGCTTCAAAATTTCATCCAAAGTTATTTCAAATAAAAAACTTTATTTTAGCAAACATAATTATTGTTAAATTTCACTCTAAGGTGCAATGAGTACTATCTCGTGTGATTGTTGGTGGTAGTGTTCTCGGTCATCTTGTGCCATTCTATGGTAGTAGGTCATGGTCCACACTTTGATACAATGTTAATATATGATAAATATTATTCTTTGAAAATCATATAAAATACTCAAGGTTTTCACTTTAGTGTGAGGTTTGTGAGAGGTTAATATATTTAAAATTTTATCCTTGAAATTCTAAGATATTGTGTTTGATGAGTCTCAGACTAAAGATGAAAGAAGATATTTGTCATCGTATCAAGATATGATTTCTAACATATGCATGTAATATAAAGACTTTCTAAGTAATGAGCAATGACATGTGCATGTGTGTGACATGTGATATGAGCACCCCATCACTATGCGTACTTTATGACTTATAAGCTGAATGAAAATACAATAAATTTTTCTTCTATTAATTCCATTTACTTCCGAAGTGTTATTCTTTAGTGTTTGCATAATTAAATTATGCGTATCATATATTCTCCGATGTCCATGTTTATCTTCAGGCTTTACATGAAAAACTGTTGAAAACCAAAGATAGGATCTCAAGAAAAGGCTTCCAAAGGGAGCTGAGGATTCTTTCCAAAGAACAACATAAAAGGCAACAGCTAGCCGTCATGGAGGTAATTACAAGAGCAGATGTGGTGCTGACAACATTGATCGGTGCATTTTCTCACAAGCTGAGTGGCATATCTTTTGATTTGGTGATTATTGATGAAGCTGCTCAAGCCCTTGAAATAGCTTGTTGGATTCCTCTATTAAAGGTGAATGGCATGTATGGCTAGTCATTGAGATGTCAAAGGTGACCTGACGGTGACAACTTCTTGCTGCTAGTCACCCGTGCATTGCTTGGACCCAAGCGTGATCCGAGCCTCGACGTGGGCTAGGTTGTCGAACCATTCACTGGAATGGACCTGGGCATGGTCATGGTCTCTTTCCTTGTGCCGACCCTTGCCCAGACACAAACCCATGTCGCGCCCAGGTGTGTCTCATCTGGGTTGGTCTGAGCCAACTTGCGTGTGGCCCAAGCTTCGGTGAGGGCATGAACTCATTTTGTTAGTCTTGACTTGGGCCATGCATGGCATGAAGGCTTGTTTGGGCCAAAAAAAAAATAGTCATCATGACCTGTTTGACACATCTAATTAGTTAGCCTATAATTTGAATTGTTATGATATAGGGAACTAGCGGTGAAACCATGGCTGACACTTTTTATATCAAAGAGATGTCATATCATTATCATAAAAAAACACTTCTAATATAATTATGATTGATCATGTGAATTTTAATTCTCTAAATACTATAATTCTCATATAAATTTAACTCATGCTACTGTGCTGTCTAGGGTTCAAGGTGCATACTTGTGGGGGATCATCTCCAGCTTGCTCCCACCATTCTAAGTGTCGAGGCCGAGAATAAAGGTCTAGGGAGAACCCTCTTCGAACGTCTCATGGATCTATATGGAGATCAAATTACGTCCTTGCTAACAATCCAATATCGCATGCATGAGCTCATAATGAACTGGTCGTCCAAGGAACTCTACAATTGTAAGGTGATGGAGATGCTTACTACTTTGTAAAAGCCCTTCTTCTTTTGTCATCTTCGTGGTGATCAATGATTTCAGATAGAAGCACACCCTAGTGTTTCTACCCATATGCTTTTTGATCTTGATGGCGTGATGAAATCATCTTCCACAGAATCAACTCTTCTTCTCATTGATACTGCTGGGTATGTCGTTACACTTTTTATTTTTGATTATATAGTATCCCTGGGCCCCATCCACCTGTATCATAGGAGCCATGGTTTCCTATCCCAACTACTGATGGTAGCTCGTGGGGATCAAACTCTTAATCTCCAAGGAGGCACGAATTCAGCATCACGCCAACACAACCACCATGCAATAGGTTGGGGCGTGGTTGTGCTCGTTCTGTCATTATTTTCATTTTACCGTGATAAAATATATTTAGATTGACTAGTTATTGCAATACCAACTTTAATTAGACTTGTAAGATAATTTGTACGAGCGTATCGTATTGGTTGGAGGGCTGTAATCTATATTACCAACTTTAATTATATCAAAAATGTGTTTTGATGATAATGGTGTTGTTAAAACTAATTTGTAGTGGAAATGAACTTCAAATCAACACTAATTTTTCAAATGCCTCGAATTATTGATTGCTTGTTGTCAAAGTATGCTGTGTTTTTTTTTTTTACATAAGAAAGCACCATTTTTGTTTACTTTTTGTGTTAGTTGTGACATGGAAGAAAAGAAGGATGAAGAAGAGAGTATATCGAATGAAGGTGAAGCAGAGGTGACGTTCATCCATGCAAAGAGACTTGTTCAAAGTGGAGTTCAAGCTTGTGATATGGGAATTATCACACCTTATGCTGCGCAGGTATGTCATATGTGGGTGAGATTGGGAATTGATTTTCTTGCACATAATACAACTACAAATTTAGTTTTCAATAATTAGGATGAATAATTATTAAGTCAATAACCAACTAGGATGAATAATTGGTTAGTGTTGAAATCATTAGTGAGCATTAAAGTATCGAAGGTGTATATTTATAATACAACTACAAATTTAGTTTTCAATTATAGATTATTCATCCTAGATTATGAATTTTGAATTTTATTTCATAAATATTAAGTCTATAACCTCCTAAAAATTAAAGGCTGCACCCTATGTACTTTTGCTCTCACTTCAGGCATGATCTGTGAGAAATTAATTTCTTTATAGTTTTATCCTCAAAAATCAGAGAGCCTGTAATTGATTAGGTTCGAACTTGAAATCTGTTATCCTTAGATGAAAATACTTGTCATCGTAGCAAGTCATGATTCATGATCTTTGAATCTCTTACCCAATGTACAAGGCTCTCATTTTAGTGCATAGTATGAGAGAGAAAATATCTGATAAGTCTTATCTCTAAAAGTCAGAAAAGGTATGTTTGATGATATTTATCATTGTGCCCAAACATGATCTCCAATATATATGTGCAATGTAAATATTTTTAAAGTGATAGTTTATTCTAATATTATTCTTGTCCAAATTTATTTAATTTCTGAATTCTTATAACTTATAAGATTTTGTGTCTTAGTATCTGTATAATTACACACGCACGACCTCCAACTTGAAATATGCTAATCATAAGTTCTAAATTTTGAATTATTAAGGGTAAAATACCAAAGTTTTAAACTCTTGAATATTTTAACACATTAATCCTTTTAAACTCATTACTCTTGAATCATGTATTCTCAACTTTGGAAAAAAGAATTCATAGCGATATGTTTCTCATAAATTCTAAGCTTTAAAATTATAAATACTAAACCTTGAATTTTAAACATGAATGGTTATATTCTTAGTGTTAAATGTAAGTTATCATGAATTTTTGTACTCTTTCAATGTAGGTTGTATTATTGAAGATGCTGAGAAACAATAATGACGAAATGAAGGATATAGAGATTTCTACCGTTGATGGTTTCCAAGGTCGGGAGAAAGAAGCCATAATCATCTCCATGGTTCGCTCGAATTCAAAGAAAGAGGTATCCCATATGTGTGTTGTGTGTGGAGGGAGGGATTCACTTGAGTGTGCATGCTTGCGTGCCTCTGTGTGAGTGAGTGAGTGTGTGTGTGTAAGAGAGAGAGAGAGAGAGAGAGAGAGATCTATCATGTTACTTGAAAGGTTGTTGGAAAAGTAATTGTGATATTTAGGTGGGATTTCTAAGTGACCGAAGGCGAATGAACGTAGCAGTGACACGTTCAAGAAGACATTGTTGCATTGTTTGCGATTCAGAAACGGTTAGCAGCGAACAGTTCTTAAAGCGAATGATTGACTACTTCCAAGAGCATGGGGAGTATCTAAGTGCCTGTGGCTACCATGAATAACGAGCTCGCCAGTGGGTCTTTTCTATTTGCTTCAACTTGGTGATCTTTTGTGCATGTTTGTTCTTGTTCGCCTCGTGATAGCTCGGTAACTTGAAAGGTTGTCGTGCCCAACTTGGATTAAACCCACGACCACGAGGTGGACATTCCCTTGTGTTTTTTGAAATGCTATGTGGAAGCTCTGGGTCACATTGGGCCTGGAGTAAATCATCCAGGGCCCACCCAGGGAAGTCAAATTTCTCTGCCCCAGTAGTAACGTTTGACATTCCCATTCTAATTGCTATATATTTCAATCAGAATGTGCGCTACAATAGTATATATGTCTGATGATAAATACCATCAAATGTGAATATATATATCAAGGTTGTTTTTTAATTGTTAATATCACTTAAAACTAGAGTATATATGAGAGGTAATTAAGAAAGGATTGGATTGATGCAAGAGAGTTTTAGAAAAAGCGAGACATTACCTTGTGTGATGCTAACGTCATTAATTCCAATGAAAGATGATAGTTGGTTCTTGTGCATTAAAAATTGGGCAATCAACAAGATCGCCATTACATACATATATGCAAATGTACATACATGCATACATACATGTATACACATGTACATACATACATATGTATATACGTACATGTGTGTGTGTGTGTGTGAGTTTTTGATTAAAAAAAAAAATAAAACTATTGTTTCAAATTCGAAAATTGTGGGGTAAAATTGAATTTCTTTTTTTGAGTACCACAAAACATAAATATTTTATGATTTGATCTATTTTTTCTTAAATATAAAAAATTTAGAATTTTTTTTTTGAAAATAATTTTTGTGGGTATGCCAAAACATAATTTGTCTTTTATTTTTAATTATTTATGTTTTTTAATTATATTCTATTTGTTATTAATATTTTATATTTTAGTAATTAATATTTCATTCTTATTACGTGAAAATTATTTATGATGTCTTTTTTTTTGTATTTCAATTTTTTATGTGATAATTATTAATGATTTATGAGTATATATTTTTTATATTTTTAGGTTTATTTTATCATGTTATATATGCTAAACCTATATAGCATATATGCATATACACATATTATATAAACCTATATATATATAGGTACATATATCTCTATCTATATCTATATCTATATATATAAATATATAAATATACATATGGTATATATTTATAGGTTTATAGATACATACATACATATATATATATGTATGTATGTATGATAATAGGAGTTCAAGACTAGCTTGCAATACAAAGGTCACTCGACCAAGGGATCGACATAGAGTTGCAACATAATTTCATGTCGATTACACACATGAGGTGGATAGTCGGCTATCACTAGGCGCTCATCTGATGGGGATTCCATAAGGTTACTTTATACTAATATATATATATATATATAACTTATAAATTTACACACTGTATACTTATAAATTTACAAACATATATATATCAACCTATAAATACACACACACACACACATATAACCTAAAAATGTACACCACATATAAACTTATAAATTTAACATACATACATACATACATACATATGTGTGTGTGTGTGTGTGTGTGTGTGTGTGTGTGTGTGTGTGTGTGTGTGTGTGTGTGTGTAAATATCATGTAAATTTATTTATAGGTTTATATAGTTATTAATTTAATTTATAGGTTGAAATATGTGTGTGTGTGTGTTTGTGTTTTTTTTTTAAAAAAAAAAATACTCTATACATATAGAAAGATATATATATATATATATATATATAATATGCATATATTTATCTATATGTATGTGTGTGTGGTTATATGTGTGCAATTGAATGTGTTTTTTTTTTAATGGTAAGGGAAGCTATATATTGTGGTTATATTTAAAATAAGGGGAGAAGTTAACCGGAGAAGTTTTCGAAAACTTCTCCAATATATGCAAAGAAGTTGGAGTTACGAAAGGAATATAGAGGAAGAAACAAAACAAAGGACAAAAGAGGTTGAACTCTAAGAGCTAGGAGAAGAGGAACCCCAAAAACTAAAAGATTTTCAGAACACAATAAATATACACAAGCAAGAACAAGTTCAATGGAAGTTTAGCCTTATGTGAAAGTTTTTTTCTTTAAGAACAAGGATAAGGTTTGAGAACTTGTGTTCGAAAAACATAAGAATTTTTCGAAAATGATGTAGATGTGATAGAATAGGAAAACACGAAGAAGAGTTTTCAACAACTTATTATAGTTTTCAAAAATGATAAGTTGGAAAAGATACACGAGAACTTTAGACGCAAAAAAAAAAAAGAAGATACAAAAGAGGTTACAAAAGATGAGTTGCTAGGAAGAAGATGCAACTCGTAAACTAACTCATGCAAAGGGGAGTTTTCTTTTCTATATATATTTATTATTATTTTCTTGATTATTAATCAGTATGCTTTGTACTATTTTGTCATTTAATTATTTATGATAAACAATGATCAAAACAAGAACTTGCACTAACATGAATGTAAACATATGCTAGATTTATTTATGCTATAATTGGTACAACTTTAAGTGGTGGTTTATTTTGAAAGTTATATGTTCGAAAATTCTATGGTTCTTCCAATTATATTTATTATCAATTTATTACTTTTTTTTTTGACTAATATTAATAAATCTACAATTTTTAAGTTAATTCTAGAAAGGTTAAGATTAGTAGGTCAAGATTGGATGAAACTTGTGTGTGATAATCTTAATTTTGAAAAGGTTAAAATTATATTTATTATCAATTATATGTATTCTTTTAAAAGTCTAGCATATGTATTTGTTTAATCTAGATAAAGAATTTTAAAAACATATTAAATTTAGAAAAATTATGTTAAATTCAAAGTCTCATTTACTCAAGAAACTCTACTAATATAATTGAAAAAAACTTAGAAAAATTTATCGATTTTAACATAATCAATTATAATTATTTTACTTCATTAACTATGTATTGCCTTTTTGTTGATTTTGTTAATTTCCATTTTTTTTTCTGTTCATGACTTGATCTTTAGTTGCTAAAATTAGTTATTTTTAATTTCTTTATTGATGCTTATTTTTTAACATAGTTTTCATACATATTTAATTATTTAGGAGATGATACTCAACTCACTTCTATATTATTTGTTGACCATATACACTTGCCTGAGCTTTTTTTCATATCATTGTTCAAAACAAATAAGTTTCTGACATTGTTATTAGAACTAAAAATATTATAAAATATTATAAAAACCTATTTTTATTAGATTTTTATCACTTAAATTTTTTTTTCTCAAGCATTGAAATCATCATATGAGTGAGTAATAATAAGAAAGTTCTATAGAAATACTTTTCTTAGACCCCAAAATTGAATGTAGCTATAGAAATAGAAAACAATAATTTGACTTTGGTGAATTTAGAGAAATGGTAATTATAAGAAAGTTCTAATGATACTGATTAAAGTGTAATAAAACTGATTAAAGTGTGATAATTTCAATGTTATGTCCACAAAAGATCCAAACCCTCATCTCTGATTGTTCATATAGGTAAGCGATTTATTCAAACTATAAAGAGTCTAGATAAAACCTCATAATTGAAATTATTTTCTTTAACATTAAAAGATATGGCTAGAGTGTATTTCCTTCCAACTAAGAATACCAAACTAAGGAATAATATTACTTCCTTTCAATAATTTAAGAGAAAATCACTTTATCAGCATGTTCAAAGAATTTCTAAGAAAGTGTCCACGTCATGAGATTCCTTATTTGATACAAATGAAAACTTTTTATAATGTACTAAATGCTCAAACTCGGGTTATAGTGAATGCTTCAACAAATGGAATTTTTTTTTGTCAAATCTTACAAAAGGTATTTGAGATTTTAGAGAGGAAGACTAATAATAACTATCACAGGCCTCCTATACAAGGGCCTACACGAAGATAATTGGCTGAAGTGCATGAATTTGATGCTCTAACTATTTTGACAATAGAGTTTTCTTCCATTTCAGATATTCTCAAGTCATTTTATGATGAGTCATGGATAACATGTGAGTAATTTGAATGTTGTATCTTGTGTATGCTATGTAAATAACTTATTTTCAACTATTATAATCTAGGATGGAAGCAACACTTTAACATATCTTGGATTAATCAAAGAGTAAATATTTCTAATGTTTTTCAAAGACAAGCTATACCATATTGCCATCTAGTTTCAAAAAAATATTCTACCTCAATAATCAAATACCATGAATAATTAGGCCCTTTTAAAAAATTATTAAAGGAATATATGACTAAGAATGATACCATAATTTATAGCCCATATGTGATATTGAAAAAGTGGAGAATCTAATGGGGAAACAAGCAAATTCCTTGAATGATAATTTATATGGTTCTCTACCAAGGAATAATACAGTGTTATCACTTTAAAGATTAGTAAAAAATTAAATATTCTTATAGATAGTTCTAATTAATCAAGAAAGCACATTTCTATCCTAACACATGCAGATAAAGGAGAAGGAGATAAATTATGAAAAATAACTATTTATCAAGGAATCTAATGTCATTATCACAAAGTAGGTAATAATAATAGATTGAATGACAAATTTATCTTTACCTTAATAATTCCACAAATAGAAGCAAGATAGATAGTATAGAAAATTTATAGATATTATAAAGCAACTACACACAAAGTACCGCTAGCATACAGTTTTGATCAGTTATCAATCTATACTAAATATATGAAAGATATTATGTCCAAAAAAAGAAGATTCGGAGAGTTTGAAATAGTGACATTTACAAATTAATGTATCTATAGTTTGTAATACAAATTTCCCTCAAATTTGAAGAATTCTAAAAGTTTTACAATTTCATACTCTATTAGTAATACTTTTTGTGTGAGAGCTCTATGTGAGTTAGGAGCAAGTATTAGTTTGATGCCTATATCCATGTTCATGCAGTTAGATATTGGAAAAGAAAAACCAATCATAACTACACTTCAGCTTACTAGTAGATTATGTGTCTTCCCCGAAGAAAAAAAATGATGTAATAGTATAATATGGCAAGTTCATTTTCCATATTTTTTTATTTTTTTTTGTTTTTTTTTTGTTTTTTTTTTGTTTTTTTTTTGTTTTTTCTTTTTTTTTTATTTTTTTTAGGTTCATTTTCCAAGTTAATTTCAATGTGATCACTATGAAGCTAATAAGAACGTTCCAATCATTTTGAGGTGACTATTCCTTGCTACTAAGAGAATGATAAGTAATATGTAAAAAGGAAAAGCTTATCAAGAAAGTTAATGATCTATAAGTGACATTTTATGTGTTCAACACAATATATTTTCTAGATGAGCTATAGAAATATATTAAGATCAACTCTTACATTGTCTTGAACCTTGGAAGGAGGCTGATGTGGAGATAGAAGTCGCAAGTCGAAGAATAAGCACCATGACAAGTTGAAATTGTGACTTGGTTCTTTTGTAGCTTGACTTAATCAACATTATGCTTAACTTGTGATACTCAATCTTATTCTTTAAGACATGATCCAATTTGTTGCATAACATGAAATATATCATCATGATTAAAGTGCTCTTGCAACATAGCAACATATTATCACAACTAATTTGATGTCTTGATTGGAGATATATTTTCGTGACTCCATTGTTTATAGAGACACTACATAATTGTATTTGGAGTTGCTATGATATTGATTGTGTTGTCATGATATCATTTACTTGTATCCATGCTTTGTATTTAAGTGATTAGTATATATGAGCACTATAAGAACAAATGATAACAACATTGACACAGTGAGAAATAGTGAAAAACATAATTGAGAATCAACAATCATAAAAGTATAAGAACTCGAGAGAGTGTTATAATGTTACATACATAACACAAATAAAGCTTATATTAATTCTTAGTGTAATTTACTGTGTGTGCTTTTTCTTCCTCCGCTCCTCTTATGTGTTTATCTATTTTTGTGTGGTAGTTGTGCTTGTTTTCTCTTCTATAGCTTGTACTTAATCCATATATCATCAACTGCATCATGATTTTAACCTAAGCATTTACATTTCTTATTACATGATCAAAGAAGAGGAAGATATGATGAACCAATGATAGGATATTGTGAGGAAATTCATTTGTGAAGAGACTTCATCAAGGACTAGAACTTTGATGGGATTGTGTTCTGCCATTAACTTCTTCTATAGGAACTATCCAAAACCTTATTTAATTTTTCTTTTGGGCTTTCTAGAGGGAGGTCATACTTGTTCTTTACTGTAATAGGATGTTAACTTTTGTATTCATCATAGGTGTTTCAAATTTGTGACACTAATATGTAAATATACACACACAATATGTATACACTTCTCTCTCTCTCTCTCTCTATGTGTGTGTGTGTGTGTGTTATACATACTCAAGTAAACAAAAAAACACTTTCAAAAAAGTTTTTGAAAAACTTGTTTTATATATTTGTATTTTTATTATATGAGATGCTAGAGTTGGTATGGATGTGGCAAGTAGTGGCATTGGTGGTATTTTTGAGTACTTGATCACACTAAAACTTAAATAAAAAAATTGTTAAACAAATATTTTTTTTAAATATCCAAAAATAATTTTTTTTAAAAAAAATTGTATTTTTATTCAAGTTAATATAAAATAAGGTTTTAAAATAAGGTTTTTTTAAGGTATTATATTTAAAGTGACACCTCAAATAGTTAGCCATGAAGTAGTGTTTTTTAAGGTTTTACTAAGCTGGATTATTATGCACTACATGTGATCTTTATTTTTTATAGATAAGATATTTGTGTTATGTTTTTCTTGAATATATTTTTGTAATAGTAAGTTTATCTCCTGATCCTCTTTTAGTGTGTAGAAAATCAACATTCCTAACTCATAAAAGACTAATTTTAGCAATTGTTGGATTCCAACCAAAATTGTGTCGTTGACTTAATTTTTTGAAGTGGGAAATGTAGCCTCAATTGGTGGTGATGTTGGATTGATTAAGATTATGATGATTATAGAGTGAAGATAAAAAATAGGGTACAAATGTATGCATATATACAAAAAACTAGATGACATATTCATGCCAAAAGACAAATAATGGTAATTGATCTCATAAGGTGGCACATAACATCATTCTCTACGTAGTCAATATTTAGAAATCACCAAATAATTAGGCACAAGTTTATATCTAAATAATTTCAATGTAAAATTTAGTTAAAAATTATTTGTTCTTTTCATAAAATATGATTTTAAGGTTGGAGTGAAGGCATTATGAAATTATTAACATTGAAAAAAAATGCGGAATACATTTTCTCCTTGATACCAAAGTAATAAAAAAAATAGAGCAATAATGGATATTGGGTTCTTACCACCCTCATAATCCTGATGGAGCTATATATTTATAAACATATAAGTAATTGATTACACAAATGTGTGCCTATGTTTTTTTTATATAATATTCATTCATAAAATAAAACAATAAAAATAATAAAATAAAATAAAAATATAGCTTGTTACAATGCTTATTTATCTAAGAACAAAATTTGAATTTTAAAATTTCTTTTTACTACTTACTAGGTATGTGTTGTTGACTTTTTCTATTAATATTTGCAAAGATTTTGTCTTCCAAAAAATTTTTGGAACCCTCTTTTGCTTCTCTAACATACCTCCGTAAAAAATAAAAATTAAATAAAACATAATTATATTTTAGGACCTATAATATTTATTTTATTTGGATTGAGACTTAGAATAATAAACTAAAAAAATTTATATTTTGGTGCATTATAATTATTAAACCTAGTTTTACTCATGTCCTTCCACATCAACTTAAAATTATGTCATGTCAATTTTAAAAAAAAAACTACATGACAAATGGGTTGCTAAATCTTGACTCTTGGCTAGGACAAATATTTGTTCTCTCCATAGGGGATTTTAAGGTCTGAATAGGTGTATTAAAAAAGAAGTAGTCTTCAGTTAAATTTAAGAACTCTAGATTTTTTTTTTATTAATTTATCTCATATTTATCAATATTATTTGATCGAATTAGTATAAAAGCAAAAATTTCTCCTCTAAAGAAAAATTATTTTATGTCACTTAGAAGTAAGAAATTAAATTTGACAATGTAAAAGCTATTTCAATTTATTAAAATTATTTCTATTTATTAATAAAAATAGAAAATAGATAAAAGAATATTGTAGTTTTTTCACAAAACCTAAAAACATGTAAGAATCTTAGAAGTCATATTTATTAGTAGAAAATATATAATTTTTTATTTGGAAATGTAACAAAAGATTAAACCATAAAATTTCAATCCAATGTCCACATTATGAAGCTGCTTTGAAAATAAGGGTATGATATATCTATTTGCATACTTTGTAATCAGACAAATATTTCAATGAGTTATCAAGCTGGGGTTTATAATTTGTAATGTAAAATAGATTTTAATATGCCTAAATTGACATATTAGTTTCGATTTCTATGTCACTAGAAAATGTGAAAGAGTACAAGGAGAACATTATTTTCTAGAATTAATGGATCAAACAACTACTTTTCACATAAGCATGACAACATTGTGAATGGTTATTCTCTTTCATAAATAATACAAAATTATAGTTATGAGATCCAATGATTCAAAGACTAAACAAAAAATTGGTAAATATGATTTTGCAATATCATAAGGGAATAAAAATTGACCCCTCATAACATTGTAAAATTTTATTCCCCTTAAAAAACAAACAATAATACTCACAAACATCAATAACATTTATATTTTGACTTGCATTCATTTATTAAAGTCAACATTCTCATTTAAAATAAATTTAAATTGGTTGAATTCTTCATGTTTATAATAATTTGTTCATATCAAGTAAGACTTTGCAAAAACATAATAAAATAAAAGAGAATACATATTTCTTATAAATTTTAATATATTTTCTTACAATTATCCAAATAAGGTTATTAAACTTCTTAAATGAATGTACACATATATACAAAGTACCCACTATATAGTTGGGCACACAAAAAACCCAACCAATTTATGTGTCTTTGTAGAAGAGCATACCCCTTGTATAGGTAGGCACATACATTGGCACACCCTACATGCAATTTATGAACATGAACAAGTATATCTACTAAAAGGTCTTATATGGCTTTGATTTTTTTTTATGGTCTTTACTTATCCAATCAAAGATGGCTAGGTGACTCTAAATCACTCTTTAATTGGATTGTTTATTAGCTTTAATTAACTCTTGAATTATCTAGTCGGACATAGACGAGAGATGACTTTGACTTAGTAATTATGTTAGCTTGACAAGCATAATTAGTTACATTCAAAGCACCAAGCACAACAATTGGTTTGTAATTGATACTTTATTAGTATCCTTGCTAGTTTATTTGATGCACTAGATGAATTAAAGAGTATTTGGTGTTCAAAGTAGTTATTATTGATTATCTGGCATTCAAATTAGTTGTCACTAATAATCTAGTATCAAAAGTAGTTATCTTATATTGAGTAATTAATCTAGACAATATTTTGAAATCTAATGACCAAAGTTGTTATCCCAAACTATCTAGAATTTAGAGTAATTATCCAAGACTTCGTACTTTAGTTAAAAATTGTGTTATTTGAATAAATCATATCATAAGTAATTAACATAGATATGATTACTTAATAATTTGGTGTCCAAGATATTTATCTCATATATAATTATTTGAATGATTGACATCCTATGTAATTATTTTAGGTAAATTTTTTTATGACTAATATTATTAATAGTTATTCTAGATAGAAATATTTAAATATGTGGTGTAAGAAAGTGAACCGTACATATTATTTTACAAAATTTGTGGGTATTAAGAAGTTTAAGTGGTGTGCATATGAGATGTGATTGATGAATTATTCACTAAGTAGAAAAATATTAGAATCATTTTATACATTATTCGGAATCTTATAAGGTAGTTGTTGTGGAGAAGAAAGTCTCAAGCTAAAGAATATGTGTCATTATATATTGAGGTTGTGACTTGGTTCTTTTTCATTGCAATTAAGTCAGCCTTCTAATTAACTTGTGATAATCATGACCTGTTCTATAGGTCACGACTGAAGTTATTGTCACAACATGAAATATGTCATTGTGGTTGAAGTAGTTTTGTGACATAAAAACATATTGTTGCGACTAGTTTGATGTTGTGATTGAGAATATGACATTACGACTCCATCTATTATAGATACACTACACAGTTGTCTTTAGTGTTTACATAATACTGAATGTGTCATCACAATATCATTTACTTCTATTCATGTTTTGTTCTTATGTGATTAGTAAATAAGCACTATAAGAACAAAAGAGAACAACATGCAACACAGTGAATGATAGAGAGAAACACAATCAAAAATCAACAACCACGAAAGTGTGAGAACTCGAGAGAGTATTGTAATGTAACATACTCAACAAAATAAAATCTAAATTAATTTCAAGAATAATTTACTATGTGTGCTCTCTCTTATCCTGCTCTTCCTCTTATGTGTGAATATTTTGTATGTGGTAGTTGTGCTTTTTCTCTCTTGTAGCTTTTACTTAATCACAAATTCATCAATGGTATTATAGATTAAATCTAAATATTAATATTTCCTATTTCATGATCAAAACCAAAGAAGATATGATGAACCAATGACAAGATGGGGTAATTCATTTGATGATCACATTGGTATCAGACCCTGAAATTTAGTACTAATCCTATTTAGGTTCAAGTGCTTGTTAGAGTTGCTAATTCCTAATTTTTGGTATCATGGCTGAAATTTGACATTTAGTTTTAAGCACATAATTCATGATATTTGGTATCAAAGCTGAAACCTAATATTTAGTTTTAGTACATGATTCTTGGTATCAAAGTTGAAATCTGATATTTGGTTTTTAGCACCTGATTCTTGATATCAATATTTTGGATTCAATTATCAATGATAATTAAAAGAAATAAATCATGAAATTATTATATTATGTCCAATTTGAATAGGAAAAAAAACCTTTTTCACAAATATGGAAGTTAAAGAAAAAATTCTTTGACATGAGTGATATTTTGAATCCTTGAGCTTATCAAAGAAGCAATCTTTTAATTCTTCATTTGAGGAACCTTCGATATTGAAAATGAAACAATTGCCTTCATAATTAACATATGCATTTTTAGGCAAAGAGTTATTCTTCTGGTGATTATCTCATAAGTTCTTGATTATGAAAAAAAAGAGATGCTTCTTAATATTTTAAAAAATATATATATAAGAAGGTCATTTGTTGGATCATGATAGATATAAAATGAATTAGTCTATTCATTTATATACACAAGATCTTACTAGAGTAATGATTCAGCAATTTGTGCAACTACAATGAACACTAAACTCAATTTTGAAAGAGGTTGTAAAAAAGAGGTGATTAAATAGTTTGATAAATGGATTATTTGTCCCATTCCAGATAGCTTTTGATTTATACCAGTTTGATGTGTGCTAAGAATGGAGGAATAATATTAGTTAGTAATTACCAGAGTTTTCCAAAGAATTTTCCAGGCACACCTTGATGCAATTCTCAAGGAAAGGCATGGAGAAGATTTCTTGAGGCATCTAAAAAAGAAGTGACATGCATGAAAGGTGTATGCTTTCATCAGTGAAGCATGTTCAAGACATGTTTTGATTGTGCCTTTCACACCATCAAGAGAGATGCGTACCCATTTTGGGGAGCTTGCATTTGCAATTTTGGGAGAAAAGGAAAAAAATCTAAGATAGCAACCTAATTGAAAGCTTTGGAAAACTAAATCTCAAGGTATGCGCAATCTCCTCTTCTTTATCTCTTCATCGCATCTTGTTTTTCAAATGAGTTGGAGCAACTTATTCTTGGAACAAGCTTAGATAGCTCACTCTTAGAATGAGCATGGATGGCTCATTCTTGAAATGTGTTTGGGAAACTCATACATGTACACACACACACACACACATGCATGCATAATTTATGTGTGTGTGTGTGTGTGTGTGTCTATATTATAATTTTTAAATTCTTTAAAAATTCAAAATAATTAGTATAGTTGAATCTATTAATATAGTTGTATCTATTTTTTATTTTATAATTTTGTTATGATTTTTTGTGAAAGTTGTAAATTTATATGCTTTTTTATAATTCTAATGAATTATTTTCATATTTTTATTTATATTATTTTATTTCATTTTATTTTATATATTTAAAATATTAATTAATTATATAATGTGAGGCTCAAAAAACTTGTGTATCAATGCTTCGAGGCTTATACCTCAACTCATGAACATAAAAATGTCTTATTTTATGTTTTCACCTTTTAAAACTTTGCTAGTTATAATATTCATGGACTATCATATGTTTGATGGAGTCACTGGAAAGAAGTATTAGTGTTTCTTAGATAAATATTCTAATTACAATCAAATTACTATAACACATGAGGATCAATAGATAATAATATTTATTTGTCTTTATAGTACATTTTTTTAAGAGAATGTCCTTTGAATTATGTAATACTCGCGTAATATTTGAACATTATATCATGACAATTTTCTCATATATGATGGCAAAGGTTTCGGAGGTATCCATGGATGATTTTTCCACCTTTGACAATTCGTATGAAGATTACTCGGCAAATTTGGAGAGGGTATTGGAGTATTATGAATAAATAAATTTAGTGTTGAATTGAAGAAAATATTATTTTATGGTGCAAGAGGGAATAGTGTTGGAGTACAAAGTATTTGAAAAAGAATTGAAATTGATAGAGTAAAAATAGAAATAATTAAAAAACTTCAACTATCTGCGATAGAAAAGGGTATTATAAGTTTTGTAGGCCATGCAAGATTCTATAAAAGATTAATTAGAGACTTTTCAAAGATAATTAAATCATTGTGAATGATTTTATAGCAAAACAAATTGTTTAAATTTAACAAAAATTGTTGACATGCTTCTATAAAGGTAAAAAAAGTGCTTGTATCAATACTTATTATAATATCCATAGATTGATCATTATAATTTAAATTGAAATATAATGCAAGTGATTTTATTGTATGTGCAATATTGAGACAGTTGAAAGGTAAATTATGCCAACAAGACACTCATGGATGCTCAATCAAATTACATCATTATAAAGAAAGAGTTTTTATCAATATTATTTTCTTTTGACATAAAAATATTATATTTGCTAGGAATCAAAGTCATAGTATACATTGATCATTCTGCAATCAAATATCTCATAGCAAATAAAGATATCAAGTCTAGATTGATTTGATGGTTTTTATTCTTAAAAGAATTGATTTGATGGTTTTTATAGATGAGTTGTTTCTACCCTTGAATAGAAAATAAATTTCAAGGTATGAAAATATTGTTATGTATCTGGTTAGTGAATTGTCTCATCCAGACTTAAAATAAAAATATCTAAAAAAATTATCATGATTTATTTTTATTTTTTTTGGAATCAGCCTTATATCTATAAGCAATGCTCAGATCAAATTCTAAGGTATTGTATTATAGAAAAAAAAATTAGTAGTATTCTATGACAATGTCACTCAGCCCTCTATGTTGGATATTTTGGAAGATTAAGAATTATATCTAAAGTTATATAATTAGGCTATTATTGGCTAACACTTTTTAAGGATTCTCATGAACTGGCTAAGACTTGTGATAAGTATCGATGTATAAGAAATACATCATAAAAGCATAAAATACCTTTGAATGACATATTTGAGGTCAAGTTGTTTGATGCAAATCTTCTAAAAAGATGCCTTCATATATTATTAAGTATTTTCATGAAATGCCTTCATGAGACCATTTTTTCTATCCCTAGGGAAATTATATATTTTGGTAGATATGTATTATATATTAAAATAGGTAGAAGCCTTAGCTTGTCCAAGTAATGATTCTAAAATTATGATTAAGTTCCTTCCAATATATATTTTCTCATGTTTTGGTATGTATTGTGATTTTATTATAGTGTCAAAATTTATTATTTATAACACAACACCAAAAGTTTACTGAGTGATTGTGCATGTCCAATAAAAATTAATAAGTATATGTGTTGTATAAGTAATAAAGTAAACATAAGTCCATATATCATTCACGCATGGATTATGAGCAGTTTGATCAACTAATATTGAATATACTACTGCAAGAGTTGAGAAGAGAGAAACTTGAGTCTCAAACAAATACTTAGACTCTATGATTAGTTTACTTTCCTTATGTATTATGTTTGTTCATTTAATATTATGAAGAATAGGATAATGTTAATTTATTTTTGCCTCCTTGACATCCAAAGTGATTATCAACTATGGATTATCACTACAAAGAATTGTTCCTCTATAGTTGTGCATTTGGTATTCTATCTTTGAAATCATGCTTACGCTATTCGTGAGTATTTCATATCTTTATTTCTTTTAGACAATATATTAACTATTCTTGATCATTACTTTGATTGTGTATTTTTAATCTCCATCCTTAATAATCATGAGGATAGAAGTCTCAAATCTAGCTTCTAATCTATTTTTTTTGGCTTGAAGTTGTCCCTAATTGGGAGTTGGAGTTCATTCCCTTTTGGTTGTGGTGTGTTGTTGGCCTTGAAAATTAAATTTTCCTAGCTCACTTTGAAACTCCCTCAGTTCATCTTTTATACCATCGGGGTCTCGTTGTGTACTATACTGGGTCATTAAGTTGAAACTCAAGACTTTTTGTTGAAGTTATGATATTGGATGTTTTTTGAATCTCATCAAGAGCACAAAATTGTGATAATAAAACTTACCACAACTAATGATGTTCTTCTATGGAACACAAAGTTGCTACATTAATGATTGTCGCGATTGAGATAATCTCTAGAGATAAAAGTCATGGTAGGAAAATTGTTGTGATTAAGGAAAATTACCTCTAGAACACAAAGACATGGAAACAAAGATGTTATGGCTGAGGAAGTTCCTCAATGGAACACATAGTCACGATGGCCAAATTATTGTGACTGAGGAAAATTCTTTCTGGATCACAAAGTGGCAGCCATAAAAAATGTTGTGATTAAGGAGGTTCTTCTTTGGAGCACATAATCACAAGAAGCCGTGACTAAGGAATATCCTTTTTGGAACACAAAGTTGTCATGACAAATGAATTTCACAACTAAAACTAACTTGATATTCTATTATTTTAGTTTTGTAAAGAATATGTCACAATGCTAATAAATACTACTGCTTTTCGTATCCATTTGGCTCTTAGTTTCCTTGGCATAAAATTAATATGATGACCAAATTTGTGTTTATAACTACTGTGAATGGGACTCTAATTGTGATAACCATGTGGTAGTGTTGCGACATGTAAAGAATGTTGTGATAACTAGTGTAAAAATATTGTGATATTAGACATTTTTTGATTTGTTTCTTGCTCTTCTATCTTTCATTTCAGTTTTTCACCAAGTATATCAAGTATAATAAAAAACAATCACAAAACTCAATATTTTAGTGCCGAATAAACTCTCATACTAAAATATTGCTCATCCTGGAATAAGAGTATTAAGAATGAAATAATAAAAAGCAAACACACAATGCATCAAGATGGAGAAGAAGGTTTACCGACTGGTGAGTCCCTTATATTAAACTCTTCAATAGAAATTGTGCTTTGTAAGACTCAAATTGGGACATAAATATCTAGGTTCTCTTCGTATCTTTATTGTTGTTAATTTTCCATTCTATATTAAGTGAAATTATAATGCATAACATGTCTTATGCCTTTCTAATTGAGTTGCATGCATCCTCAAAAGAATATTGTGTGTAGTGTAGTACATAATTTTATGGTTCTCATTTCACTTGTCTAAGTTATCTATCAATATATCTTCCATATAATTCACATTATCTTATATCTCTTGATCTTTGTTTTGTATCATTCTTTGCAACTCATTTTAGATGGATTTATAGAGATTCTCAAAAACTTCAATACTTCCTATTACTTTGGTTGGTACTTTTTGTTGTTGTGTCTTCTAAGATTGTTGTAACTCTTTTCTCAAGTTTTGTATTGGCTGACATGAATAATTTCTCATTCTTGCTGAGATACATCTCTCACAATGCATTATGTCGCTCCACCCTATATTTGTTTTTCCCTTTCTTTTATTCAAATATTTCTCTTAATTATGATCTCTATTTTTTAAATTATGCCAAATAGGAATTATGTATCACCATTTGCTTCCCCTTTAAATGGGATCTCCCTTTTGTTAACCTACAACTTTATTTATCATTTGGAAATTTATATTTTAGCGACAATTCTTTCGTAAGTTTTTCTTAAAATCTTTTTTTTTCTACATCGACTTCATGGAAGGTTGATACTTCTTGCCCCATATCGGTTGATTCTTTCCCTTTAAAAATTAACTTTCTCATCTTTCTCATTTAAGTTATTATTTCACACCTATCAATATTATAGAAGATAAGTTATGGACACTATTCATCTCAATCTTTAAATGTTGGGAATTATATGGACTGAAAATTAAATTATGAACAACATAATATAGTAATTAAGGAAAAGTAAATTATATGCCTTGAAAATTTCTTTATCTGGAAGTCAAAAATTGACTTTTTCAAAATCTTATTAACATGAATTATATATCTTCTCACCAAGGTAAATAGAAAGATTACCTTATCTTCCATGATTGAAAAGAGGTGGATTATTGGCTACAAATAGAATACAAAAATATTTCATTCATTGGGTGTCCAAATAGATTTTTTTTATCATCAACTCAAACTTTATTTATTATCCTAAAAATTTTGGTGATTTTTTTGTAATTTGTTTGTGACTTTAGGGTTTTATAGGTTGTACCAGTTTCATTTTCATGCAAATTTAAAAATTTCATTAAAAAATTCCCTATCAAAATTTATCCATGTCTTTGGTATTTAGAACCTCGTCTTGCATCTCTTCAAGATTAGAGTAAAACTCACTTATGACTTTTGTATTACCCATTTCAATATGTTGGTAAATTTTATGTTGATTTTTTCTCTCAATCATTGTTGAAAATGTGATATAAATTCTCTAAATTATTGCTCACTCACAAACCTTTTCTTTGTTAGGATAGATATCATCCATTCCTTCTAATTATCTGTCAAAAATATGGATTCAGGCTTCGAGACTTGTGAGGAAGTCTTGGTGAGAGTTGCCTTATCTCACTTCCCCTTTGCCTTGTGAATCAATTCAACTTCCTCTCATCTCGACCTAAACTTTAAAATCATAGTTTTTTTCATATGTTGTAGCATTGAGTCACAAAAGGTGGTTGTAGCAGTGGTTTCGGTCTATTATAAGGGAAGAAGATTAAGAGTTTTAAGCAAAAGTTAGGGTTTGTGATATTTTATAGTGTTAGGGCATTACACCAAGTTAATCTTTTATTTTATCTTTTTTCTAATTCAATCCTTTATATTTAAATTATATTTGATTTTATTATTATTAATTCAAATTCATTAAAATCATAATTTTGTGAAATACTTCTATTTTATTATATATTTTCAGTAAAATCAAATCATAAAAATAACAAAAAATAATCACAAAACTTGGTACAATCACCTCATTCAAATTTATAATATCCAATTTCACCAAATCAACTTTCTTATTCTTTTATCTTTAATTTGGCTTTTCACTAAGTATATCATTTATACTTAAATTAAATTTAATTTTACTATTATTCATTTAAACCCATTAAAATCATAATTTAGTGAACTACTTCTATTTAAGACTCATTTTCAATATCATCACTATGAAAATATAATAAAAAATAATCACAAAACCCAGTATTTTTAGTGCCAATAAAACTCTCATACTAAAATATTTTCTTGTTCTTAAGCAAAGAATTTTCTCTCTTTGAGGCTATATCTGAACAAGAGTAGCAAGAATGATACAATAAAAAGCAGGAACACAATGCATTAAGATGGAGAAAAAGGATGGTGGATTAGTCAGTCACTTATTCTTTTCAGTCAACATTTCATTCATTAGGTTTCCAATGAGATTTTTTGATCATCCTCCTAACTTTGCTTATCATCCTCAAAATCTTGGTGATTACTTTGCAATTTAATTGTGATTTTAGGGTTTTGAAGGTTGTATCTTTTTCAGTTTCATGCAATCCAAAAATTTAATTAAAAAGCTCCCTACCAAAATGTATCCAAGTTTTTCATATATACATATCTTGTCTTTCATCTCTTCAAGATTAGAGGAAAACTTCCTTATGACTATAATATTGCTCATGTCAATATGCTGGTAATTTTTAAGTCAGATTTTTTTCTCAATCATTGATTGAAAATATGAGATAAATTCTCAAAATCAAAGCTTGCCCACAAAGCTTTTCTTTGTTGGGATAGATGTCATCCATCTCTTCCGAATGTCTATCAAAAATATATATTCGGGCTTTGAGACTTGTAAGGAAGTCTTGACAAGGGTTTCATTAAGTTGCTTCCCATTTGCCTTGTGAATCAATTCAACATACTCTCATCTCGATCTAAACTTTAAAATCATAGTTTTTTCATCTATTGTTGCATTGAATCACAAAAAAGTAGTTTTCATGGTAGTTTTGGCTAGTTGTGGTGGAAGAAGAAGAAGAGTTTCAAGCAAAGGTTAACGTTTGTGGAATTTTATTGGGTTATGGCATTACACCAAGTCTATCTTTTATTTTAGCTTTTTGCTAATTCTTTCTTTAATATTTAAATTATATTCGATTTTATTATTATTCATATAAATTCATTAAAATCATAATTCATTGAAATACTTCTATTTAATATATATTTCTAGCACAATCACTTCATGAAAATAATAACAAATATTCACAAAACTCGGCACAATCACCTCTTTCAAATCCATTATATTTATTTTTAACAAGTCAACTTTCTTGTTCTTTTATCTTTTATTTTAGGTTTTTACTAAATATATCATTTATACTTAAATTATATTCAATTTTACTATTATCCATTTAAATCAATTAAAATCATAATTCAATGAAATACTTCTATTTAAGACTCATTTTTAGTATAATCACTGCATGAAAATAATAATAAACAATCACAAAATTTAGTATTTTTTAGTACAAAACAAATGCACTAAATCATAATTCAATGAAATACTTCTATTTAAGACTCATTTTTAGTATAATCACTACATGAAAATAATAAAAAAACAATCACAAAATTTAGTATTGTTATGACTTTAGACAAATGCACGACATCAACTTTTTCTCTATGTAGTAATTGGGTCATGTCAATCGAAAATGATGTGATCTCTTCTTTAAGCTTATGTTTCTTCAATGTTATGGTTTTCTATTACTACAACTTCTTCTTTTAGTGATCTCATTTTTATAGTCATGACTTTTTTAAATGTCATGGCTTTTTTCCATATAGAAACCTCAATTTTTTTTCCTTTTATCTTCATTAATAATGGTCTCCACTTCATCTTCTCTCCTAGTACTTAGTAAATCAATTGTGGACTTTCCTCGTCTTGTAATTTTTCTATAGTCACAAGAGTTCTTTTTATGATTTCTTGGTATCTTCAAGTAAAAATTTTGTGGCATCAATAACTTCTTTCATAACATCATAATAGTTTGTCTTTAATTCAATTTATGTCATGATTTTGTGAAATATCATGACATCAAAATAATTTTTATTATCAAGACATACGATAATTTTTTCTTATTTTATAATTATTTTTAATTCTTCAACTTCACCTTCTTCTTCAAGCCAATAATAATCAAGATATTCTTTATTTGAATTTCATATCCTATATTTTAGCTATGCATATAAGACTATATATTCTCTAATATTTTTTTTTGTCGCCATTTAGAATTTGTTGACGTTTACATAAATTGAAATTTACTTATTCTTTGACCACACAAAGTTTAAATTCTCTTTTCTTCACATTAATAAATGCATGTTTGGTTGTTAAAATAGTCATTCCAAGATCAATGAGGCATATGAGTCTTCTTTCATGTCTAACACCAGAAAGTTAGTAGGGAAATAATTTTTTTCAAACTTAACTAGCACATCTTTGATAATTTCACTTGGAAATATGATTGATCGATCTATTATTTATAGAGAAAGAGAAATCGAAGTTATCTCACTTAGATTCAATCTTAATATGATGGACAATGATATCAAGTTGACATTTGCTCCTAAGTCACATGATACTTTCCGTAAGGCTTGCTCTCTAATAATGCATGAAATTGTAAAACTCTATAACTATTTAAGCTTCCTCTCAAGAGTTTACATTGAATAATTATGGTGCACTTCTCAGTCATACTCATTATTTTATACATTTTTTATTTTTTTTTACTACTCATAATATCTTTCATAAATTTGATGAAGTATGGAATCTATAATAAAATTTAATGAATGATATATTGACTTTCAACTTTATGAATATATTGAGGAATTGATCAAATTTCTCATCAAACTTTTCCTTTCTAAACTATGATAAAAAAAGAAGATTAGGTTGAAGAATTTGTTGACCATTTGCATAATCATTATTTTTTGTGTTATCTTTCTATTTGTTTCTTTGGTTCATATGTATTTTTTTCAACCATACTTCTTCGTGTGTAACAGCTGGTGGTGTATGTTGTGCAGTGAATTCTAGTAGTATCATAAATTTGACAAATAATATGGCATAGGATGTCATGGTATTGGGTGGCATGGTGTCGGATGTAGAAGTGTTAAACAAGTCATGCCATGACGGCACGACTTGTTTTTCTTGGCCTGTCCAAGCCATTGTGTCATGTTGGCATGATTTGTTTTTTTAGGCTCATCTTAGTCACTATATCATACTAGGCAGGACATGATATTTATCATGGTTCGTGTAATGCTAACACAATTTTAAAAAGGGACAACCCAGTATGGCCTATTAGCATAGCTTTTGGGCAGGTTGTCTTGGGTATGCCAAGGCATGTCAGGCCTTGTCAGGCTAACCTAGCTAATTCTAGGCTAGCATGGTTCAGACTAGGATAGCCTAGGTCAAGACTAGGCTAGTCATAGTCAGTTAGGCCAACCTACCTAGCTGAAACTAGCCTGCACGAATCATCATGTTGGGTTGTACCATGTCGCACCTCTCGTGCCAAAAAATTTGGCCTGGCACAACATGCAACATGTCCAAGCATGGTTGAACCATGCCGCGCTATGGGCCACCTAGCCATGTTACAAATTTGCCATGATTTTTACTACTTATGTTTGTTATATACATGTATTTCTTTGGGTCATCTTGATATTGTTTAGAAATTTTATTGATGTCATACTCATTCATCTTTGATGCTAGTTGCCCAATTTGATTTTTAATAGTCTTTAACATTTGACTATTTATTTGGTTCATTTCATTGTGATGTTGTTCATTTGATATTGTAATTTTATTAATTGTGATGACATCATTGAGTGTAATATCTTTCACTAATCTTGTGACTTTAGGCAATGGCACGACATCAACTTTTTCTCTCTAGAGTAATTGTGCTATTACTATAGAAAATGTAGTGACCTTTTGCAGTTTCTATTTCATCAATGTTATGATTTTTTTCTCTTGTTGTGATTTCTTTTTTCAATAATCTCATTTTTTGTATTCATGATTTTTTTAAAAGTCATGACATGTTTTTGCATAACAATCTTAGCCACTTTTTTCTTCTGATCTTCAAATATAATGGTCTTTATTTTTTCTCTCTTAGTACTTCGTTGATCAGTAATGAACTTTCCTTTTTGTAATATTTTAGTCTAAGAGTTTCCTCAATGATTTCTTTGTGTTCTTCACATGGGAAATTTTGTAGCATCATCAACACCTTTTGTAACTTCGTAGCAATTTGTGTTTAATTCTATTTTTGTCATGATTTTGAGAAATGTAATGACATCAAAGTAGTTTTTATCATCTATCATCATGGCCTAATGAACTTTTTTTTTGTTCCATTGTTGTTTCTAATTCTTTGATTTTATTTGGGCACATAATTATCCAATAAATTATTTCATTTGAATTTCACATCTTGTCTTTAGGCTATGCATATGAGACTATTTATTCTCTAGTAATTTTTTTCATCATCATCTAGAATTTATAGATTTTTATATATGTTGAACTTTACTTATTCTTCGCACACACGAAGTATAAATGTTTCATTGTTCATGTTAATACATTTTTATCCAATTGTTAAGAATGATTGTCCCAAGATCAACAAGACATATGAGTCGTCCTCCATCTCTAGTATCATAATGTCATTAGAAAAAAATAAATCTATCAATCTTACTTAACACATCCTTGATATTTTTTTGCAAACTTGATTGATCAATTTATCATCTATAGTGAGAAAAAAAGTTAGAGTTATCTCACTAAGATTCAACCTCTGTATTATAGACAATGATATGAAGTTGATATTTGCTTTCAAGTTGCATAACATCCTTTGGAAGGTCTCCTCCCTAATAATACATGGAATTTTAAAAATTTGTATCCTTTAAGCTTTACTAGGAGTTTATGTTAAGTGAATAGGCTTCTCGGTAAGGCTCACTATTTCATATATCTTCAATATTTATTACTACTCATGACATACTTCATAAATTTGATGTAGTGGGACATCTAATGATAAAATATCAGCAAATGGTATAACATTCAACTTTTTGAATATATAGAGGATTCAATCAAACTTCTCATTTAGTTTACCCTTTCAAAATAGCTATGAAAAAGAATGATTAGGTTGAGGAATTTGTTGATCATCTGCATTATCATTTTTTGGCATATCATATTTTTGTTTCTTACTTTGATTAATCTAAATCTCCTACTCTAATTTTACTTTTTTGTGTGTATGTTTTGGCGGTATAAGTTGGGCAATGGGTTCTATCATTATTACAATTTGAAAAATAGTTGACATTGGATGCCCCTTCGCTAGTGGCATGATATTGGATGTCATGACTTTGTTAGTCACAACTTTATTTTTTGCATAAGCTTTCTCATTGAATTTATCTTTTATTTTTTGCACTTTTAATTTTTTATTTTTTATGAGTGTTATAAACATGCATCTTTATTAATTAGTCTTGATATCACTTGGTGATTCATTTATGCTTTTCCTATTCAATGTTAGTTCTAGTTGTTCAATTTGATTTTTAATATTTCTAATTGTCAAATCCATATGATCTAGCCTTATTTTTATTTGTTTTATTCTGTTCTCTTGCACATTATTCTTCATATTTATCTCTATTATTAGCGCATGATACTCTCTTTAAATGATGAGTTTTCTACTCCCTTGAATTATTTGTAATTATAAATTGAAACTTGATGCATAATCATAATTAGAAAATTTTTGCCAATGCAGAATCTTAATTTCTCTCACAATGGGTCTTTTGTCATGTTGGGCTTGAAACTGGATGAAAATGTATTTAACTTCACATCAATCATTTTTAGTTTATCCAACTCTAATACACTAGAATATTTCCTTCTTTATGCTCTTTTATTTAGAGTTTGAGAGTTATTTTTGGCTAGTTCTTCAAATAGAAAATAAGTATCATAGAGTTATTTGTTCATAATAGAAACACATGGGATGTCATGTAGTTCAAATTATTAAAGAATATATGGGCTTGAAATTATAATTCAAATTGTTGTTGTGGCCATATGCTCAATAAATCTTTCAATTGGTCCCAAGCACCATACAAAGTCTTTTGCTTTTTTTTTTGTTGGGTTGTGCGACTTTGGATGTCATGACTTTATCAGTCACAACAGTATTTTCTACATCATTTTCTTCTCTGAATTTCTCTTCTATTTTCTGTCTTTTTAATTTTTTATTATTTTTTTCGTGTTATGGACATGCATCTATATGAATTTGCCTCGATATTACATGGTAATTCGTTGGTGCTTTTCTTCTTCTTCATTATTGCTAGTTGCTTAATTTGATTTTCAATAATTCTAATTATCTCATCCTTGTGATCTAGTCTTATTTTATTTGTTTCACTTTGTTCTCTTGTATATCATTCATTCTAATTTTTTTCGTTAGTAATGCAAAGATACTCTCTTCAAATGATGACTTTTCTACTTCCTACAATTAGTTGTGATTAAAACTTGAAGCTCCGCGCATTTGGTATAATTTCAAGTTGCTTCTACTTTTTTTTGATATTATTTCACTTTCTATTGCACATGTCCTTAGCTTTTGTACAATAAAAGTTTATGATTTCTTATTGTATAATGATAATGTGTAGCGATATTATTATTGAGTCTTAATACGTAGAATCTTTTTGGTAGAACATTAGCTTTCTCTACTTGATAAATTATATTAAAATTGATAATTTCTAGTTGTTGTAGAAGTGTCATTCCCTCACACTGGTTTTTTTATCATTTTGGGCTTCATACTTGTTGAAAATGCATTTAGCTTCACCTATATCACTATTAGTTTATCCAACTATAATACTCCAACATGCTTTCTTCAACTTACTCTTTTGTTTGGAGTTTAGTAGTTATTTTTTGTAAGTTTTTCAAATAGAAAATAAGTCTCCTCAAATATCTTATTTATGATAAAACCACCCATGACTATATTAGTTGTGCACCACGTCATTTAGTTCAAATTATTATAGAATGTGTGGTCTTAGAATCACAATTCAAATTCATATTTTGAGCA
Organism: Sapria himalayana; assembly: GCA_029783825.1. Lineage (NCBI taxonomy): Eukaryota > Viridiplantae > Streptophyta > Magnoliopsida > Malpighiales > Rafflesiaceae > Sapria > Sapria himalayana. The sequence continues at coordinate 671,796 of JAREIK010000185.1, read as the reverse complement.
TCTTCTTAGTAGATCTTTGAATCGATTCCAAGCATCAAACAAAGCCTTCTACTCTATTTGTCTAAATTTGTTTTTCTCTTTCCTTTAGTTGTGTCATGATTTTAGGTGAGAAGAACTTGGTTATAAAAACTTGCACAAGTTTTTCATTACTCTCAGTGAATCTTCTAGATACATATTGGAACTAACTTCTTGTCAACTCTCTCAAATAAAATGAGGAAAGTCATAACTTTATCACATCCTGCTAATATCATTCATCTTGGTGGTATCACATAATTCAATGAAAGTTGTGATATGATTCATTAGGTATTTTAAAAATTATTCATCATACAGATGTTATTGCACTATGGCTGTGAAGCTAGGCTTTAGCTCAAATGGTTTGTATGTATTGATTGCATTCAGATCTTAGAATAGTTGTACATTAGTATTTGCCTCCAATAATCTTTTAAAGTTTGGTTAAGAATGAACTATTGAACAACTTATTCTGCATCTCTTTGATTAATATCATTATTGCTAATATCTTTTATGCTTGCACTCTCAGTACTCTATCTCATTATTTTTCTTCTCATTCTTTCAATTTTTAGGTCTAGAGGTGTTGACTCAATCCAAGATCTTTGGTGCATAAATTTTTGTGGCTAAAAAAACAAAAATACAAACACAAAAATAAACACTCACAATAATATATATCAAAAACTCAAAATAGAACTATAAATTTTTTAAGATAGTTATGTCAAATCATGTTAACCAATCAAACTAAAAATAATTCTCAACAATAATATAAAAAAAACTTATTATGACTTTATTATAATGTCAAAAATTATTATTTATTGCACAATACCAAAAGTTTATTAGACAATTATATACATCTAACATAAATTCAAAAGTATATGAGTTATACAAATAATAAAATATATGTAAGTCCAAATATCAATTTCATAAGAATTATATGAGTGATTTAAATAATTAAAAATGAATTAACTATTACTCAAGTTTAAAATATAAAATTGGGTCTCATGTATAAATTTAGACTATAAGATTAATTTATTTTCTTATGTATGATGAGTTTTTCTTTAATATTGTGGCATTATCATGCTTGTTTGTTGGTTGAAAGGGTATGATAATGTTAGTTTTCCTTTTGCTTTCTTAGCATACGAGGTGATTATTAATCATGGACTATTACCACCTTATGAAACACATACGATATTAAAGAAAGACTCGATATTAAAGAAAAAGGCCAAAAGGTCATGGGACAAATATGATGTTATTGCACTATGGCTATGAAGCCGAAAGGCCAAACACCATGTGAAAGTCAAACAAAAGAAAAGATCACAGGGCTATCACCATCTTATGAGACACATTCTTTTGTATTTGTCTCATGACTTACCGATCATCATTCATCATATTTAATACATGACTCACATATTATGTTTAAACCCATATGATAGATATTGTACATATCTCACACATTATTTAAAAGCTAATTCTTCTTGAATGTGCATAATGGAATAATCATAATTTTGTTTGTGCTTTCAACTTTGTGAGCACCATACTCATATTATTTTAAATTACATACATTTAGAGTTTTTATACATAAGTTCATCTCATGATGTAAGAATAGAAGAGTTATCACTTTTTTTGACGTAAATCTTATGACTTATTTGGCACTTTCCACCACGACCAACATGCATAAACCTATTTGGTGATAAAACCCTAAATTTCTTTTCTAATTAACATTTATATCTGTTACTATTCAAATAAAGAAATTTTATAATAAAGCATATAAAATCATAATTATCATACACACACACACACACACATAAATCAATCCAAAATTCTTAATTAATCTAACATAGAGAAAGATTTTGTGTGAGAAGATTTAAATATTATTTCGTCAAATCGAGGGTTCTTAATGAAAGCTGGCATAACAATCTAATTTTCAATTAATTCTTGCTTGTGTTTAGCTTGAATTTTTTGCTAAATAGGGTTGGAGTTTAGTTCTTTTGGTTGTGGTGCATTTTTGACATCAAAAATTAAATCTCTCATCACTGATCGCTCACTTTGAAAACCTAAATCTAATTTTTAGGATTGTGAGATATATTGTAGTCGATCATCAAGTTGAAATTTCTACCTCTTGGCTAAGGTCACAGCACTTGATTTTTTTTTTAATCTCTTTAAGAGCACAAAGTCACAATAGCAAAGAATATCACGACTGAGTATGTTTATCTCTAGAACACAAAGTTGGGGTAACAAAGATTATCATTACTATGATAATTATTATTTAAAGCAAATAGTTGTGGTGGGCAAATTGCTATGACTGAGAAAAAGTCTCTATGCAACAAAAAGTGACGGTGGCAAAATCATCATGATTGTGGAAGTTATTCTCTAGAGCACATAGTCATAATGGAAAATATATTGAGATCGAGGAAAATTCTTTCTGGAACACAAAGTCATAGTAACCAAGAATGTCGCAACTAAAAATTGCTAGGTGTTATCAATTTTGGTTTTTGTAAATAATATGTCATGGTGCTATAAAATCCCACGACCTCTCATAACAATTTGACTCTTGTTTGCATTGACATATAATTAATGTCGCGGTCAAATTTATATTTAGAACTAATGTAACTATGATTTCAAGATAAAGTTATGACTATGAATAATAAATTGCACATATGTAATGTCTATCAATAAATTAGTCTAAACTTGACTAACATGTCATATTATTTTTTTATTTAATTTAATTAAAATATATAGTATAAAATATAATTTAATAGAGATAAATTATTTGATAAAAATTATTCATTATCCAAAGATTAATATTAATTCGAACTTATTTAAATATTCTAATTATGTTTTAACAATATTCTAATCATTTAAAAAATTACTCATCCAAAATAATTTCATAAAATATTGAGTATAAATCTTAAATAAGTAAGAAAATATACAAAAAAAGCAAAAAAAAAATGTATTAGTAAGTTTGTACCCTAAGATTCTGAATAATTATATTTTTAATAATTACTTGTCTTATATATTATATTTTATTAAGTTATTTTTATTATTATAAATTATAATATTTATCAATAAATTAGTTTATACTTGAACTAATATAACATATCCAACGGCTATGACATTAAATAAATGAGCTAAAATTTAAAAGAAAAATTCATTATTCATCATTTTTTTCATGCATAATTTGAATCATTATAAGTATTTTTATTATGTTTTTTGATAAATATTTATTTTATATCTAATATATTATTATTTTTTGTGATGAATGCAATATCTATTAATAAATTAATCTATACTTAGACTAATATAGTTTATTATTTATAAGTGTATTTTAATTAAAATTTTAAGTAGAAAATTCTATCTGAAGAGAGACCAAGATAATTTGATAAAAATTACTAATTATTATTTGAAAAAAAATCATAAAGAAGTGAGCCAAAACCAAAAAAAGTATACTTTCTTATTAGTATGTTTTTTTTCTTAAAATTTTGAGTATCAACAAGTATACTTATATTTTTAATAATTACTTATCTTATATCTTATATTTTATTAAATTGTTTTTTAATGACATATGTGATATCTATCAACAAATTGGTCTATACTTGAACTAATATAATGTATATTTTAAATATTAGTTTTAACTCGAATATTGAGTACAAGACTAAATTTTAGAGAGATAAATTATTTGCTAAAAAAATATAATTTTCATAAGTTTTTTCACATATAATTTGAATCATTTTAAGTATTTTAATTAAATATCAAATAATTATTTATCTCATATCTAATATTATGTTCCTTTTTTTTTGTCATGGATACACTATCAATTATTAAATTAATATGTACTTGAACTAACATGATGTATTATGTATAGGGTTAGTTTAGTTAAAATATTAAGCACAAAACTTTATTTGAGGAAAAGCAATAATAATTTGACAAAATTTACTCAAATTCTGAAATTTAACCTTATAGAAGTGAGACAAAAAAATAAAAATTAAATTCATTATTCGATTTTTTTTTTTGATTTTGAACATTGCAAGCATTATTATATTTTTACTAATTACTTATTTAATATCTAATATTTTTTAAAAAATTATTTTTGTGTGACATACGTAATCCATTAAAAAATTAATCTACGAATAAAATAAATATAATTTCTTTTTTGAAAAGTTACTTTTAACTTAAACATTGGATACAAGACTTAAATTAAAAGAAATAAAATTTATTTGATTAAAATTACTCATTATATAGTGTATATAACATTAAAAATATGAGTCAAATTCAAAAGAAAAATGTGGTTATTCGAATATTTTTTTAGCAAGATTGTAAATAAATTTAACTATTCTAATTATATTCTTAATAATTATTTCTTGTATATAATATTAATTTATAATTATGAATGCAATATCTATTAACAAATTAATTTATACTTGAACTAACATATATTGATTCTATAAGTTTATATTAAATAAAATATTGAGTAAAAAATATGAACTGAGAGAGCAAAATAATTTGATAAAAACAGCTCATTCATTATCAACCGATTGTAACCTTAGAGAAAAAAATTAGAAAAAATTGAAATACCCTTTCTAAAATTTTTCACTTAAATTTTAAATTATTATAAAGATTTTAATTATATTTGTAATAATTAAATCTCATATCTAATATTTTATTGCCTCATTTTTAGTTATAAATACAATGTACATAAATACATTAATTTATACTTGAGCTAACATAGCATATTATTCAAAAGTTTATTTTAAATAAAATATTGATTATAAAACTTAATTTTTTAAAAATATAAAAAATGATTTGATAAAAACTATTCATTATTTTAAAGCTATAAACTAAAATAAATCAACCTCGATTCAAACTTATTTTTATAATATATATTTTGAATAATTATAAGTATTCAGATTATTCTTTTATTGATTATATATCTCATCACTATTCTTTTTTGATTCATTTTATTGTCATGTTTATAATATTCATAAACAAATTAGTTTATATTTAAACCCAACAAAATATATTATTCGTATATGTTTTTAAACAAAATAATGAAAACAAAACATAATTTAAGATCTACAAAAATAATTTTTAAAAAATTACTTATTATCAAAATGAGTTTAGATTTCCAAGGCCATAATTCTTAATTAGTTTTTTTTTTTCACTTGAAGTTTAAAATATTTTTAAATATTCTAACTAAAATTGTAATCATTATTTATTTCATTTCTAAAAATTTTATAATTCATTATTTAATTAAGATCATAATATACATAATTAAATAATTTTATTTGAAAATTAAGTTAACAAACTATTTATACGTTTATTTTAACTAAAATATAGAGTATAAATATAATTTGAAAGAAAAAAAATTATTTGATGAAAATTATACATTATCCAAAGGCTAAAATTAAAATGACTAAAATTTCTTATCAATTTGTTTTTTCATGTTAATTTTGAATTAATGTAAATATAATCTTATTTTTATCAATTTCTCATGTCATATCTAATGTTTCATTAAATTATTTTTTCATGAGTAAAATGTTAATCAACAAACTAACTATACTTGAACTAATATATCATACTAAACTTCAAGTTATTTTAATTAAAATATTGACTATAAGATATAACTTTAAAAATATAAATTATTGGATAAATATTACTCATTATCTAAAGGTTATATATTTAAAGAAATGAGCCCCATTTTAAAATACAAATTCTATATTTATAAATTTTCTGATGTATAATATAAATCATTTTAAATATCCTAATTAATTTTTTTTTTTAGAAAATTTTCTACTATGCAATATTTTAGTAATTCTTTTTCTTTTTTATCACGAATACAGTGTCTATCAATAAATTAGTCCATACTTAAATGAATATAGGATATTATTCAAAAGTTTATTAACTAAAACATTAAGCACAAAGCTTACTTAGAGAAAGAGAAAAAAATAATTGAATAAAAATTACTCTATATCCTAATGAAAAAATTTAAGAAATTAGCAACATTTTTTAAAAATCAAAATTTATTATCAATAAATTTTTTTCATCAATTTTTTGTTGTCACAACTCGATAAAAAATATTTATATTTATAAAACTATAATCATAAATAAATGAGCAAAAAAAATAATAATAATAAATAATAATAATAATAATCGTAAAGAAATGAGCAAAAATTCAAAGGATAAAAAAAATCGTATTATTAATATTTTTACATAGATTTAGAATTATTTTAAGCATAATAAAATATTTACTATTTATATGTTTATTTTAGATATTAAAGTTTAAAATAAAATATTAGAATTCTTATTAATAATTTGCAATCATTTATTTCATATTTCATATTTATATATTTATTTTATCTAAAATATCGAGTTTGATACTTAATTTGATAGAAACCAAATTTTTTCACGAAACTAATTTTATCACTAATTTTTCACAAAAATTTTGAATAATTTTAAGTAGTACAAATGCACAATTATATTTCTACTAATTATTAATTTCATATATTTTATCACGAATATATTATGCATCAACAAATTAATTTATATTTGAACTTGCAAAGATTAATTTTTATATATTTATTTTAAATAAAATATCCAATAGGGAATTTAATATGAGAAATCCAAAAAACTATTGATAAAAATTAGTTTTTATTTAAAATATCAAAATTCTTTATTAGCATATTTTCACATAGATTTTGAATATTCTTGAGTTTTATTAATTATATTTTAAATTATTATCTATTTCAAATCTATTTTTTTTGTCATATTTCTTTTAGTCATGAATGCAATTGCAATATAAATAAATAAACTAGTATATGATTGAAGTAATACAATATATTATTTATAAATTATTTTAACTAAGCCATTATATTACAAAATTTAATTTGAGAGCGTCAACATTAATTATACAAAAATTATTTATTATGCAAATGATACTCTTGAGGAAATTATCTAAATGTCAAAAAACTAGTAAAATTTCTTTTTATATTTTTTCAATTAGTTTTTGAATAATTCAATTTCAAATAATAATTTATCATGTAATATTTTACAAATTATTTTTTTATCACGAATATAAAAATCAGCAAAATAATTAATGCTTGAACTAATATGAGTAATATTATAATACTTAAAATAATTTATATACGTGTGAGTGTTTTTAATCTACAACTTATATATATATATATATATGTGTGCGTGTGCTTATATATAAACCTATATAGTGTATATATATTTATAAACATACATCATATTTTTATATAAACTTATAAATAAATAAATAAATAAATAAATATAAATATAAATAAATAAATAAATAAATAAATAAATAAATATATATATATATATATATATGTAAATATGCATTTATAGGTTGACATATATATAAACCTATAAATATTTTTTTTTGCTTATGTAAAGGAAAAATTTGAACACACACACACACACGCACGCACGCACACTCACACACACGCACACACACACACACTTATATGATAAGTAATGTGGGAGACAAAATTATATTTCCAATTTACATTGTACCAAAATGTAAATATTTTATATTTTGGTAAATTTTTATTTTTTCTGAAATATTTAATTATTAGGTTTTTTTTTGTAATTAATTTTTGGTCTGAGCATCAAAAACATATTTCATCTATTTTTTAATAGTTTTCTTTATTATGATTTTGAATTAATTTTAGATAAACGAAAATATTTGTTTTTAACTTACATAAATGAAAAAATATTTTTTGGTATATACTCATTATAATTTTATATTTTTAAATTATTAATTCGTGTTTTTCAGGGTAATCCTTCTCTCCCCCAAAGACGACCTTTGCGTCTTCCAGCGGTGACCGATTCCAGACGTCGTCGCCGACAAAAATGGCCATTTCTGCTTCTTCAAGATTGTCCATCTTGAATGAAATACTTAATCCTACAGATCGAAGCTCCAAAGTAATCAACCATTTATGATACGTCTCATCTAAAGCTGCTCATGATTACATACTCAAACGGAAAATGTGGGCGACTCAAATTTTCAAAAAATGTTTAGATGGTGGATTTGATTCATTCGTTACTAATAAATGGGAAAATAGAATTGAACTACTGTGATTCAAGTAGTTCATGTTAAATTACATAATTTCTAAATCTGTACATTAAATACATACTCAAACGAAAAAACATGGATGCCTTAAAATTGTTCAAAATGGTTTAGATGGTGAATTAGCTCATTCCTTACTAATTTATATCCAGATCGAACTAAACCACAGTGAGTGGAGTAGTTCATGCTGGTCATGGATATTTGAGGGTGTTTTTTTCAGTTCTTTTAAATTGTTTTTTTCAGTTCATTCAAGTTCTAGTTATTAAACAGCGAGTCCGGTGTTTGTTTTTGCCGTATAGTATTTATTTTGGACGCAATGAGTTTGGTGACATGGGATTCCATGCTACATTTTTTTAATTTTACTCATAAAGTTAAAACTCCCCCTCCTAAATGGGAGGAAGTTACTTTTTATACAGACAAAGTTGAGCTTATTTTCTCAATTAATAAGAATCAAACATTCATATGCATGCAATGTTTTTGCAAAAAATATTCTTCTATTTAAATTAGCTTCAAGAACATATAACAAGATTTAAACAGGCATGAAGATAGCTTTGATTGGAATACGAATTTGATCATACATCTGAAAAACTGCGACAATTTTTTGTGTGTGTGGGTTCTATAACAATTCTATCTTTCTTTCCCTGATTTAAGTATTTTGTTGCTCAATGTTGAGGGTAGCTTCATATGGATTTGTTGTGCCATCCTATCAAGTTATGGTTCAAAAAATGCATGTGTGCATCTGTTATTTCTTTTTCTGTGTCAAAAGTTAAGTTATGAATTTTGTTTTATGGGTCTTTATAATTAGATAAGAGAGTTGGTGAAGTTATCGCCAGAGGTTCACAGAGCTTTGTTGCTTGGAGAACCAATTGTTGCCTTAGAATCCACCATAATTTCTCATGGTAATTCCTCTGATAGATGCTACAAGGATTTTATACTTGCATATAACAAATTGAATGATATTGAATTATTATTATCATTATTATCATCAAGTAAATCTTATTATAATTAATAATTATTTGAGGTAGGTTATATGAATTATATTTCTTAATTAATTCTATTAAAAATTATATTAATTTTTAATTATTTAATCATTAATCTTTATTTATAATTTATATTCAATTCTTTTTGTGTCTATTTCTATTTTTTTTTTCACCTGAATGGTTTAATACTTTTTAATCGATGTACTAGGAGGTCTATGTTGGACATAACAAAATTATTTCATATAACTTTCATTTATCATTTCATTTATATGAGTTATTTTAATTTTTTTTCAATAATTTTCTTTCTAATTTATTATTTTTAGTCTTATTATACATGTTTCTTATCATCATCTTCTTTGTTATTCTTGATTTTTTAGTATGTTATTTTTTGATCATCAAACATTCATTTTCATACAACATAATTGATCTTATAGTTATTTAATAAAATTGTTTTCTTTAATTAATTAGACATTCATTTTCACAAAAAATTTTTGATGCAGTTTTTCATTTGATCAATCAAACCTTAATTTTGTAAGATATATTATCATCAAATTCCTTGTTTTTATTTAATATAGAGTTAGTTATTTGAAATGATTAATATTTAATACTTTTTACAATTTTTTATTATTATCATATTATTATCACTTCTAACATAATTAAATTTATATTTTAAGTATTTTATTTTGTTATTATTAATTGTAAATATCTTAGACTTAAGTTTAACTCCAAATTTATGATATTATATTTAATTATTATTTAGTCTCATCAACTAGCAATATATTATTTGTAAATAATATATACGTTGGGAAATATTTTGGATTTTTTTTGTCAATTCATCTATAATCGATATAAAATATAAGAATTGAGTCATAATCTTTGACATAGTCATACATCTATAAGAAACTAATGTATAACACACCGAATCAATCTAACTCTAGATATTACTTCTTAATACATATTATTGATAAATTAAATATACATATTTGATATTTATTTCTTACATAATATTTATCAAACTAAGGTAAATCTATTTGATATAAATTTAAATTATTCTTTTGAAAATTTTGTTTGTCTTTTTAGTTTGTCTTGAATTATTTTTTTTTTGAAATTCATAATGTGACTTTTGATGTTAATATTATGATAGTTATATAATCTTAAATATCTTATTTTTTTATAGATGAGAATTATAGTAATATTTCAATTTATTTGATACCTTTTTGATTTTGATGATTTAATAAAATAACATAGTCAATTAAATCATATATTTTAGTCTCATTATCCTCCAAACTTTAATTGGGATATCATTAGACCATAATATTTATTTGATGTTTATTTTTTTGAGAGTTTTTCTAATTTTTATAAGTCTTATTTTGGTTACATATCTAAAGATATTTAGTTTTCTATCACTCTTAATATTCAAATCTAAATTAATATATTTTATTTGATTAGTGATGTTAAATGGACTGTGCAAAGTTAGTGCAACCCTATTTTTGGTGGCTTAGTTGGGCCACCATACCATGGCAGACATAATACGAAATGAGTGTCTGGGTTATGTTGTACCAACATGAAAACATGGTAGGCTAGGTTGGTATGGCTCATTGACCCACCTTTATTAATTGAGTGTGTCTGGTTGTGCTAGGTCTTGTCCATAGTGGCACAATATTTCTGTTGACCAAATAGGCCACCCCACATCTCCACCCCAAACCTCATGGGTCATGGCCCATTGGCTATTATGCAATGTAGCAGTGCCTAATAGGAAGTGGCCCGTGGCTGTGGCTACTAGCTAGTGCAGTGGCAGCTGACACTATTGCAGTGCCACAACCCACACCATAATGCATAACCACACTCATAGCAGTGGGCAGTGCTACACCACAATGCCACATCATTGGATTTTATTTTTAAATTTAAATATTCAAGTAAATTTTCTTATTTAAAAATAAAAATATTTAAATTAAATTGTACTATACTGTAAATTAAAATAAATAAAATTCACAACTCAATAAAAAAATATGTATATTCTGTCTCATAGTATTGTATGACAAATAATAAAAAATAAATTTTTTTTTAAAGTAAATAACATCACTACATCAACAAAATAACATGCATTGTAATTGCAAATAAATTTTCTAATAATTTATATTTGTGATCAATTCGGTGTATCTAGTATGATTTTGTCTTCATGTCTAATTATGAAGCTAGAAATATTAGTAATATTAATATTTTCAATATCACGTGAGTTATTATTTATCAGTAGCTCTTTTACTTTATTTAGAATACCCATTCTTGAATTTGCACAATCTTTTAAGTATGAAATATCATATATAATATCTGGTAATAAATTGAATCTCATATCTAAAATAATTTTTACATTCACAAAAAAATAAACTCTAATACTATATTAGATATAAGATGAGTCAGTATATCATATATTTTTTTAGATAACATGATATAGATATATTTGTATAATTTTTATTAACTCAATATATTTTAATTTTTATTATCATTATGTGATTAGTGATATGATTTAGTGGTATTTGATATCTAATTATTAAGATAATTTATTCATGTTTGATAGATCATCCCATTGCTTATCCATGACTTACTGAATGTCATAGTCATCATATATGAATATGATATTCATGTTTGTACTTGAGGCTCGTTATTATTATTATTATTATTTATAGTGTTGTAATATATAAACATGTTGTCTGATTTTTTGTGAATCTAAGTATATGGTTCTTCTACTTGCTTTATGTGGGTGAATATATATTATAATATATTTTTATCTCTTCCACATTATCCCAAAGATTTATACATGTATTCAATAAATAAAAAAATAAAATAGATGATTATTATTTTAAATATTTAGTTTTTATTTCAATAGTCATGTATTTAAAATTAGAGTGTCCTTGATATTTGCTAAACATATAACTAATGTTCTATGTGCATTTGAGTGTAATGAAAGTGATGAGAGTGTACATAGATAAATACATTCTTATCATATCATAAAAAATTTTTAGGAATTTTAAAAATAAGATTTGTCTCCTAATTTAAATTGTTAATAATAAGTTCATTAATCTTATTATTAAAATAGTTGGATATCACATGTTAATAGTCAACATTATTATTCTAATTTTATGTATGTATAATTCTAATAATGTTTGATATTCATTTAAAATATTTGTAGGTTTGCTGACAAAGAGTGTGAAATTCTTATTATATGCTAGACATCCTAAGGTATTTTGTTAAGTTGCTTATATTTTCTAATGTGAGGAAAAATTTTCATTCTCGGGTGGATTATTATGTTAATTATATGATATATATTCCTATCATTAAAAATATTAGCTAAGGGCACCCTTTTAATTATTTTGATAAATATATTAATGGCAACATCATTATTTTAAATATTATCAAATATAATACTAAAAATTTTTTTTTGAATATTATATTTTTTAAAGATTCTTATTTGATATTCATATACGATAGGATTATCATAAGGATAATTGATCTCAAAATTTTTTTATTTAGTTTTTACTTAGAATAGATTTAATAAATGGTGAGACATGTGAATGTAGTATTATCATGATTAGTTTATATGTTAAATATCATGAAGACACTTAATTTTATTTTTTAAATTTATCAATTATTAATTAATTCTTTAATTCAAAATATTTTTTATTATCATTCATACTGGTAGATTTGGGAATTCTATAATAATTAAGTTGGAAATAGGTTTGTATAATATTATTATTTTAAGATTCTCTGAAAATGTAATTAAAAGACTAATGATAATAATTAATTTTATCATATTTTTTCTCTCAAAGTTATTGTGGTAAATAAAATGAATCAATAAACTTGAATTTAATTCAATTTTAGAGACTCAATTGCTAAGTTGAGTTTGTTTGAGGCCCATTTAATTATATTTTTTTGTATATTGATCAACATATCTTTTAAGGTGATTAATATCACTGGCACTCTTAAATGTATTTATATTTATTGATCTTGAATTTATTGATTGGATTGTTTTTATTATTTATGTATAGGTCTAATTTTTTTCATTTAATTTATTATGTCATTTTTTAATATTCGATGCTAGACTAGAAATATGAAAATAAGAAAAATATTTTTTAATTTATTACTAAGTTATTAATTATTTATTAATTTAATAATAACTAAATAAAAAAAATTAAATCTAATATACTTGTAATATGTACCTTAACTTTATATATGCAATAATCATTTTGAATTCTCCATCTCATTTTTTCATGCCTAGTAGTTGCTACTCATAACCAAACTAATATCAATGCTCTATAATATTAAAATTATAAATTATTAAAAAAATGTGCACTGGAGAGCATAAAGTCTATTTTATAGCGATGAGAGAAATTTATAGATTAACTATAAAAAATAAAATATATAAATATGTTATTTATAGATTTTTTTTTGATTAAGAAAAAAATATTTTTTAATTTTTTAAATATTATTTAGGGTAGAAATTTGATGATTTTAAAAAAAATATAAAAAATATTTTTTTATACTCTTCAGGACAATGACATATTGACATGTGCAGTCTTGTCGTGATCATGTTGGGGTGCTCCAATTGTCACCAAATAGAAGAATTCATTTAAAAAAATACTATTTTTTTTTTGAATTCGACCATGTCATGGGTTGTGCCTAGCATGACATGAGGCACATGCAGCCTTGCCTGGCATTGCATGAGTCATGCCTTGAGCCGACATGATATGAGTCATGCTTCGGGCCGACACGACTCTGGCTTAGGCATGCTTTTGGACCGTGCCATTTGGATTTAATATGGTTGAATTGTGTTGTACTTCATGTCATCTGGGTCACTCGACCCACTTAACATCTTTATATTTGACTAATATCTATGTTATTTTTCTTTCTCATTCTAACTTACTTTTAAATATATATATTTTTTAATTTTTAATTTATCATACAGTTCATCATATATCTCAAAATTAATTATAGTCATTATTTTTTTATTTTTTTACCTTATTATAAAATTTTATAGTGTTTTCATTTTTGTTATTTTGTATTTCATTAAAATAAGTGTGTTTTTCTTTAATAGTTTATTGAACATTAGGTTTTTATTATCAAGTTTTGATGTGCGATATTGAATTACTTTACTTGAAAAAAATATAGTTATTTTCAACAAATTTTTTATCTATTTTGGAGAAAATATAGTCAATTGATTGTTGTTGAGTATTATATGGTATATTTTTGTCATTGCCATGTTGTGATATCTAAACTATTAAATTGAAGAGTGGTCATTGTAAAGAATAATATTTTATAATGTTTTTGATTTGTATTAATTATTTTATTATCTATTTTTTTAATGAATTGGATATTTTTGGCTAATCAAATTGGTCTCTATAAAGACAAAAGATTGTGTTTATTGGTCAAGTTCAATGAGCTAAAATGACCCATTTTAGATTTGTCAAAATATGGGGCAAAAAATTTATCGCCCATTCAATCAGGTTGGGTCAATTCAACATAGAGGTATGAAATGAGTCGTGCTCTATCAACATTACCCTTTTTTTAGGGATGTCCGGACCACTATACCTTGCTAGGTATAACATGGTTTTTAGTATGAGTTGTGTCATATTGGCATATTTCTGAAAATGTGCAGCCTGACATGTCTAATTAGTATGCATTTTGGTTGGATCATGTCAGGTTGGGTCAAGTCAGCCCTGACCAGGCTTGGTCATGCTACCCTAGTTTATTCTAGGCTAGCCCGGTTCATTCCAAGCTAGCCTAGGTCATTCCAGGCTATCCTGGGTTGTTCCCGTCTAGCTCAGGTTGTTCTAGGCTAGCACAAGTCGTTCCAGGCTAGCTAGGGTCATTCTAGGCTAGCATGGGTCATGTTCAGGCTAGCCTGGGTCATGTTTAGGCTGGCCTGGGTCATGTCCAGGTTAGCCTAGAATGTGTTGCAAGCCAATCAGCCCGAATGGGCCATCGTACCAGGTCATGTCGTTCCATGCCTCTCGGCCAAAAAGTTGTATCGGCATGACCTGAGCCATGCCATGGGCCAGCTTGCAACATATCCATGTATGGTTTTGAATTGTGCCGTGCCATGCTAGGCAAGGCTGAATCATGACGTGCTTTGTCACTCGGACCAATTGACACATCTAATCTAACATGATTGTTTTTGGTTTTTTTTCCTAAATATATAATGGTTCTAGCTTTTTTATTTTATTTTAAATTATAATATTTTTTTTTTGGCTTGGGATTGTCTAGCCATATCTCCATTTGGTCCAATGAGTATTTGGGCTTGATTGGGTCGTAATCATAAAAACCTTAGCTTTGCGGCATGAATTACTATTTTTACTTGGGTGGACGACCAATGTATTCTTAATGTTAAGAGTTTAATTTTTCTCTTCTCAACTTTTTGAATTATATATGAATCATAATAGGACCTAATTATTGACTAATTACTCAATTAGATATTGAATATTCTTTTAGTATAATTGTTTTTAATCATAATATGTTAAACAAGTTCATAAAATTTTGTTAGTCGCTTAGAAGTTATATTGATTGAGATTTTCACACAATAATTGATGATTTTTTTTTCTTGACAATCAATTATTGAGTTATTCTTTCTAATCTATTTTTAATGAGTCAACGAAATATATCTAAGTTGATCGTCATTTCATTAAAATGAAAATTTAAGATGATTTTCTTATTATCATATGTGAGTAAACTTATATTACTTATATCTTCTTAACTATCTTGGGAGTGGCTCATATTTTTTCTCCTCAAATGTGGTATGCTAGATCTCATGGGAAAACTTGAAAGATAATATGTTTATTCTTTTTTGATTAAAAAGTAACATGGTTTCAATATTTTTTTGATTAATGTTAATTTTTAAGAGATTGAGAGAGAGAGATGGAATATGTTTATTCTTTCATAATGTGAAATAGAAAATGGAAAATTATACATATGGCTAGCCTTGGGTAGTCCATACAAAGAAAGAAAAAAGATAAAACAATACATAAAATATAATATATGATATAATAAATCTTAACAATTAAGAAATTGGCTTACATAAAATTTTGTATTTTTATGTTTTTTTGTTAAAAGGTTGTGCCGTGGTGGAATGGTAATTATTTTTGTTTAAGGGTGATATATCTTAAATTCAACACGTATCAGATATAGTCTCTTTGATTCATGAGTATAAGATTATTGAGATATTAGTCTCTCAAAGATTTCATACTATGTGAGAGCTGTGTACTAGGTATGACTAAATATTTTTTATATAGGAAATTAAAGATTCTGTGAACAAAGGTACTTTTGGTATTTAACCTGGATTATGAAGTGTTTTGGGCCGATGTAGGAATGCCATATCCTCAAAATTTGGAAACAGCAATCGAGGTAGAAACAATTGTTAGAGAAAATGGTTCGGTTCCTGCAACAATTGTAATTTTGGATGGAATTCCACGCATAGGTGTGTGTGTGTTAATCTTGTGATTTTCCATTTATTGTACTTCTCTTTTTAGCTCTAATAAAAGCAAGTATCTTCAGGTTTGTCTATGGAAGAATTGAAGACACTTGCTATTCTTGGAACCAAAGTCCAAAAGACTGCAAAGAGAGATATTATACATATTGTGAGTTGCTCTTGAAACACACACACTGAGAGTGAAGAAAGATGATGGGTTTTACTTTCATCTCATCTAGATTTAACATGGATAGTTTAATACATTTAGTGATTGTAATTTTTTTTTTTGGTTTCTATGTGTTTTTCAGGTAGCTTCTAGGAAAAATGGTGCCACGACTGTTTCAGCAACCATGTTTTTTGCTTCTCTGGTGAGTCATTCTACTTTTTAAATAGAAATTAATGATTTTTTTTTTGGTTTAAATACTAATTGTTGAAACAAAGCTCATATTAGTAATAAGGGCGTACTTAATACACAAGGCTCCTGCTTAGTGCGAAATCTATGAGATATTAAGATCTGGACAATATTATTTCTAAAATTTAGAGGGATTGCATCCGATTAGCCTTAAATCCCAAACATGCTGCCCTTAAGACGAGGGCATTACTATAGCACAAAAGAATGGTTAATAAAGCTCAAAGTAATTAAACTTCAAATAACTCTGTAGAATATAAATAAACAACTTAAAGCTTATAAATAGAAATAAAAAACATACTGATGCTATAGTAGTCTGATCGATCATATGATGAACTGATGTTTACTTGGAGGCCGTGAGTTTGATCCGCACAAGCTATTGATTTGGGCTTAGGGATACTACCTGGTAAAAAAAAAGAAATGAAAAACACGTGGGCACCCCATATATTAGATGCTCCCATGAAAAGTAAATACATAATGAAGAATGATAAATATAAAAATACTAATAAATATTTTGATTTGTATCTCATCATCAGGTTGGAATTCATGTGTTTGTTACTGGAGGAATAGGTGGAGTGCATAGACATGGGGAGAACAGTAAGTCCTACATCAGAATGGGAATCTATCTCTAGAAGCAACTAATAAGTCATTGTTTTTCCCATTTGAAAATTCATTTCAGCAATGGACATATCTTCAGATCTTACGGAGCTTAGTAGAACGTCGATAGCTGTAATCTCTGCTGGAGTGAAGTCTATTTTAGATATTCCAAGAACTCTGGAATATTTGGTATATCTTTTCTATTCTCAAATATGTTGGATTTAATTTATCTACAAATATTTGTTCCCTATAATAAATTTATTATCACAGGAAACCCATGGAGTTTGTGTTGCATCTTACAAGACTGATGAGTTTCCTGCTTTTTTCACAAGATCAAGTGGCTGTAAGGTGCTAATTGGTGATGTGGTGGATGAATTTTGTTTATTATTTGTTTTTTTAGTGAATTAGGCAATATTAAGACTTGACATAGTATTTTGTTGTGGGCGTAAAAATCAAGGTTCACGAGAGAAAATTAAATGTAATCAACTTGTTTATTTTGTTACTTTTCCTCATTTTTTATAGAAATTTAAAGATTTTACACAATGCTTAAGATTCATGATCTAACGCAAGATATGAGAAATATTAATATAGTGATAACTTTACTCCTTAATGTTAGAGAGACTATGTATGATGAATCTCAAACTCAATATATATTGATATTAAAAGAAGATACTTGTCATAATAGTAAAACATAATCTCCAGTATATAAATTGACTACTTTTTTCTCAATTTGGGAACAAAATAGTTGATAATATCAACTTGTTGAAATCTATACGTTTGTTTCTCACTTTCTAGGGACTTATTGGAATTGTGTCTGATTTTCTTTTCTTGTGATAACTTTACTCCATGGTCAGGCATGACTCGGGCACGGGCACTGGAAATTCTCATGACGGGCAGGCCCATGCAGGGCCGAATCGTGCCGTGCCTCATGCCGGCCCGGTCTAGCTCGGTTGACACCTCTAAGCCAAACAATCTCAGAACATGCAGAGGACATATCACGATACTCAGACTTAGTGGAGGATTTCGATACCGATCTTCCTTCTTGCTTTTCCAAGATTAGAGAGAGTTGTCAATGAACATGCACCAGCCAGTAATTGAATGTCGAGTGTCAGAACAACCAATCCAGTCAGTATCACTATATGCAACCAAGTGAATAGGAGAATCCACAGGAAAGAAAAGACCTTGAGTTGGAGTGCCTTGCAAATAGCAAACAATACGACGAACAACAACCGAGTGGGGGTGCCGAGGGGCCTGCATATATTGAGTAACTTGTTGGACAGCAAAAGAAATGTTCGGCTGAGTAATAGTAAGGTAATTCAAGCTCCCCACTAAATGTCTATGTAAGGAGGGATCAGGCAATAATTCATCCTCAACACGACGATATTTAACATTTACTTCTAAGGGAGTATTAACAGATCGACCATCTTGAAGACCAGCCAATGTAATCTTTTCCTAAATATATTTATGCTGATTTAAGAAAATATCAGCCGCTGTAGAGTTCACTTCAAGGCCTAAAAGTAGCTTAGAGGACCTAGGTCCTTCATATGAAAAGAGTTTTGAAGAGGCTGTTGAAGATGAGAAATCAATTCAGAGTCGGTCTCTGTAATAATGATATCATCAACATATAATAGGAGCAAATAATTTCTTTAGCAGTCTTGCAAAGAAACAAAGTGGAATCATATTGACTTTGGACAAAAGAGAAGCTAATAAACATGGATCAAAACTTATCAAACCAAGTACTCGGAGCCTGTTTTAAACAATAGAATGACTTTTTAGTTTACAAATATCAGAAGAGAGTGTAGAAAATAACCCTGGTGGTGGAGTCATATAAATTGCTTCCTTAAAATCCCCATGTAAAAAGACATTCTTAACATTCATCTATCATAATGACCAACCCTTGGAAGTAGCAATAGCGAGAACAAGTTGCACCATCGTCATTTTTTTCACTGGTGCAAATGTCTCATTATAATCAACTCCATACTCTTGTTGATTTCCGAGTACCACCAATCTTGCTTTGTATCGGTCAAGTGATCTATCAGACCTCGGCTTAATGGAATATACCCATTTACAACCAATGGGCTTAACACCAGTAGGACAGGGAACAATATCCCAAGTATGGTTCTCTTAAAGAGCTTGAAGTTCTTTCTTGCATAGATTTCTCCCAATATACATGTTTAGTGGCCTGAGAATAAGAGGTAAGAACTGTAATATCAGCCAAAATAATAGAAAAGCCATACCTATTAGGAGGACGACTGATATGATTAGATATTCGAAGAGCTACTGAAGTGGGCATTGGATTAGACAAAATCATGTTTAAAATGCTCAATGGAGGGAGATATATCATCAAAGCTAGGAAGAAGAACAACATGTGAAGGGAGATTCTTCTGCTGAAAATAGTATTCATGTTCAAAGAAAACCACATTTCTAGAAACACACAGTCGATTAGTGGCAGCATCATAACACAGAAATCCTTTGTGAGTGTTGCTATATCCCATAAATGCACACCTTACTGATTGAGCTGCAAGCTTGTGACATTCGTGTGAAGGCAAATGGACAAAGCAAACACATCGAAAAGTGTGTAGCATATGATAATTAGGCTGCATACCAAACAGACGAAAATAAGGAGAATCAAAATTTAATTGTTGAGAAGGTAACCGATTAATCAGATAAACTGTAGTCGACAGAGCTTCCACCCAAAATCTAGGAGGAACCGATGCCTCTAAGAGTAAAGTGCGAATCATATCCAGCAAGTGATGGTTTTTCTGTTCAGCCATCCCATTCTTTTGAGAGGTATAAGGGCATGATTGTTGAGATATAATGTCTTTTTATTGTAAGAAAGCATGGAAATCATGTGACATAATATACTCACCACCATTATTAGATCGTAAAACTTTAATGGTGGTTGAAAATTGAGTCTCAGTATAAGCCACAAAACTTTTGAAAATAGTTAACACTTCAGCTTTAGTATGCAGAAAATATATCCATGTGAAATGACTATAGTCATCTATAAATGTCACAAATTATTTATACTGCGCATGAGAAATGATAGGAGTAACACCCCAAACATCACTATGTATAATCTCAAAACATGTATTAGCATGAGTACCATAAGTAGGAAAAGGTAACACTTTATTTTTTCCTAGTTTACAAATAGAACAATCAAGAGATTAACTATTAGAACAACAATTATTGTTGTTGCCAAGAAAATTATGCTTCATCAAATGAGACAATATCACATTATTTAGATGGCCCAATCATTTATGCCAAACGTCAGCCTTATTTTCAATAGTAATAGAAGTCAAAGACAAAGTTCTAGGAATAATAAATTGCAATGGAAATAATCTGCCCACTTTAGGCTCCCTTACGATCACCTTCCCCAATCCTTGATCATGCACAAGACAACCATGACGAAAGAAACTTACATCACAATTATTATCCACCAACTGTCCAACAGATATTAAACTCGTAGACAATCCAAGAGAGACAAATACATGACGAAAGGGAGGTGTAATACCACCAATGACTGTAATAGGAAGATTACTTTCATTAGCAATCTGAATATTTTGTTTACCAGTATACTTTTGAAGATTATGCAGCTAATCAGTTGATCCAGTTATATGATTTGATGCCCCATAATCAACAAATCAAGGAGAAGAAATAATCTTACCTTGACAATGAAGTCCAAGGGTAGAGAATGCTGTGATTATCATCTGTTGGACCATTTCTGGAGTAGCAAAATACTTATTTGTGCCAGTAATTGTGGCGGTAGAACTGATAGTGGTAGGGTTTGAGACAGCAGCCTGAAAAACTTGGCCTTGTCGGTTTTATAGGCATGTAGGACGTTGCTTGATAATGTGTCCATTTTGTTTACAATAATTACAAAATTTCTTACCACAATTGTGGGCAATATGCTCAACTCCTTGCAACTATAGCACTGCATTTGTCTCTTCCCTAGTTATTTCCTTGAGCAGAATAAGTAACATTAACAACCTCAGATATCTCCTTGGACGAAATTAGAACAGCTTGTGTAGTCATTCTTTGTTCTTCATGCAACAATTCACCAAGACATATATCCAAGGAAGGGACAAAATTTCTATTCAGTAATTCATCCCGTGCAACTTCAAATTCTGGCCTCAGTTTCATCAAAAACTGATCATGCCTACTATCTTCATGAACCGCTTTGAAGGCTGGCCAATGCCTCTTTAGGTACCTTTGAATAGTTAATACCAGAATATTCGCTCCGCAAATTATTAAATCAAGAATAATATTGTTCAATAGAGAGATTACTTTGACTGAAGTTACCAATCTCAAGTTCTAGTTGAAATCGTCTTACAGTGTTATCTTGATGATATATGCATTGCAGATAATCCCTCATCTCCTTAGCTGTACTAAAGGTACGTAAATTGTTCACCATATGAGCTTCAATAGAACCTAAAATCCAAGAGATAATTCGAGCATCCTTTGCCTCTCATTAACTAAGTTTTGTACCTTATTTAGGAGCAAGAGTAGATTCGTCAATGTGATTCCAAAGCTCATTCCCTTTCAGAAACATTCTGAATTGAAATTCCCAAGTTGCATAATTCTTTTCTGTAAATTTGATAGTCAAAGTCTCTGTAGACATTCTTCCAAAAAGAATGAAATAGAGATTCAAAGATTCAGATATGAATTTCAAAACCAGGCTTTGATACCATAACAAATTTTGAAAAAATTGGTTAAATGTTATTTCTTTGATAATCTCTCCTTTAAATAAGAATTGATATACAACAGATTATGATAATTTATATCTTCAAATCTGAGTTATAATTTCTCTCATAATCTTAGCAATAGACTGTAATTTAGATCTTTAAATTTGAGTTATAATTTCTGCCTAATCTTAGCAATATGCTATAATTTAGATCTTCAAATCTGAGTAATAATTTTTGTTATAATCCTAACAACTGACAGCCCACCTCTTCTGCCATTTATAGGTGTCACTGATGCAGTATCAATGCAAGGGCCTTCTAATATATCTAGGATGAAACTATCAATATATTTCGGTACAAAATGAGATGAAGATAGAATGTATGTGGCAGTAAATCCGTGTATGTCATGATTAGGTGATACCAAAATTTTTTCCATATGTGTAGGAGAATGCGGAAAGACATTTGTAGTGTTGTCATCACTGAACATATAGATTTTTTCTTCCATGAACTGTTAGTTGACTTTTTCTACTCCTTTTTACATATTAAGATTTTCTTTATTTAATTGATTATCCCTCATACCTAAATCAAGTTATATAAATATCGAAATATACAGAGGTAATAAAAATATATTATAAAAATGTCATAATAATAAAACATAATGATAAACACATTGACATTAAAAAAATAAATAAAAAAATATTTATTTAACATCTACATTATAATGATTACAAAATAAGAATGACAAAATAATAAGACAGTTAATGAATTTCTAGTCATCATCAAAAATTTTTAATAAATCATCTCTAACTATGTATTCATCATCATCTGATTCTATAATTAGTTACTTGTTATTATCTTTTTCAATATGACATTATCAATGTTCAAATAGTTTTTATTTTCATTAAGCAATATTTGAACCCTATTATCAGCCCCACTAAGGATTGAATAAAGTTTTATATTATTTTCTTGAAATATTAATGCACATGATAGAGTGATAATAAATTCTTTTCAATATTTTCAACAATTGATCTAAGTTTTATTTTATATATTGCCCACTAGTGATGTAAATTTATTTTTGTAGTTAGATAAGTGGTGTAATACTCTTATTTGGTTTGTACCACAAAAATAAATGGCTCTTACTTATGATAATATTTTTTTTGATGCGCATCAATAAAGTTGTATTGATGATGAATTCTATTAATCGTATTTGGAATAAGATCAAATCATTCACATTTAAATAGAATTGTCATCTTAATTGGTATAACATGATACTCTACGTGTATAATTTTAATTAGACGACTATTAAAATTAGTAGTAGATGCAGTATAGTTAGACCCCTTGATGCAAACACTACTATTTATTACAGTTATATTTGAAATATGTTTTAAAATATGAAATTTATATTCATTTACATAAAATATGAGATATATCTGTAAATTTCATAATGAGTCTTTTGCAAGATCATTCTTTTGTTTATTACATATATTTGATGAAGAAAATTATACTTACAAAATAATAAATAATAAATTCATACACATATAGTATTGCACATAATTGTTCAAAACTAAAAATGATAAGTTATATACTAACAAATTTTTCAAATTAAATTGTAAATTCTTTTTCAAGCTTTGTATCAATTAAAACATCATTAATATGAGGTTTTTTTTGTATTAATTCCTTAACATTATTCTTCAAAAATAACATTGAAAGTATTTTAAATTATTAAAAAGTTATATCACATACATTGAAAAATAAATGAGAATATGAAATTATTATAAATATGTACTCAATATAAGGTGTAACTTTCTTGTAGTTTAATAAAATATATGTGTGCACAGCATGCTATTCATTGTCATCTAAAAATTATTTTGATGTTGCTCTACTATGTGATTGACTCGTATGTCTAAAAATAGAAAGTATTTTTTTTATGTTCCATTTCTCATACCATATATATTATTTGGTAATATTTTTTATGTCTATACAATGATAATCGAAAGTAGTGTGCCCAAAATGCCGAAGCTTCTTCAATCAAGTAAGTATTACATGTTGATCATTTGATTTTAGCTTTATTTCAAATATTATTTCTTAATTTTCTAAGATATCTGAAAAAATTATATATTAGAAAAAAAAATATTTGTTGGATATATTAAAATTTTTAGATTAACAAATAAAAAATATATAATCTCTCAAATAGGTACATCCATCTATATTACACAAGGCTTGCTATCATGGATTTATAAGGCAAGTGGACTGGAAGATGTTCCATGGAGTCGAAGAAGCTAGGAGAAAAAATATGCTCAAGTTTGCATAAAATAATAGAGATTTAATTTCTTCATTTATTATGACATTACAAGGATGATTCTTAAAAAAATATTTATCTCAGTTAATACTTCTCAAATATTTTGTAGAAGTAATTCATAGAATACTATGAGTATTTGTCTTTGCTTGAACACATGGAAGTCATGATGTTTTATCTCAAATAATTAATATTTCTTCATATTAACATATCTTCCCATATTAGATGCATATTTATCAAGGAAACTGAGCTCCATCAGTCATTTGTACAAAATTTTTTTTGTATAATTTTCAAGATTATAACAAGTATTAGGGAATTTATTTGTTAATTTATTCCTGTGTAACTATGGACGTGAACATAATTCTTTCAAATCTTTTATTAATTTGGTATTATTTTTTATTTTTTCTTCTACATTCATGATAATATTTAGAATATTATTAAAAAAATTCTTTTCAATATGTATTATATCTAAGTTGTACCTAATTATATTAGTTTTCCAATAATACAAATCTCAAAAGATACTTCTTTTCTTTTAATCACAATGATAATTCTTTGAAATTCATACATTAATATAATATGTATTAATATTCATAATATTTTTGAACTCATCTTTTAATTATATCTAATATTTTGTTACTTGTTCTCAAAGGTGGTGTGTGTACAGTTTACGATTTTATGGTATTCCTAAATGCATCAATATTCATACGAAATGGATATTTTACATATAAGAACTTATGGTAGTCATCAAACCAAGAAGTCTTTTCTCTTTTGCTCAGATAAAATGCATCTAAGTCCTTCGTGTATTAAGGACAAACTAATTTTCCTACAGTAATCTATCATGATAATATTGAATATTTAGAAAAGTCACTTATAGTCCACATAAGCGCTACTCGTATTTTGAAGTTATGCTTTCTAGATATATCATATGTTTTGACATCATCCTCTTATTAATTTTTGAGTTCTGCTATAAGGGGCTGCAGGAAAATATTTAATTTGTCTTTTGAATTTCTCGGATCGGACACGATAACATACATAAACATATACTTATCTTTCATGTATATTAATGGTGGTAAATAATAAGGTGTAACAATAATCGGCTATAAAGATTATTGTTACCTTGTTTGTCTAAATGACTGAAATTTATATGTGTTCAGCCACAATCTTATATTTTGATTTTTATTTGCAAAAGATGGATGATAATAATCAAAATATTTTCTAGAAGGAAAATCTGAGTAATGCTGCGTAATGTCATCTTCAATAATATGCTCTTTGTGTCAACTCATATCATTAGCAGTGGCTTTAAATGCAAATAATTTTTACAAATAAGGATTCAATGAGAAATAATATATTTTTTTGTGAGAAATATTTGTTTTCTATCTTTTACATGTATTTCTTTTATACCATTGATAGTTGCAAAAATTACATGCAATTATTTCACTGTCTATGCTCCAATATATTATACAATTATTAATGCAGTAATATATTTTTTCTATCGGCAAATCCAAATCTAGCATTAACTTCTTTGTGTTTTAAAAATTATTTGTCATGATATTATTCGTTGGTAACAATTCAAATAATAATTTATATGTTTCATCAAAATACATTTCTAAAAAATACTGTTTTGACTTTTAATTCAAGAGCCTAGCTACTATAGATAATTTTGATTGGTTATACGGATTGTCTGGTCAAGCTTCTTTTTCTGAAGTTTTCAGTATTTTATAAAATTATTTTGCTGATGATATTGAGATATTATCAGTGATATCTGAATTTATTAAAGGACTAATAATATTCTTAAATATTGTTTCACATGTATTGTTATGATTAGCAAATTTTATTATAACATTTGAATTTTAATTATTTGTGGCATAACTAATTCTCATATTTATACCAAATATAATAGTCTAATAAATTTATTTTTATGTATATAATATTCTTAAATTTTAGATTAATATTTTTATGTATATAATATTTAATTATTTGTGGCATAACTAATTCTCATATTTATACCAAATATAATAGTCTAATAAATTTATTTTTTACAAAAAGATATCGTTTTATGTTCACATCTTGAAAATTCTGATTTTGATATTTACTGGTATTGCATGAGTTAAAAACTCCTCAATTCATAAACTCATATTTTAGTCTTATATTCATTTATTAATGATCAAGTCGTATGATATTTTTCATTCTTATAACACAACATAAATATTTTTGAATTATAATAATATAGATAGAGATTTTATTTGTAATAAAAATATAATAATATTTTTATGATATTACATAAATCTAACAAATAAGTTGTAGTAAATTTATTATTAAATAATTTTAGATTAAAATGAGATAAGATAGGTTGCTTCAATGTCTTAGATATTTATCAAAAAATATAAGTTGTAATTTTGTTATTTACATAAAATTAAATATTTGATATTTATTTATATTGGATGAAATTACATTAATAAAGAAAAAACAAAATATTTGTAATATCATAATTTTTGATTTCTAAATTAATAATCAATACTAAATAATTAGACAAACACATTATATATAATAGAAATAATAGCTAAATTTTCAATATCAATGGATTCAAATTTTTCAATGAAAAGGCAAAAAAATAAATTAATTATCAATGGAGAATATTAATAAATTAATGGAAAAAATATGACATGTAAAATGATTTTTTTTAATATTAAATAAAGTGAGATGCTATTTATTTTATTGTACCTTTAGAGAAATATAGATCAAGTAATTATATAAAATTTGAAATTAGCTTATAATTTTTTTTAGTTTATAATTATACGTTATGTTTCATCTTTCCAATTGTATAATCTCATAATTATAATTTTATTCTTAATACAAATAAATTTTTAGTATTTATTATAATAATTATACATTATTCATTATTAAGGTTGTGCCATTAGTATCAGTTTTTTTTTAAAAAATTATTATATTTCATATAATCCTAGTAAGGAAATAAAATATAAATAAATAATAATAATCATAATTATAAATCAATAATAATTTATCAATTAGGTAACACAACTATTTAACAAATCAAAGTATGCGAAAAAAATAAAAAATGTATAATTTATCAATTAAAATTATAATTATACAATAAAATAATAAGAGAGAATCCAATAAGAATGTTAAAAAATAAAAATAAACTAAACGTAACATCAAAACGCATAAATATAGCTATTCCTAATACAATACATATGGGATAAATTAAAAATCATAATTTGATACATCAATTATGGATGAAATGCACGTCGATCAATATATGAAGGAAAGACAATCCACAAATAATTCTGATAAAATCAGAATCAAAATGAAAAATTTTCTAAAACATTTTCTATCGGTGAGTACAGAGATAGACTATCCTTTTATTTGTTAGTAGATTTAGTAGAGTTTGATTATTACTTTTTATGTATCTGCTAATGAATATATGTTAGGTATATTCGCAAAGACTTACATGATTTATATTTCTTCATATACTCATAAACTTGATGTTTAACTCATGCAAAATCAGCTTGAAAGAGATGTTGATTATTATACTTAAGAGTTTATATTGTTATGTTAAGTGTACTTAATTGTACATTATATTGTAAGATTTTTTTTCCCTTATAAATATGATATTTATATTATTTTTTATCGTCTCATTATTCTCTCTTAAATTTAATTCATATTATTCTTTGGCTCATATATGAGCTTTGGGGCCATGAGGTCAGAGCATGTAAAACCCTCATTTCAATAATGTAATAAGTGATATAGAAAATACCATGGAGAAGTATATCCGATGTCCATGGGGATCAAACTTGTATCTCTTAGGTTAGAGCATATATTCTCTTTTGCCAATCTAACTACCATGCTTTTGGTAGTTATGATTGTTGTATTTTTATCCTTTAAGGTCAACATACATAATGTCACTATTTGTTTTGATGACCAACTAATATATATTTTCTAATTTTCATGAAAATTTTGCCACATCTTACCTTTGTACCCTCTTAGGCTTTTTGTATAAAATATGTATGCACCATCTTCATAGATGTGTTATGATTGTTATTATTTTTATTAGTTATATATATTTTTTTAATTTTTTCAATTGTATCTAATATGTTCAATAGAGTATTTAAATTGTATTATCATTTTCTTAATTGTATATCATTGTTTGGAGGAGGAAAAAAAGAATGTCGTATCCAATGCACAAGATTCTTATTTTATTTTGGGGCATGAGAAAGGTTAATATTTCAATAAACTTACTCATTAAAGTTAGAGAGATTGCGTCTGATGAGACTCAAAAATTGAGATCTAGCACACTTAAACGAAAGTATTTATAATCACACCAATATATGACTTATAACATATGTATGCAATATAAAAATTTTTTTGGTGATCAAGTATTTGATATCGCCCTTGTATATCATTGTTTCATACTCGTAATTATTATAGTAAATATAATTACATATTTAACTATTTGTATATATTGATTATGATTTCATCAATTTGTTACTTTTATATAGTGATGACACAATCATCCATGCAAAAAAAAAACTAAACTTTTTTTTTAGGAAAATAAATTAATATGATCTAGCTAGAATCAATAAAAGATTATTTTTTAATTCAAGATTTGATGATCAAAAAAACACACTAATCATATAATTAGAGACTCATTAAATATCATTCATAACCAATGTGTAAGATCTTATAGAGTTGTTTCCTATGATTTATTTGTATTCAAAATAAATTTTAAATATTTTTATTTTATATTTATATTAATAAAAAAATATAAAAAATCATTCTAATTATGATAAAGTTCTAGACCTTGCCAAACCTTAGCATTATCATAATAATAATTAATATTATAGTATATTTTTTGTGACACCCCATCCTTCAGATAGTCATCCCATTTATTTCATCACACAATAAAATGTATAATAAAATAAAATTTTTTCAAATATAACACATATTTTTTTTCCTATTTTATTTACTCAGCGGAATAAAAATACATAATCTATTATTCAAGCTACAACCGACTTTCCTTCACACGCGTGATCCCACATGTGGGTCTTTCATCTGTTCTGGACTTGTACATGAAAGGGGGTCGCAATGGAGTGAGCAAAACTTAGTAGTGATAAACTTTTACAAGGCTACTCCTTATCTAAATGTACGTAAAATATCATGCATATATATCAACAGCCACTCTAGTATAGTTAGAGGTGTCAGACGGGCCGGGCCGGCCCGGCCCAGCACGAGGCACGGCACGATTCGGCCGTGCCTGGGCCGGCCCGGCACGTTCAAAAACCGTGCCCGGGCCCGTGCCGTGCCTGGCCCGGCACGGCACGCCGGCACGGGTCCATCCCGTGCCGGTCCCGCAGGCACGCGTGGCACTGGCGGCGTGCCACGCGTGCCGTGGCGTGAGTCGCGACTCACGAGTAGCGACTCACGATCACGAGTCACGACTCACTGAGTCGTGACTCGACCCATCAGGGATCCCCCGGTAAAAAGACCGCGTGTCGGGTCCAAACAGACCCGACCCGCGGTCTTTTCTGCCGAAAACCGAGAAAATCGAAATATCTAACGGGAAAAAAAAAATTTTCAAAATTTGAGCGATTTTCAGCCCTTGGATTCGACTCCAACGGCTAGGGGGCAGAATCCGACGGTCCTCGTGATTCTGCCCCTTAAATATAATAAAAAAATTTAAAAAAATATTAAAAAAATAATTTTTTTTAAAAAAAAAAAGTTTAATTAGCCTATAAAATCTACCCCCCTCCCTATAAAATTTATGTTTTTCAAAAATATTAATCCTCTCTATATTTTCTCTCTCTCACATAATCCGTGCTTCTCTCTCTCGGCCCTCGTGTTTTTGATTTCGGCTTGGATTTTCGTGAAACTCAACTTGAGTTTTGAACATCAAAGCATCCTGCGGTGCATCTTGCACGTGAGTGACCTCATTGCTTTTACCGGGTAATATAATTTATTTATTTTCTCTCTCTAAAGCTTCTCTCTCTAGAAAAAAGTACGAAAAATAAAAAATGACAAATTCACCTAACACATTTAAATTTTGAAAATGAAAATGTTAGTGTTACACAAACGTCTGTGGCTCCTGAAACTTTGGTTTCTCCTGTCATCTCAGCCCAAAGTTCTAAAAAACAAAAAACTAGGAGGACTTCTGTAGTTTGGACACATTTTAAAATAATAACACAATTAGATGTTAGGGGTGAGGAACATGAAATGGCACAGTGTAAATATTGTATGCGACTTTTAACATGCAAGAGTACGTGTGGGACTGGGCACCTAAAGAGGCATGCTGAAATATGCTCCAAAAAACATGGACCGTTAGATCCTAGGCAAACCCAAATTGGCACTACATTTTTTGAGACTGGATCGAGTTCAGTCTCAAAGTTTACTCCCTTCGTATATTCCAGCGAGTTGGGTAGGGACGGCATGGCCAGGCTCATCACATTGATGGGTCTTCCGATCAGATTTTCGGAAGATCCGAGGGTAGTGCGCATCATGCAGACTTATTTTCAACCATCCTATCGTAGGATTCCTAGGTCCACATCTAGGAGTGACATACTAAAGATATATAAGTTAGAAAAACAAAAAATAATTAAGGAATTTTTGGCATTTAGTGGAGTGGTCTCCGTGACGTCCGATATATGGACATGTCACGATGATTCTTCTTATGCATGTATCACTAGTCATTATGTCGATTCAAACTGGACAATAAATAAAAAAATATTAGGATTCACTGAGATTCTTCATCCTCATGATGGCCCGGCCATTTTTGAGTGTATGATGAAAATATTTAGGGAATATAAAATTTAAAATAAAATTTTTAGTGTCACTTTCGATAATGCTGCGAATAATGGAGTAGCGATTAATATGTTTGTTATGAATATTAGAGACGCACCTTTAGGAGAGATATTTCATGTCAGATGCATGTGTCATGTTATTAACCTGATAGTTCAAGCGGGTATGAAGGTGTGTTCCCCCGCGTTGGAAAATATACGCAATGCACTCAAGTATATTCGCACTCCTCGCAGACTACAAGAGTTTGGTAATCTCTGTTTGTCTGCGAATCTTAAGAAGAAATTCTAATCTGATGTGAGACATCGTTGGAATTACACGTACCTGATGTTGGAATCATGTGTTGGATACGAACACGTGATATCCGACTACGTTAATAGTAAGTGTGGCGAACTTATTGTTGACGACACTGACTGGGATTCAGGAATTTCATTTATGAAATTCCTGAAGATATTTTATGACACGACGAACATGTGTTCGTCGGTTTATACGCCCACCACTTGCATTGCACTCCGTTGCATATGCAACATTAGTAGCATGTTTAGGATGTATCGAGCAGACCCGACGCTCAGCCATATGGTTGCAGAGATGGAGACCAAGTACCTGAAGTACTGGTCCACCATTCCATCTCTTTATTGCCTCGCAGCATGCATGGACCCTAGGGCTAAGGTGGAAGGGGTTGAAAACACCCTGACTTTCATTTCCTCGTGCATGAACCTGGAAGAGCCACCTGAAGGGTTCATTTACGAGAAGTTGACAGACCTATATACATACTACGATACTAGGTATGGTGGTGGTGGTGTTGAGACTGTGAGTACGGACTCTGATACCTTGTTCGGAGATGACGCTTATTCCATTAACCTAGCGAGGGGGAAACGTAGGGGTGGACCTTCACATAGGAGTGAGCTGTCTCGGTACTTAGATACCGATTACTGCTCAATCCTATCACCTTCTGACAATAAGAATCTTGATTTATTATAGTGGTGGAAATCATATGAGTCCGCCTATCCCGTGCTATCTAGGATGGCACGGGATCTACTGACTCCTCCGGTGTCGAGCGTAGCATCGGAGTCTGTTTTTTCTGTTGCAGTGAACGTGATTTCGGATAGGAGTTCGAGATTACGTCCAGATATGGTTGAGGCCTTAGCATGTTTGAAGGATTGGGAGGAATCGAGATTTAGCATCAGTGATCGTGCTGAAGCTGGGACTGTGACAGACACTGCAGTCGCATCCACATCCACTACGATGGCGGAGGAGCTGATTGCCGATGATGATGACCCATATGATACTGATCTTGATGTTGCGGCTGATGATTCTCATTATATGCCGCTTGACGATTGATGCTCATCTGCTCTTTTTTTTCGATAATTTTTTTTTTTTATTTATACGCTTTGTTTGTACTTTGTATCATACGTTGTGTTGAAGTTGAAATTTATACTTTTTTTTTTCGGAGTATTGGTTTCAAAAGCATGAATGGTAATTTTTATTTGCGTAGTTTAAATTTTTTTTAATTAAAATTTTTACTAACTTAATGTATTTATTTATTAATTTAAGATTTAAATATTATTTTAAAATTTATTAACTTTAAATCTTAATATTTAATTAATACATTATAATATTAAAATATGCTAAACTTAATTGAAAAAAAAAATAAATTTTCTAATTTTTTTTTACATACTTACATTTAATTTTAAATGTAATATTTTTTACAAAAAATTTTATTTTTTTTTTATTACATAAACTTAAATAAAGATAAACAGAAACTTAAAAAAAAAATTTTTTTTTAAAAAAAAATTTTTATAATCTGCCAAGTCAAAGTGCCAAGTGCCAAGCACGGGCCGTGCGCCCATGCCCGTGCTTGGCTGTTGCGTGTTGCCTGTTGGCTCCCGGGACCCGGACCCCGGTTGAGCCGGTCCAGGAGACCAGGTCCAAGCCAACCGTGCCCACGGGCCGTGCCGTGCCCGACTTTAAAATACCGTGCCGTGCCCGGCACGGCACGGTAGCACGGCGGGGCACGTGAAAAACGGGCCGTGCCGTGCTGGGCCGGCCCGTTTGACACCTCTAAGTATAGTATTTATATGAATGCAATTATGAATGAAATATTTATATGTTTATATTCCTGAGTTTCATCGACCCCCTCACACATACCGAAGGCAAATGTAATATATTATATATAGATGTGTGTGTGTGTGTGTGTGTGTGTATATATATATATATATATATATATATATATATATATATATATATATTTGGAATTATTCCGAAAAATATGGACTTCTTCTGAAAAATAATATTGGATATTCTCTGAATTAAATATGTTTTTCTTGGAATTATCCTGAGAAATATGGACCTCCTCCGAAAAATCATATTGAATATTTTTCGATAAAATATTTTTTTTCTTGAATATTTTCTAAAAATCACTGCATAACTTAGTCTGGATGTTGTCCAAATTTGAGTTCTCATATTTATATTAGTCATGCTCCTGAAAAAAAATACCATGCAACTTAGTCTAGACGTGTCCCAATTTTAATTCGTAAAATATAATTCATTATATCTTTATATATATATATATATATAATATACCCACTCATTTATATGGAATGTTCTCGTGTATATGAAATACAAATATATCATTTACGATTAAATCATGTTTCAGATACAGTTATAACTACCCAAACTCAATTCACACTGAAATATATTTTACTAAATGAAATACATAAAATTTTTACTTATTAATCATTTTTAGAAATTTTTAAATAATTCGAATTGAAATATAAATTATTATCATTTAAGACCTTTAAATAGAAATAAATTATAATAGGAGAAAATCACTACCTATTAGAATATTTCATGAAAATTTTTTAAATTTGATATCAAACTGAAGATCTCATCACGTAGAGTAATTTTAGTTTTTGGATTATTATATGCCGACTCCAGAATAATTCGTTATGATCAAAATAAAATCAACGAATATTTTATTTTTTTTCCTTTTTACTGTGTATCTCTCTCCACGAAGTATGTTTTTATTATTTTTCCACGTCATCTCGTTTTTTGGATTCCCTTCATTTTTTTAATTATTATTTAATTAAAATAATATATTAAAAAAACTTATAATTATTTTTTTTATGTTTGACTCTTGGACCACGCATGCACTGACGTCATAACGCAGTCTTTTCGTTTATGTTTTTTTTATAATTATTCTAATAATTATTTAAATAATTAAAAATAAATAAATAAATTATGAATTCTGACTTTTTCAAAATTTAACGAAATTTATCACCGAAGTTATATTTTTCAAGAAGAATTCAATAACGAAATCTATTTTATCATTAGGGTTCAAAAATTTTCAGTTTATTTTCTTATTACAGAATTACTATTTTACCCATTTTTTTAGAAAAAAAATTATATTATTTATTTATTTATTTTCTCTTGGATTTCACTTTTTTGATATTATTAGAGATCATATTTTGATATGATAAAAAATATCTTTGTCAATGAGTAGTAGATCTCAAGATTGATAATCATCAGATGTAGTCTCTCTAATTTTTTTAGGGATGAGATTGTCAAGATATTAATTTCTCCCCAACAGGGTTGGAGCTGATCATTGTCGGGGTCATGGATCTGGGTAACAATTATTGCCCACATTACTACCTATTTTTGTTAGTTAACTTGGGTTCAATATAGGCTGCTTGCCGGGTGAACACTCCGGAGGACTGTGCTCAGCTTATAGGCAAGAAGAGATCTCTTCTTTTTTATTACAATTTCCTCTCCTGCCCATTTAAAAAACAACTGTTCGGTATTTGATTTTGGTTGGTTGCAGATGCAAACTTGAAACTTGAGCTCGGGAGCGGCATTCTGATTGCAGTTCCAATTCCAGAAGAACACTCTGCTTCTGGTAGTGTGATCGAATCTGCAATACAAATTGCTCTCAGAGAAGCTCGGTCCGAAATTATTGTTAGCTCATCAATGCATACCAAATGCCCATTTTTCATGATTTTTTGTTGCATCTCTCTTTCATGTGTCTTGTTTGCAGTCACCAGAACATAGCTGGCAGTGCAGAGACTCCGTTCGTGCTTGCTAGAGTTAATCAGCTGACTGCTGGTGCCTCTCTTGCTGCTAGTATCCTTTTTTTTGTAGTCTCGTTGTTGTTAAAATGTGCCCTTCTCCCATAAGTTTTATTTTGAGTTGATGCATGATGATCTTGAGGGCGCGTGCTGGGTCCCCATGGGCTACACCTCTGAGCACGGGGAGATGGATATCCCTGCTCCCACCCTAGGCCCAGTGATTGTTTGAGGCACTAATCTAGCTCGAGGAAACACTGGTTTAGAAAAATCATAATGCTTGTTTTATGACACCCAAGCACACTTCTCTCCCTATCTCATTCATTTTTCTCAATCTCTCTCTCACTTTCTCATTCATTTTTTCTCAGTATTTCTCTTTCACTGTCTCATTCTCTCTTCTGCCAAAACTCACGTCTTCCATAATCCATTCAACTGTCTCTCTCTCTCTCTCATCATGTCTACCATTCATTCTACATGCATCCAACCTTATATCTTTCTCACTCTTCTCATCTTTTTGTATATCTAATTCTCTCTCAGTGTATCTCTATCTCATCATCTCTTTTTAATTATATTTTATCTCATTTCATATCTTACATTAAATATCTTGAATTCTCAATTTCATTCTCACTTCTTTAACTCTCATTCTCTCTCTCTCTCTCTCCCTCCCTCCCTCCCTCCCTCCCTCTCTCCATTTCCTCCTCTCTCCTCCTCTCCCTTTCTCTTTCCCACTTTCTTTCTGTCTCTCTCTCTCTCATCATCCTTTCTCTCTCCCCCTCCCTTTCCCCCTCTCTCCTCCTCACCCTATCTCTCTCCCACTCCCTTTCTTTCTCACCCTCATCCACTCTCTCTCTCCCCCCTCATTTCCTCCCTCTCTCTTCCTCCCTCCCTCTCCCTCCCTCCCTCTCTCTTCCTCCCTCCCTCTCTCTCTCCCCCCTCCCTCTCTCTCTCCCCCTCCCTCCCCTCCCTTTCTCTCTCTCCCCCCTCCCTCTCTCTCTCCCCCTCCCTCCCCTCCCTCCCCTCCCTTTCTCTCTCTCCCTCCATCTATTTATCTTCTTCCCCTCTCTCTCTTTCTCCCTCCCTCTCTTCCTCCCTCACATTCTCTCTCCATCTCTCTCTCTCCCTCCCCCCTCACTCTCTTGCTCACCTTGCTATCTCCCTCCCCTTTCCTCCCTCCCCCCCCCCCCCCCCCCCCCCCCCCCCTATATTTCTCGATCTCCCTCACTCTTTCCATCATTATTATCACTATCATCCTCTCTCATTATTTCTATCATTATAAATCTTATTCTCAATCATTCTCATTGATCTCTCCCATACATTTTTTGTTGCTTGCGACCAGTCCTAACTCTTTATATGTCCCATATTGTCTTTTCGTAATGAATTTAGATATTGCTCTCATAAAAAATAATGCTTTTGTTGGTGCAAAGATTGCATTTTCTCTTGCTCAATTGAAAAAATCAATATAGGGCATAGGGCGGTTTTGAGGAATTTAGCAATATGTTTGATATTTCAATAGCTACTGCATATATTGTTGGATTTTTTTAAACAACAATTGCTTTGGATGAACTATATAGGTGAAAATTTTTTATTTTTCCTATGTAAAATAAAAATATGTTTTTCTGCTAGATATATGAACGTGTACTTATATGTTATCAAAAAAATTTCTGCTCAAATGCTGTACTTACACAGTGCATATATGAATTCAAACATTCACTTACGTTGGCCATAAATTCAGTCTGATTATATACATATACACAAACATATAAATATATACTTATATAAACACACTCACATACAGATCCATATATTTCGAACAAATGGAGTCATGATTATAACAAGATTCTCATTCCAATGGCATAGGTTGAGCATTTGGTAAATACACAGAAGCACATAATTGCCATCCATGGGGATCGACTGTCCCCATGGTTGGGCAGTCTTTGTCATTTTTCCATTTTAACTATCATATTGTTGGTTGTATATATATTATATAACCATTAATATAATATATTTGCCAATCACTCTATTCATACTATTGGACTGAGAGCTTTACCTGTTATATCTCCGGAGCCTCAAGACTTGTATATGAACCAATGAATTTCATGCAATTAGCTTGGCAGCAGTATGGTCAAACCCGGTAGAGTCATGGGTTCCATAATCAGTTCAGTTTTTAAAACCATACGCAGCTTCACTAATTAGATAGCAGAAAACAATTAGAGAAATCATCTGAGTATGAAGAAAATACCAGGGAAAGAATGCAATGAAGGTATGCAGGTTCCACACAAAGTTACAATTGGGTTTTCCAACGCATGCCTACGTGAGAATAACACAAGAAATAGTCTAAGTTTCTTGTGAGAGTAAAATAATTAAGATATTAATTTATCTCATAACTTGCACTATGTGAGAGCCTTATGCACTCAATATGACCTTATTATATGTGCGCTAAAATTATATGAACTTATCTCTTGAATAATTGGCATTCATGACTCCACATGATCATGAACAATGTGTTCCTTAATTGGGATGGACCAAGCTACTCAAATTACTGCTTCCACACCTGCCCAAGATCAACTATGATCAAATTATTTCAATTAGATGATAAGGGTGGGCTTCAAGAATGTAACTTTTTTTTTTGAAATTTTGGATTTCAATATTTCCTATGAATCAAAAGTAATCATGCTTATTTTATTAAATTATTGATATCAATATTTTCCATGTTTCTAGTTTTACTAGAGTGCTTGCTAGATTACTTATCATATGGTTGAGCTGAGGATCCTACATGCTCATACCCCAAGGCCCCGAGGTCTATATATGAGCTAAGGGATAATATAAAATTTAGATTTGGGGTGAGATGGGGGTAGGGGGCTAAAAAAAAAAACTTATTTTCTAACTTATTTAAAGGTGAGCCTAGTTTAGATGTTCATAAGTAAGCCGAAGCACCCACTGTTCAATTTCAATCTTGATGGGAAGATCAATTGAGCATTCATGTGAGAATTCATAAACAATCTAATCCATGATGTTACCTTCTTGATCAAATCTTTCCTTGAGCTCATCTATAGATAAGAAAGTTTGGGAATAATCTAAAATCTATCATATGAAGCAAAAGAGTAGTTAAAACAAATAGTTCATATTTGAAAGTTATGATCACAAATATTAATTGAGAAAGGCATCTAGAATCTCACCTCAAAAAATAGAATGCACTTGTTATTCAGGCATATGACCACTTTTTTTCCTTTGAGTGGCTCAAATACTCCAAGTGGTACTTGCTTTCAAGTATATGAACTCTACATGCTATCAAATCTATGAAAAGTAATTTTTTCATATAAAATAAAAGATAAACTACAAAGAAAACTCATTGAAAATTTTGGCCCATATAGAGCTTACCTTAAATGATAGATAATGACTTGCGCGTTCATAATCTTATATTTTTATAACCAATTGCAACTCTTGAACTCAATTTAGCCCAACAGCCAACCACTAGTACTCCATAAGATGCAATTTCCTATCCCACTAGTAATTGGTCGCTAGTGGGAATCAAACTCACAACCTCACAAAGGCACATTCAACATCTCACCAATAATGATATGATCATCTAATACATCAACAATGAACTTAGAAAACCCATGACACATGTAATCCAATTGATGGGAATGCTGAATTTATGTTTTCCTGGGGGCATGAGTTTGATCCTTAAGAGCTACACCTCTGAGTTCGAGGACATGAATATCTCTACTCCTACCACCGACACCAATTACTATTCAAGATACCAATCTAGCTCGAGAAAATAACAAGTTAAAAAAACTAATACACTTAGGAATATATTTTTCATTATCTTCATAATAAAATAAAATGTATTTAATACACAAGACTCACGCTTACCATCAGGATTAATAGATATTGATATCTCAATAATCCTACCACTGAAAATTAGTCAGAGTATGCATGATTTAGCCTTAAACCTGAGAACAACTACCATTAAATAAAAGTATTTATCATCATGCCAAGGTATTCATCATTATATTCATGATCAATTAGTTAAAAATCAATAATCAAACATGAAGGTAAAAGTAAAACTTATAAATTTTATTTCTAGATCAAGTGACACACAACATACTCTATAATTTTATTACATCATTTCTAATAATATTTTTATATACGTTTTATATTGGGTGTAATATAATGTATAAATATAACCTTTATAAAAAAAATTATTTTCCAAAATTTATCAAAAAATTAGTAATCGCTATTAATTAACAATGAATCCAATATATATATGATTGGATAATTAAAGATTATATTGAATTAATTTTATTACTTTTTACTTGTTTTTTTAATATTCTATATTATATGTAATTTAATATATATTTACATGAATTCCTAAATGTTATGTTCTATTTCTACATGAATCATCACTTAAAAATTTTAACTAATATTTATACCAACATAAATTTAGATATTTCATGAGCATCATCAATATGGGCTCTCCGTTCTCATTTCCTCATTCATCAAAGCAATATCAATTATGTAACTCTATTGATTATCAAATTAATAATAAAAAAATATAATTTAAATTCCAAAATAAAAATCAACTTTTTACAAAGCAATGATGTGCATGATTGAATGAACAATTGCACAATACACCCTTGTCAATATTGATGCTATAGAAACCAACTAATCCCATTACATGATTTAACAATCATGATTTTTATATTGCACTCTAAAAAATATAAATGACTAATGCCCCTTTCTTTAGGTAATTTATTAATCATAATTCTCAGTGTCCTAGAGCAGCAATTTCTATTTGTATGAGTAGATAAGAAAATGCAATTTTATATATGAGTCTATATATATACATATATATATATATCATCCAAGCTAGTTTATCACGAAGCTTGTATCCAATAGACAAGATTTGCTATAAGACTCATGATATTCATTCAAATGTGAAGATTGTATCTTGTAACAAGATTCTTACTTTAACATGAGATTTGTAAGAGATTAATATTCAACCATTTTACTTTCAAAAATCAGAGACTTAATTTGATAAATATCAAATGTAAGACCTATCATACTTCATTTAAGATACTTATAATTATACCAAAATATGACTTATAATATATACATACAACACAAGAACTTAAAAAATAATTAGTCGTCCTAATACTATTCTCGCCCAAACATATTTATCTTTAAATATCTTATGAGATCCAATATGTTAGTATTTACATAAACACACTATATTCATACTAATATAATCATTTAAATACCTTAGCCAAGTACAATTACTATAGTCAACCACTAATATATTCTTCTAGTTAAGAAACTAGAATTGTAAATTTTAGCAATCTAAGCATTAGGCATTAGTGTTATTTTTTCCTTGTGGTAGAATAAGCTTGATGACTAAAAATGCAAGTCAGTTGAACAAAGAAAATTTGATGGGAATAATTATAATTTGGTCAAAATTACAATATCCAATTCTCACTAAAAACAAAGTAATTTCATATAAGATAAATTCTTCATGATACATGTGCTACATAAAAAGGCCAAGTAATTTCATAGTAATTTTTACTACATATAAAGTGTTTATTATTTTATAGGTTATGACTTAATGTGATGACAAATCATACAATAGTAATATATATTGAATTCAAGGTGACAAATGAGCCAAGCGAATAGCCCCAAGTTTAGAGTCGACATAAGCCATAAAAGTTAGCCATGCAAGTATGAGAGGTCGACCCACGTACTGCTTGAGAAGGCAACACAACACATCATGAAGCGGCCTGATGTACCAGCATGCCCAGACAAGGCAAAATTTGGCTTGGATCTTCGAGCAAGATAAGTTGTTTTTTGAGGTGTGAACCCGACCCAATGTACAACATATGAGATTCACATGTTATTCTTTAAAAATGACCAACAATCAAGACAAGCATGTTGATGATGCTCATCTTTGACTTAACCTGACCATGATCATTTCACCGAGTTTATGGCTAGCTATTAGCTCGATCCTAGTTTAGCCTGGACCTGAGACAATCTACTGTGGCATGAGTACGAGCTAGCATGGGTTCAGCCCATACCATGCCTAGCACAGCTCATTCCAAATGTATGAGTCATGTGAGGTAAGTTATTGGCCGACTGAACCCAACATGTCAAGGTGGCATATTGGCCTCGACTTGGGCCACAAAAATGTGAGCCATGTTGACCCAACAAATTGGCCCAACTTGGGCCACACAAAAATGAGCAATGATGATAGTGATAAGAGTCATTTCCACCTCTAGTCAAGCCAAAATTATAAAACCAAAATGAAGAAAATTTTGTATAATGATCATGAGACGTGTCAATTACAAAAAAATACTAAAATTTCCTATTTGATACGTCAAAAATAATTAACAAAACTCATTTTTATCTCATCCATAAAGATGTTTGGACTCATTGTTAGACTATTGCTCATTTTTAATATATTTGTATCATTTTAAAAAACAATTAAAAATCATTATCATTATAGAGCTCCATGAGCTCCACGAAGGAGCTCACTAGAGCTCCATCTTGGAGCTAGAGGAGTTCCAGCGAGCTCCACGAAGGAGCTCCTAGAGACGGGCAAGGGAGAGGGGTGAAAGACGAGGGCAGACGAGCGATGAGAGACATGCGAGGGGGTGAGGGGCGTTATGGGATCTCAACATGTTTTCCACAGCTGACATTCACAACGCCGACCTCGGAAACACAATTACGGGTATTATCACGTTATTTCCAGATGCACTAATTTGGACATATTTTTGAAACTCGCCTTAAAATTTGAATTTTTTATTTTAAATGAATTAGTTACGTACAAAACTCATACATAGAAACACAAACACACACTCACACACGCGCATGCACACACACATGCACACATGCACACA
Source organism: Sapria himalayana (assembly GCA_029783825.1). NCBI lineage: Eukaryota > Viridiplantae > Streptophyta > Magnoliopsida > Malpighiales > Rafflesiaceae > Sapria > Sapria himalayana. The sequence continues at coordinate 629,520 of JAREIK010000185.1, read as the reverse complement.
TGCACACACACGCACACACGCACATTAGTAAATGACCTATGCTTTGGGTCTTTTTGAGGTGTCCCTCTTAAGGGGAGAAATTGACCCAAAAAGTATCTTGAAGTGTTATTTGTCGTCCAAAATCAAATGGGGGCCTAGTATCATTCATATTGATGATTGGAATGGGGCTTTTTTTGTCAAAACCCCATGATGCGTTATTTGTAAGGAGAATGATAAAAATTTCTAATATATCCACTGATATATTTCCGATATATTCATAAATTCTATGTATCGATATATTCATTAAGATCGATATATCTATTTTTGATTAGTGCTCATATACAAATACACACCGATATATCTTTGATATATCCGATATATCCGTAAAATTCAAGTACCGATATATCTGTAGAAATCGATATTTTAATACTTGGTGAGGAGTGAGGACTCATTATCGATTCAATGGATTCACCATCATTATTTTACCGCCATGTAGTATAAGGGTTGAAATCATCTCCAAGGTGAAGGTCGGGAGTGTTTTGGAAGCTATAAATGTATCAATACGTCAGGGACAAGTAGAATTGTATCAGGGGCCTGCCGCCCTTCCACGCCAAGGCGTCATAAATGTAGGCAGTTGGGGCTGGATGAAAGCGACATGGGAAAGGGGGTTGCATTTCGATTCCGATTCCGATTCCCAAACACGTGATCTCTTAATCTTATTTTGTGGATGACTAAATTAGACAAACTAAAACCCTGTTGGGACTGTCCGACCCTACAGAGTTTAATAAATCAGATCTCCAATTTTCATAAAAAATAAAACATTAAAATATTGTTTTGTAAGATCATCTCTAACCATCTAGCAATTTATTCATTTTTAGCTATTTTAGCTAGCCAAACACAAAAAATTCTCTCCGACACACTCTCTATTCCTCTCTTTATTTTCTAGTTTACTCAAATGGTTCAATAAATTTGTATAGTCATTTGAGCTATCTAAATTTTCTCCCTTTTTTCTATCTATCTTTCTCTCTATATGTGTTTTGACTTTTTTGAAATTATTAGAAATTTGTTGTAAAATAGAGAGTGTGGTTGAAATGTATTCTAAAAACTTGTTAGTTAAATTAGTGAATTTAATATTTAAATATATTTTGAGTATCTATTTTGTTAAGTGTGATTGAAGATGCTCTTGTGAAATCTTTCATTTGTCGTGGTTTTAACTTATTATTCTCTTCCTATATACTTCACAATCAATGTGCAATAGACGTGTGGTGCTCTGCATACCAATATATTTTCAAATTTGAGGTAATTTCAATTATAATTTATGATTTATGTTTTTTTTAACTCAGTGGTTGTAATGGATACTTAATTTATTAATTAATGTTATTTTTATTTTTGTGGATTTATTATGTTACATGTCAAAATCCATCAAAATATAATCTGTGTGTGGTTTATTCTAAAATAATTATGTGTAATTATATTCAGAAATAATAATATATGTTCGGACATAAAATATATTTAAATTGTGTGGTTTTATCAAAATATAAAATAGAAATAAAAAATTAATTTTGTCTTGAGATCTGAAAATTAAATTTGGCTAAACATGGTTAATTTTTAAAGGGAATAGAAAGATATATTTTTGGAAATGAAAAATATAGTTAGGGTTCAAAGATTTGTGTGTTTTATATGTTGTGTTGTTCGATAATATTTTTAAAAGTATATATTAAAATTAAACTGTATGAATTTTTGATATAGTGAATTAATTATAAAAAAATAGTAATTGATAGTTAATATTTCTAATCAGATAAACTATAATTTAAAAAAACTAATTTGTGTTACAAGAAAAAATACTCAGTATTATAAAATCCAAAAATAAATAAAAATGTTATGAAAAAATCGATATCATATCAATATTTTTTATCTGAAAATTATGATTGTTTGATAATGATTAATAAATAATAATGGAAAGAAAAAAATGAAAGATGCAATTGTTCAAATCTACTTAATTAATGAAAATTTGTCTTAGTTTATGAAATTAAAATAATATTTTTTTTTGTTAAACTATTAGTGAAGAAATCACATTAGACAAAATAAAGAATTGAAACAAAAATTAGAGATTTATATTTTAGTACACTAAACATAAATTATTTGAAAAAAAAAATCTTAATTTTTCATAATTAAAAAAAATACTAAACTCAAAAATAATTAAGTTTTGTTGTACTGAAATTTATCAACTCAATTTTGATATCCAATTTTTTAAAAAAAAATACTAATTTTTTAATTCAATAAGTATTGTTTCAATTTGAAAAATTATTCATAAAATTTTATCAATGATCTAAGTGGAGAAATATGGATTCCAACCAATGATCTCCACAAATACAAAATAATATTTCATTCAATCACAACCAACAAGTCAAAAATTAATTGAAAATATATATACACGTATGTATGTGTGTATGTATGTATGTGTGTGTGTGTGTGTGTGTATAAATCCATATACATATATATTTATGTATAAATAAATAAATAAATAAATATATATATATATATATATATATATATATATATGTATATGTATATATTTACATATTTATATATTTATATATTTATATATAACTAATAACTATTTATATTTATATACAATTATATATATTTAATTATATATATATATATACACACACACATACAAATTTACATATGTGTGTGTGTACTTATATATCTGCATATAATTATATATATTTATATCTACATATATATAGATATTCATATATATAATAATATATGTGTGTGTGTGTGTGTGTATATATATGTATTTGTGAAGGTCATGAGTTTGAATTCATGTTTCTCAGATTAAATCATTACTAAAAATTTAAAAATTATTTTTCAATTTTAAATAGTATTATTTGAATCTGGAAAATAATATTTTATTTACAAAAAATGGAGGACAAAATTAGATTGATAAATTTTATTTTGATAAAATTTAATGATTTTTTAGTTATTATATTATTAAAAGAAAGAATATTTTTAATTTCTGGTTGTTGTACCCAAACACATATTTATGATTTTTTAGCATTGATGAATTGTATCTTTAACAAGTAAGCTGTCACTGTACGTTGTTGATTGGCCCACAATGAATCGTACATATAATTACTGTGGAAAAAATACAGACAATACTTTTCCTCGCTCATACAAACCAGTAAAATGAAGAAAATATGAATAAATGTTGAAGTTGATTTATTTTCCATTGCTGTCCTTCCCCTGATCTGATGACTGGTTCTGATCGGTTCTGTTAAACACTCGCATTCATCCTCTGTTATATCCTCTCTAAGTCCCCCATCACTTTCCCTTCTTCTCTCTCTCACAGTTATTTCTCTCATGCATTCATCAAACTTCAAAGAAGCCTGCCCTTCTTTCTTCTTTGAATGCTACACCATTCACGTCAATGTCATTCGCATTGTTGAAGAATTACTAACGGAGAAATACTAGCTTTGCTTGGAACCTCAATTCTCGAACAAAATGTCAGTTTCCAGGAAATCAATGGAAGATGAGAGGATAGATGTTGAAACTATATCTAATCAGCTGAGGGATTCGCTCAGATCTGTAGAAGCAAACAAACCTGATTTTCGGGAACTCGATCTCGGGTCACCAGTTTCTCCGCTAAGGCCTCGCGGGTGTTCCGTCGCAACAACGAGTTCTTCAAGCTCATCGGGATCAGTTTCCGGGAACCGAAATTGGTGCTCTGCTCATCGCAGGTCGAGCCAGTCCGGCGAGGTCTCGATTTCAAGCGGGACCAGCCCTAGAGTGAAAAATACTAAACAAGGTCAATCGAGATCCGAACCGTTGATTTACTCAGGTGCGTGGTTGACTACCGGTCAGAGTTCACCTTCCACCGGAAATGTGCTCCCCCTTCGTACAGGCAACATTTGTAGTTCCGGAGAAATGCCGAAGACGACGACGAATCGGAGTTCGAAGACCGACGTTTTGAGATCAGGAACAGGGAAATATGGGCACGGGAGCATTGTGCGCGGCAATGGCATAGCAATGTGTAGTAATTTAGATACCGGAAACGTAGTCATTAGCAGTCATTGCAGGGGAAGTGGGGATGCAGAAGATATGAAAAAATCTGGGAATGAATCGTATAAGAAAGGTAATTTTGGGGAAGCATTGTTACTATATGACAAAGCCATTGCGTTGCAACCTGGGAATGCTGCGTATAGGAGTAATCGGGCAGCAGCTTTGACGGGATTGGGGAGATTGCCGGAAGCCATGGGAGAATGCGAGGAAGCAATAAGACTGGATCCCCATTACTGGAGAGCTCATCAGAGGCTAGCGTGTCTGTATATTAGGTGAGCTAACAGACATAATGCTACTTCCATAGAAGAAGACTATATAGCGTCTCTATTCATTTTCTTATCCCTTTCTGTTTGAATCTCACTTGCTAAAATGTGTTGGGCACAGCTCCATCTCCTTTAAATTTCTTAATTCTTCTGCAATCGTTGTGAATGATAACCATTGTTGAGCTTGAATTTAATTCAGGTTAGGACTAATCGAGAATGCAAAGCAGCATGTTTCCTCTTCTGGGCAGAACCTTGTTTCTTCCGAGTTGCAGAAGTTACAATTAGTAGAGAAACACATAGGCAAGTGTTATGATGCCAGGATAACTAATGACTGGAAAACTTGTCTGAAGGAAAGTGAAGCTGCCATAGCAGCTGGAGCAGACAATTCTCCTCCGGTAAAATTACTTCTTTTTCTTTTTTCGGAAGTTCTGAAAAGTAGAAAGCATGAGGGATGAATCCTGAAATGGATGAAATGATGTAAGATTGAACTTGCAGCTTTGTGCGTGTAGAGCAGAAGCCATTCTGAAGCTTCACAGGCTCGATGAGGCTGAATCATGCCTTGTGAATATTTCAAAACCAGAAGCATCCAATTTCTTTACAAAATATCAATTCTTAGGGATGAATTCTGAAGCTTATCTTTTGTATGTCAGAGCACAGATTAATCTGGCATTAGGAAGGTGAGTTCTTAAACCCAACCAAGAGGATTTTTAAGTGAAGTAAGTTTGCTTCGCTCAACGATGATGATGATGATGATGATGATGATGGTGATTGGGAGTGTCTTACAGGTTTGAAGATGCTGTGGCAGCAGCCAAAACTGCAGGTTGTATTGATCAACAAAATGGGGAAGTAGCCATGTTAGTGAACAACGTGATATTAGTCTCTAGAGCAAGAGGTCGTGGTAACGATCTCTTCAAATCTGAAAGATACACCGAAGCTTGTTCGGCATATGGAGATGGCCTTAGGTCCGACCCTTCAAGCTCAGTTCTATACTGCAATAGAGCTGCCTGTTGGTTCAAGCTGGGGTTGTGGGCGAGATCCATTGATGATTGTAATCAAGCCTTATTGATTCATCCTAATTATACAAAAGCCCTTCTTCGAAGAGCTGCCTCCAACTGCAAGGTTAGTTGTTTGTGACTTTTTTTTTTCTCTCTCTTTTCTTTTTGGTTTTGAATTTCTTTGATCTCCAAATCATGTGCGTAAATATTACAGCTGGAGAAATGGGCCGAGGCTGTTTGTGATTATGAAGTTTTGAGGAGAGAGCTTCCAAATGACAATGAAGTTGCTGAATCTCTATTTCATGCCCAAGTTGCATTGAAGAAATCTCGAGGAGAAGAAGTGTTTAATCTCAAATTTGGGGGAGAAGTAGAAGAAATTACAAGAATTGAAGAATTCCAAGCTTCAATTTCATTACCAGGTAAGCTCTAAACCAAAACAACTAATTATTATCAAGAGCATGTCAATGTGATTCTAAACCAAAATAATAATGCTTGCCTAAATAAGAACTACATTATGATTTTCTTATACAAGATGTTTTGTCAATGCAATCTTCACAAACACACACACACACACACACACACACATATATATATATGTTTGCTTCACATTCTTATTGGTAAATATTGCCAAATATAATTGTATAATAGATTCTATCTAAATTAAAGCTGCCTTAATTTAAAATTACCTAAAATAATAGGTGGGTGCGTCTCAATGGGAGGCTCATACTTAAATTACACTTACCTTGTTTAAAATTTAACTAAATTAAAATATTATTTCATGAATGGAAGTTATGTCTTAGCGTGATGGCAGTTATCTTTGTCTAAAGACAGTTGATCTCAAGTTCTACCCTCATCAGATGTAGTTTTTCTGATTTTTATAAATAAATAGGAGCCTTGTGTCGTGTGGCTTTTTGTTACTCAAAAAATGAAACTAATCGAATGAGCTTGCATTTTGCTTGTTATTTTGATGGAATCTTGTGACATAATGTTTTTATTGTTGTCAAGTTTGATCAAAAATGGGTTGAAATCTTGTGTTATAGGAGTATCGCTGGTTTATTTTAAATCATCTGCTAATTCACAATGCAAACAAATATCAACATTTTTGGACGTGCTATGCAACCGATATCCTTCTATAAATTTTCTCATGGTAATGATCAACTCAAATACCTCCTCTCTATTTCATTACAAATCAAACCTACAACTTTATAATCCATCTCTACCTCTCTCTCTCTCTCTCTCTCTCTATCCCTCTCCCTCTGGTTTTGCTTTACAGGTGGACATTGAGAAAAATGGAGCAATTGCAGCTATGGAGAACGTAAGAATAACACCCACATTCAAGATATACAAGAAAGGGAATAGAGTGAAGGAGATTGTTTGCCCTAGTCGAGATATGTTGGAGCAATCCGTGAGACATTACAGCTTTTGAAGAATATCTTTTCATTCCTATTGCATAGCATAGATCAGGTTAGTACATGCCAATAGAGCCGATAAAGTTAAGCTTAGTCCCCATTTTCCAATTTTAATTTGTTGATTCATTACCTCATTCCTTCTCGCATTTTCTTTGTTCAAGTTCTACCCCTTTTCTGTTTTTTTTTTATTCATTTTCTTGTATTCCACCTTATTCTTGTACCCCCCCCCCCCCCCCCCCAAATTTCAGGGGGCAAAAAAAAAAAAAAACAAAAGTGTACATGGGCATTTGTTCGAACATATACGTATATGCGTATGTACAAACGTGAGGATTTTTTATGTGCATAAATGTAATTGATTGTTTATGTTGACAACCATTCCTCAATAATGACTTGAGCTTTCCCTATCATCCCCTTTTGTTCTCTTCATTAAAGATATTTAATGACGACCGCAAGAAAGATAATTGTTTTTTTTTTCATAGAAAAAAACTTCAAAACATGTATAGTTTATCATCAAAGTATCTCAAATTTTTTTTTTTGCAAGACTGACAAACAAGGATTCAACTTCAACAGCATGTTTTGTTCAGAAATTGAGAAGGGTAGATGAATGTTTTCACATATTGGTTGGATTTTTCTTAAATCTCATCACGATGAATGAATTGGTGGTTGTTGGAATTCATTTTGCTTTTATTATCTCATGTCCTTTTCTGTTCGAATCGTGACGTTGTAAGAGAGAAACCCTATCCTACCCTACCCCTAAGGGTTTTTTGTTCCTATTGCTAATGTTTTATGTACAATTCCCCCTCCTCTCTCTCTCTCTCTCTCTCAATGTTCTACCTCGTCTGTCAGCCATCCTCACGCCATCTTCATCCAAGTTAGGATAGTTCAACAAATTTAATCTGGGTATGAAGCAGCATAATTCCATGTTCATGATGATAATACAAAAGCGTTCTGATAATTCAACTTTCTGCTGCAAAAAAAAAAAGAGCTTCTCTCTCTGGCATATCTCATCTTCGTAAGAATCGGAAGAATTGTCTAACACCTACATCGTCGATATCTTCCCCAGTTTCTTCTTTCTCATCAGTTTGATTGGTCTCCTCGTAGCCATTGTTGCTAGAAATCTTCTACTGGAAGGGAAGAAGAAGGGAGACTGATGAGCCGGTACCTCTCTTTCTTTTGTGGCGATCGTCATTTCGCTTTTTCCAGGTTCCATTTTTGTTCATTCTGTCGCGACTTTGCGTTTGGGGTAGTTTCGGCGGGAAAAATGAGTTCAAACTTTCAACAGTGATGAAAATTGCAACGCTCATGTTGAAACTGTGTCAGTCCGATCTAGTTCTGCTTCCTCTTTTTTTTTTTTAAATGAGGAAACTTGAAAAGTAACCTTTTTAAAAAAAATTTAAAATTGCTTCGCATTAAATATACATACATGATACATGTATATATTTTTTGGCGCTCTTTTTTCCATCCGAAAAATATTCCACCAACCATGAGCCATCATATGCATATATACCAAAGCAAACACATCTCCATAACAAACATATGCTTTTTTCGAAACCACATCGTGTATTTCCTAAGAAAAAGGCTGACAAATATTACAAGCGGATATTTACGCAACGATCACTCTTAAATCTCAACACGTACAGAACATGTCGCATTTCATACGTCAGCCGCAAATAAATAATTTTCTACAAATAAGCGTGCTCTGGGCTGTGGCAAGACTAGCGGGGGATGAATTAGAAGATGAACATATCCGAGCGAACAAATTAATCAGGATCATGACCCAGGCCGAAGCAGGGCCAAGCTAATAATTCTGGTTCAACAACCCGTGATTTCAAAATAAGTGGACTGACTTTTTTTGTTTCAAAAAGAACAACAAAACGTGGACCATATGCGAAACGGGTTGGTGTAAACCACATATCAGGAGCAGGGCGCTGGTCAAACCAGGTCTAGAAAAATAAAATTTAACAGAAAAAGTCTCTCGATAGGGGGGAGGGGGGGTTTGGATTTTGATGCATAATTGATCAATACAGGTTTGCCATACGTAAGACCAATATATTTTGAAGAAAATGAAGATATACTTCTCTGTGACTCCAGCTGGCATCAGTAGGCAATTATGCACCGCTTGCATACAATCGGGTCCATTCTCTTGCTGTTTGGTTTGATTTTAAAAGAAAATAACCAGAAAAAAAAAAAGAAAAATGATTAAGCATAGATATATAGAAGAGAAAATAATGATTGACAAGTAAATGATAGCCAACATGCCAAGCCAAGCCAAACCAAACCAACCTGTTTCAACAGCTTCGGCTTCATCGGTTTTCCAGTGCTTTGCGATTGTCTCTGACAGAGGATCATCTGGATTAGGAGCACTGAGAAGTGCCTGTATGCTACATTGGACAAGGATTTGAGCAAGAAAGATGTATTTTTAAGCAACAAAATAGCATCAATTTTTTTTTAAAAAAAAAAAATAATAACATTTTGTAAAAAGATATATTTTTATAATGAAAAACATGATCTTAAAATAAATATTATCAAAATTACATCTTAATAATAAAGACACAAATGACTAAAAGGTCATATTAAAAAAAAAAAAACTACTAATAAAAAATATATCATTCAATGGAATAGAAAATTTAAATTAAAAAAAAAAAAAGGTTACATTATAACATATTGGATTGGAACTATTCTTTGAAATCAAAACTTAATGACAAAATAATTTTTTGAAAATAAATTTACTTGGAACAATTTCTTGCTTTTGGCTCGTGTTTTTAGCATATTCACGACGGAGAAAAAAAAAAAAAAGAAAACCAAAACATTCACCAAAAATACCTCAGGAGAACAGTCCGAATCTGAAGGGCGGGACTCCACTTGTCTTTCAGAATGTCAAGGCATATCCGTCCAATCTATAGACACGAGGTAACGGGCATCAACATCAACAGTAGAAATAATAACAGTTTCATTTTTGTAAAAAAATAGATGTATAGGAGGAGCATGAGCCAGGAATCGTACCTTGTCAATATTTGGGTGGTATATTTTGGTCAGAAATCGAACCTAAATAATACATTCATAGAAAATAAATAAATCATTGCAAAATTCTTCCATACTGATTGATAAACAGATTTCAGCATGAAATAAATTAAAAAAAAAATATTTATTTATCTATTTCATAACTTAATTTTTTAAATATTTTAGAATAGGATAAAACAGTACACACATAACATGACACTTCACAATTTTTTTAAATGTGAACAATCTGTAAATTATGGTTTTCAAATATCCCATAGAACGACCAAGATTGATCCATCGGTCTCTCTCATGTGCCCAGTAGCACACACATTTTATAAATTGAGTGTTTATTAGATCATACTAGAAATTAATAGCATTTATAAAATATGTTCTCTCTCTAAACATATCGCTCGCTCTCTCTCTCTCTCTCATTTTGCATATGTAATCTTGCAAGTGTAAGTCTTATGAGAGACAAGAATAGACTAACTTGTACAATTAGATAAGAGAATTTCTTAACACAAGTCAAAAGACTGCATGTATAACACTAATATTTACGGGCCATGACAAGTGATGTACATGATACTACCTCCATTCTGAAATAATAATCTAATTTACGTACTTATTTAAAAATAAAGAGCCAGATAACAAAAAATCCCATGGCGGTATTTTTTGCAAAGATTTTTTCAAAGACTTTCGATTGGTCTATAATTTGACCATGTTATGTTACGTACATAATCCGCTAACTGGATATCAAAACCAGTTAATTAAAATGTAAACAGTAAACTTCAGTAATAAATAACTAGATCTTGACTTATTCTATGTTATCAAGTTCTTTCAGCATCAGCAGATAACAAAGAACATATATGAGCTCATTGCTGCAGTAAAAAATTCTTTCTAGCAGTATGATAAGAGAAGCTCAGTGATGCCTTTTTGATATTTCTGGAAATACATGAAAGCCATCAATGATAAATAAATGGATCAATGAGTCTTCTTGTGACTGTCAATTGTAACCATGAATCCATCTATACAACAAAACTGACTTTACAAATGAATTAAATTTTACTTTATCATATCGAACTATCATTTCGGAACAAATTCTTACGCGATATTAAACTATCATTTCAGAAAGAATATAGTATTAAAGGTCAGGAAATGAAGCTCAAAGAAAATAATGGTATTCATAAAAGTTTGAATGATTAAGGGAGAATTAATTATTAGTAAAGTAGAGAGAATAAATTTGAGGATACCAAATAGATGATGTCGATGAAGGATGAGCCCTGAGGATGAGTAAAAGGAGACCTCAGTGCTATTGTGGAGATGCTAAACAAGAACTCTATTTTATAATGTATAATGACTTTAATGCCAAAAGAGACAAAGAAGTTGAAAATAAAGATTTTAATTTGCAAGAGAATAATAGAGAGTGGCATGATTGGCCATATGTCCTCACCACATATATATGCCCCGAAGCCAAAAGGGTTTAGATATACTCGAGTGGCAAAAAAGGTGAATCACTTCCTTTGAGGAATGAAAAAAATATTTCCACATGATTTATATTATGAGCAATGCAACCAAGATAAATACTACTTCTATATAACTATTAGATATTACATTTCTTTGGTATTGGCAAAGAATTATTCAAAGAGACTTCAATCAAGATTTTTATTCAAAATACATAGAAAACAATGTAAGGACCAAGCATCGAGGACAAAGTTACAAAGATTAACCAAGCATATGAAAGCATGAGATTATGTATGTGAGTTTTTTTTTTCTTTATAGATATTCTCATGCCTTAAGCTTATTATTCAAAGAGAACTCAATTATGACATTCGGAGAACAATTATGGCATGTCAATGTAGCCAAATTCTCGATAAAATTTAAGAATGTTGACGAGCTCAATTCTTGTAAGAATAAAGAAATGAATCAAATTGATTGAGACAAAAAATCATAAGATAACTATCCAATGATATGAAAAAAAAATAATCTTGAAATGGCAAAAAAAAAAAACTAGTCTTGTTTATTTCTAATGACTCATATCGAATGCATGATTATCCCAATCAAAACAAATTTGTCATTGCCTCATATAGCTTAATTGAAATTAAAAAGGATGAAATACAAAGAAGCTTGATATTCGAGAATATCACTATTGTCAGCCATAATACTAAAGCATTCGTGGATATATGAGCATCTAATCTTTTTATTTCAAAAGAAATTATCAAGAGACTGAATCTCAATATAAGAAAACACAACAGATGAATCAAAACAATTAATTCTAAAAAAATTTCAACAATTAACATTGAACTTAACGTAAAAATACTTTTGAGAGATTATAAGAAAAAAAATAATCAAAATAATTCTTACATAATTATTTGGTACTCGGATTGGATTTTCTAGATCGAGTGAGCATATTTCTAATCACATTTGTTGATTACATATGTATTCAAGATTCTATTTGTTAGACCGGGCCACCAAAACCATGGATGCGCTGGCTTGGTATGGCCAAATTGACACCTCTAATTTTGCATCTCAACTTTTTAGAAGATTTATGATGAGAAAATAATAGGCAATCAATATGACATGCCCAAATAAATAAATAGACTAACTCAAGGCTAGGTATATGACAAGTATTTTGTTCAGATGTAAAGAATAAATTATTTGGATATGTTCTCTATAATAAGATAATTTTAGTTGGAATATCCAAATCTCTTTTTACTTCTTATTAATAAATAATATATCATATAAAAATGAAAAAAATACAATTCATGATAATGATCTTGAGAAAAAAATTATATAGAATAGACAATAAGTGCTTCAATTTCAAAAAATACATAATTTATTAGTAGATTGTGCAACACACGTCATTTGAAGTGATCTCATAAAAGTTAGTTCAACATATTTTATATCTGATGATTCTTATTTGTATTGACATGTATCAAACAAAAGACGTATCTTATTACAAGTATATATAGATTATAGTGTAATCACAAAAAAAATTAATTTAACATCTTTCAATTAAAATAACTCATTTCGAATGAATTTGTGAGACAATTTTTCATATAATTAAAATAAAATATTAAAATAAATAGATATTTTTGATCCTCTTGATCATATTTTATTCTTATCATATTATTGATTACATATTATTTTATTCTCATTAATATTGCATAGGATTCATGCGACATTAGATGAAATTTATATCTTATTCATAGATGGCATAGGATTTTGCATTTCTGCATTTTAAAAAATCAATGATGTGAAGTAAGTAGGTGATCAATATGACAAGTATATTGGTCAGATGTAATGAGTAGCTTACTTGGATAAGTTCTCTATTACAGCTAAGATCATTTTAGTTATAATATTTTGCTCCCTCTTCACTTTTTTTATATATAAAAGATACATCAAATAAAATTAGAAATATATTCTATCATAATAATCTCAAAAAAAAAAAAAAATACAAATCAAATAACAAGTCTTATAATTTCAAGAAATACAAAGTTTATTAATAGATTGTGCAACACACTACATGATTAAAGTTATTTCATAAAGTTAGTTCAACAAGTCATCTTCTATCATGCTTTATTTTAATTTTCATATGTATTTGATTATTTTTATTTATATTAACATGAATCAAACAAAATATTTATGTTATTACTAGTATATATAAATTGTATCATAATCATAAATAGTAATCAATTTATCATCTATCAATTAAAATAATTCCTTTCAATTTAATTTGGTGAGGATTAGAAATTAAATTACTTTATATTATGTAGTAATTTTATTTCATAAAATTGAAATAAAATAGTCAGATGAAAACATATTTTTATCAAAAAGAATATTCATACTTGATATATTTTTTTAAGAATTTTAATGATTAGAATGTGTGCCAAGTAATATTTCCTTTGATCCTAATAAAAATTTGATAACATAGACGTTATAAATGATTCTATCAAGCATCAAAAAATTAGGGTACCTACAATTTTCATGTGCCTATTTGGGGGTACTCTTGTAATAAGATGCTCTTTAGTGGATGTAGCTTTCTTAATGTGCTCTCGTGTTATATTATTTTGGCATATGATCACAACTTTATACTTCAATGATATGCCCTTTAAGAATATCAAACAAAAAAAAAAATTTAAAGGACAAACAACAATAGGAATTGAATTGTACCTTTGGTGCAGCCATTGGATATTCTTCAGGAAGAAATAGCTCCAGCTTGAAAACCCCACCTAAATGAAGAGGCATATCGAAGAAAAATGAATACATATATTTAACGAAAAAATATTATTTTATAAAAAAAATGTCTCAGGACAAAAAAGATTGTTCTCATTTTCCATCAAAAAGGCCAAAAGAAACTGCATTCCAATAGTTATCAAACTTGTAAATGAAGGGCAACATAAGTTAAATTATAAGTTAATGATTTATTATATGCAAGATTTTATAATAACAAGGTTTCATAACAGCCCATGAGAACAGAATATAACGCAGCTATTTCATCTAAAATCAAAATATAAAACCATCAATAGCTGTCATCTTTAATAACAAGTCATATTAAATTTCAACACCATCCAAACAATCAACATTTTCACTTTATTAATTGTAAAAAGAAATGCAATGAAAACAAACATCATCATAGACCTTGACAAAAAAAAAAAAAAATACTCAATGGCAAAGAATGAACAATTCATGTAATTATAAAACAAAGAAATAAGAATGAAACATCGCACAGATCAAGTACTCCCATCAAAAAAGAAAAATAAAAAATAAAAAAACCATGATATCATCTGTCAAATTAGTGAAGAGACAGGTCAAAAAACAACCAACTTATAGGAAAAAAAGATAATTTTAAACATTTTCAAATCTTTCATGAATATATTTGTTGTTAATTTTAATGTCTGAATATATGATATAATAATGATCTCATTTTAAATTTTCTTACTGAAAAAGAAATAGTTCATTTTATATGCTTCATCTACTCATAAAATACCATATTAAAAGCTATGTATCATGTTGCATGACTGTCATATTAAAGAAAGGTAAGAAAACATAGTACATACTTGATCTTTTCGAGCAAAGATCATATCCAAAATATATTACAAGTAATTATTATCATCCCACTTACCTTTAACTAGCACATAACATCACCTTAAAGAAAAATAAAAAACTCTTAGATCTCCTCTAAGTGCATGTCAAAACTCAACTTAAATTTGTATATACGACTAACTGCAAGTATACATGATTCCAAAAAGAAATCTTAAATTCCAAGACTACTTCTAATAGCCCAATAATTGATTGAGTATGTTATATCTAGTATAATTATCATATTTAAATAATTAATTTTTTTTATCATTGTCATATAAGTAATACAGTTAACTAGAAAATCTTTTTGTAAATATTTTCTCAGTGTAACTATCTAATTTGAATCAAATTATCCGTCTAATTACAAGTATCCATAATTCTTGAAAATTATCTCAAATAATAAAGAATTCTTCACGTATCTCAATATATTGATTACGTATATTATATCTAATTTGATTATAGTCAGAAACTTAATTATTTTCATTATTCTCCTATAAGCAGTAAAGTTAACTAGAAGAATTATATCAAAAACATAATTATTAAAAATGAGCCTAAAGCACATACACTACAAAGCCTCTCCCGAGGTACCTAAACTAGGGATAGGTGCGTGCATTTGCGAAAGGCATGCTTATGCACATCAAATCGGACAAATAATGAATGAGCAAATATATATATATATATATATAACTTTCATGTCTTATTTTTGGAATATTGTAGTATTGTGTTTGAAAATATTGAGCTCTCTTGTACTTATTCTTCACTTTGTAGATAGTGAAAAGAAGCCTCCTATAAGCTAAATTTATGCTGCCATAAATAAACAAAAGAAATGATAATCAAAAGTTAAAATAAAAAAAAATATATAAAAACCCATTAAAATTATTAAAAGAAGATGAAAGATTTAACTTCATCTATATTTGCATTCATCTGGATATTTTTTGAACTCAAGGTTGTATTATGATACAAAAAAAATTAGAAATTAATCTAAATTCAAATATCTTTAAAGATATATGTAATACATGTCAATATTGATAAAACAAAGAGATAACAAGATATAATTATATCACAAGCGAATTTATACATGCACGCTAGAGAATATTTTGATAATGAATTTGTCAATAGAACAATAAAAACTAAACTTTCAGGTTAGTTATTCAATTTAGTTGATTAATAAATTTAAATTACCAAATATTTTTAATAATTTATTTATATTAATTAAAGTTGAATATTGAGATATAATTGTAGAGGTGTCAAATGGGTCGTGCAGTGCTAGGCCGGGCCATTTTTTAGTGAGCAAGACCGTCCTTCCATGCTGGGCTAGGCACGACACGGTTACTATTCTGTGCCATGCCTGGCCAAACACAGGTTCTTCAAGCCAGGCCCGGCAGGGCCTGCCGGCCTAGAGGTAATTTTACCATGCCGGGTCAAGCCCATAAGGGCCTGTTTAAAAAAATTTTAAATTTTTTTTCTTTTTAATATTTAAATTTATGTATTTATAAAATATATATTATGAATAAATAATGTTTAAAAATTTTAAAATTATAACTTAAAAATTATTGAATAGTTATAACGTTTAATTTTTATTACTTTGTTTTAATAAATTTAGATTATAAATTATTAAAAATAAAATTATAAAATTTATAATATAATTTTTAAACATAAACATAAATTAAACACAAAATTTCTTTAACAAAAATTACAAAGTCACTAAGTCAAATTTAAACCAAACGTCCAATCGACCAATCCCAAACCAAAACAAATACAACGTATCATAAATAAAAAAACATACAATTAATACAAAATAAAATATCAGAATTAAAAATCAGAATCAAGAATAACACAAATTATCAACTGTCCATAAGACATCAAAATCTAGTGACAAAGGCATGTGGCGTGGCATTGGTAACTAGCAACGGGCAGAGGCAACCAGCAACTACATCAATCGTCAATCAGCATATCAAGATCATTATCAACCACAATATCAAAATCACTATCATA
The DNA here is from genome assembly GCA_029783825.1 of Sapria himalayana. Lineage (NCBI taxonomy): Eukaryota > Viridiplantae > Streptophyta > Magnoliopsida > Malpighiales > Rafflesiaceae > Sapria > Sapria himalayana. Next base: position 612,735 of record JAREIK010000185.1, on the reverse strand, counting down.
AGGATCATTATCATCAACAATCAACTCTTCTGCTTTTGCAGTGGATCCAATCTCTGTCCCAGCACGATCCTGGATAGTAAACCTCAAATTCTGTCAGTCCTTCATGCATGCTAAGACCTCAATAATATCAGATGTAATCTCAATCTCCTATTCGAAATCACATTCACAACAATAGAAAAAATAGACTTCGATGTTATGCTCGACACCGGAAGAGTCAGTAGATCTCGTATCATCCTAAATAGTAAGGGAAAGGTGAACTTACATGAATTCCATCACTGTAATATATCAAGATTCTTAGCATCAAAATATGATAGAATTGAGCAATAATCGGTATCTAAGCATCGAGAAAACTCACTATTATGTGACGGTCCACCCCATAGTTTCCCCCTCGCTAACTGAATAAAAAAATCATTATATCCAAAGATAGTATCTATGTCCATACACATAGTCTCGTAACTATTACAATCATACCTAATATCGTAATATGTGAACAAATCAGTCAATTTCTTGTGAATGAATCTTTCATATGAATCTTCCAGGTTCATGCAAGATGAAATATAAATCAAAACACTATCCCTTCCACATTAACCCTATAATCCATGCATGCAACAAGATAATGAAGAGATGGAATGACGGACTAGTACTTTAAGTACTTGATTTTCATCTCTGCAACCATATAACTAAGTGTCGGATCAACTCGATACTTCCTAAACATGCTACTAAGTGCAATGCAAGTCATGAAAGTATAAACTGACTAAGATATATTCGTTGTGTCATAAAAAATCTTTAGAAATTTCATAAATAAAATTCTTATAGCTCAGTTAGTGTCATCAATAATAAGTTCGTTACTCTTACTATTGACATAGTCGATTATCACGTGTTCGTATCTAACACATGACTCCAACATCATATACGTATAATTCCAATGGTATCTCAAATCCAATTGAAAATTTTTTTTCTTAAGATTCACATGCAAACAGAGACTACCAAACTATTATTGTCTACGAGGAGTCCAAATATATTTTAGTATATTACATATATTACTAACGCAGGGGAATACACATTCATACTCACTTATACAATCAGGTTAATCACATAACATATGCATCTGAAATAAAAAATCTCTTCTAATAATGCATCTCTAATATTCTTAAGAAAGATGTTAATCACTACTCTATTATTAAATACATTATCAAATATGATACTAAAAATTTTATTTTGAATTTTATATTCTTTAAAGATTTTCAACATACACTCAAAAATACTTAGTCCATCATGAGGATTGATAATCTTAGAGAATCCTAAAATTTTTTTATTCATTGTCCATTTAAAATTTATATAGTAGGCAGTGGACATGTATAAAATAATTCATCATAATTTATCCAGATATCAAACATCACGGACACTACTGCACTCTATGTCATAAATTCATTAATTATTTTTTATTTTTCTATCTTATAAAATTTAAGTATGTCGTTCCTAAATGTGTACCTAGGAATCCTATGATAAACAGGCTGAAAATATGTTTGCATGATACTCACTACCATTGAATCTTCTGAAAATCTGATCGGAAGACTCATCAATGTGATAAATTTAATCATGTCTTCCCTACCCAACTCGCTACGGTATATGAAGTGAGTAAACTTTGAGACTGAACTCGATCCAATCTCAAAAATGCATTGCTCAGTTGAATTTGCCTAGAATCTAATACACTATATTTTTTGGTTCATATTTCGACATGCAATATGTTATTTCTTCTTCTTCATCCATAACATTTTTTTTGTTTTACTATATTAAAATGAGTCTAAACTACAGAAATCCTAGTTTTTTATTTTTTAGATGTTTGGGTTGAGACAACTAAAGAAACCAAAATTTCAACAGTCTAAGACATTGGTGTAAGATTTTTATTTTCTAAATTTAAATATGTTTCATTAGTATTAGTCATTTTTTTTATTTTTGTTAGACAAGAGGTTGAGCCGAAATAATATAATTAGATTAAAGAGTATAGACTAGAAAGAGAGAAAAAATAAACAAATATACTAATTATTTTTTGATATAAATTATTAAGTTAAAAGTTTTAGTTAAATAATAAATATAAATATCCATAAAGCAGTGAGGTAGATTACGTGCACCACAGTCCAGTTCAAACTTCCAAAGCCGAGTTGAATAACGAAATTCCGAGAGAGAAAAGAGATTTTAAAGAAATTTAAGAGAGTGAGAATAAATATTTTTGAAAAATATAAAATTTATAGAGATGTGGGGTTTTTTATAGATTAAAGAAATGATTTTTTTAAAAGTAATTTTTATATTTTTTTAATTTTTTATTAATAATTAGGAGGCAGAATCATGAGGGCCGTCGGATTCTGCCCCCTAGTCGTTGGAGGCGAATTCTAACGACTAAAATTCAAAAATATATATTTTTTTGAACCATGGGGGGAGGGGGGGGGGGATTCGTGAGGGCCCGCGGGTCGGATCGGTATGGAATCAGACCCATGCCCGCATAGTTTCCAGATGGAGTTGCTGTCGAGCCATTGGTGCAGGGTGGGTCAGTGTCTCGAGTCATGCCGGTGAGCCGTACCAATGTGCCACGGAACCGTGCCAAGCCAGACACGAGGCCATTTTGGCCTTGGCATGGCACAATTGGTGCCGTGGTTAGGTACGGCATGGTCCCATGCATGGGAAATTCCAGTGTCGGGCCAGCCCAGGCACGACAGAATCATGTCGTGCCTCATGCTGGACCTGGCTACCCCGATTGACACCTCTATATACTTGAATGCAATACTAGAAATTTGCAAATTTTTACATTACACATTCTCAACCAAACTTGTAGGGCATCCAATTATATAAAATTTGAATAATGTAAATTATTAAAATAACTATATATAATTGAATTTGTTTTATAATATTATTTAATATAATATATAATCAGAATTTTTTTATATTCATAACAAAATAAAAATTACAACATCAATACTTGAACAATTTGGTGTACATTAAGTACAAATAAGCTTTGATGAAAAGATACAATAAGCATCATACTATTAATTCTATTTTTTTGAAAAATATAAAAGATAACAATAAATAATTAATGAAAAGAATAAAAAATAAAAATATTATAGAAAATGATTTGATACTTGAGAATAATGGTTTAACATGTGATAATATTATAAGAATTAGTAGAGTTTAGGAGTTAGTGGAGTTTAGTATACTCGATTAAAATATAAACACTAAAATCAAGATAGAGGTATTAAATAAATCATATCATGCCAGCACGATATTTTTTTTGACTCAATATTGCCATTATGTTATGTTAGCATGGCACGACATCCATATGACTAAGCTCGACATGATCAACAACTGAGCATATCTGTGTTGCATTGTGCAAAGTCATGCCAATTTTGGGTAGGGCGACAAGCATCCTAAATTGAATGCGTGTAGTCAAAATATTCTGAAATTTTTATTTTATATTTATTCAAAAATAAAATTATTATAAGAATAAATCAAAATCATATACAATGTGTATTACATAATTACATTATATTATAAAAAAATTAAATATAAATTAAAATCAATAACTAAAAAAAATATTAATTCAAATCAACTCTAAAATAAAAATTACCAAAATAAAAAAAAATAATCAAATAACAAATACATATGATACATAACATGAAACATAACCGACAAAAATTCAAAAACAAACAAAATTTTGTATAGTATGAAAAAAAAACAATCTAAAATAATATGTGTCATGAATTTGTGTTTGTAGTATAGTAGTGCAGATGCAGATCATCATCGTCATGCATGCGTTTTAAGATGTTGCTAGTGATTACCTTAATACCATTGATGTCAATGTCTCATGAGTCAATAAAATATCTCTATGATTCATGATCACAAGCTCGATCTTCTATCTAAAAATAATATTAATTTTCATAAAAAAATAGACTATAATACTATACTAGATATCAGGGGTATCAGTAAATTATGTGTTATTTTACATATCACAGAATATGTGAAGTAATAGATTTTCACCAACTCAAAAATAAAAATATTAAAATTTTTATTATTATCATATAAAATAATGAAGTAATAATTAATATCTAAGTATCAATATAATTTATTTCTATTCAATGAACTATTTCATCATTTGCTTCTAACTAATTAAATAAAAATTTATCATCTTTAAATATGATATTCATGTTCATACTCAGAGTCGCTACAACTATAATACCTAATATCATAATATATAAACAAGTTAATTTTTTTGTAAATAAAATTTTCAAGTTTGTTTACTTGGTTCATTCAAGTGGATATGTATCTTAATATATCTCTTACATTTTTCACATTATTCCTATGATTCAAATAATATAGAGTTAAAATAAATAATTAGTATTTTAAATATTTAGTTTCAACTCAATAATCATATAAAAATAAACTCTATACTTGCTAAATATGCTATTAAACTACACATGCACCTAAGTACAATACAAGTAATGGAGATGTATACAAACGAATATATATTCATCATGTCATAAAAAATTTTAAGAAATTTCATTAAAAAAATCGTGTATCTCAACTTGCACCATCAATAACTTCTTCAATTTTATTATAAAAGTAATCGAATATTACATATTTGTTAAGCTTCACTGACAAATAAAAAGTGCTAAATTTTTATTATCTACTAAACAACCTAAAATATGTTTGTGAATTTTTTATTTTTTTAAAGAAAAATAAATAATTTTCATTCTTATGTGCTATTAGATTAATTATGTGACACATGTCTAACATAAAAAATTTTAACTAATGACTTCTCTAATAATTATAAGAAACATACTAATGACTACTTATTAGCAATATTATTGAATATAATATTAAATATTATATTCTAAATATCATATTACCTAAAAATATTCATCATATACTCATAATTAATAAAACTATAATGAGAATGAAGAATTTTAAAAAATACTAATACATTTTATTACATTTTTATTTTGAATCTACGTAATAGACGATGATACAACTCCACTATATTTTTTAAATTTATTCATTATTATTTATTTTCTAACTTATAATATTTTATTATGTTATTCCTATTTATAAACTTATAAATCTTATGATAAACAAATTGAAAGTAGATCTACATAATGCTAATTATCCTAAGATCCTCCAAAAATATAATCAAATAAATCATAATCAATTTGACTATCTTTTCTTCCAAAATCATTACAAATATGAAAAGGATCAATAAATTAAATTTAATCCAACTTTAAATATGCTGTCACTCAATTAGGTTTTCTTAAGATCTAATACACTATATTTTTTAGTATATTGATCATCATGCCCCTTATGATAGTCAGTGTCACTTGTACTCCTAAATGTATATATATTTTTATAATGTATATTGTGTCAATTTTTCTTTAATACTACTAAAATTTATATTTTTTATTATCTAGTGAGAATATACTATTGAAGTTTACATTATTTTGGATTTTTTAGACAAATGGATTTGTGTCAAATACATTATCGTTATACTCACTATTTATCATTTATTTTAATTATATTTTGAATTTTAAATTATTTAATAACAAAATATAATAAACTAAAAAAAATTATGTATTATAATTGTAATCATATAAATTTATTTGATTATAAACTAATCCCCACAATTGTATTTCAATTTCTATCACCTTTTTCCAAACTTGCTAGGATAGGCCATCCATCAACAAGAAATAAAAAAATTAAAATTCTAATTAGGCATTAAAATCAAAAAAGAGATGAATGAGATGAGTAAAAGAGAATATGAGAAATAAAATTTAAGAAATTTCTATTCTCTATTTATAATTAGAATTTATGTTAAAATAATTTTATTAAAAAAATTTTAAAAGGGTAAAAATCCGAAAGTTATCAAATTTATGTATGTAGTCTTTGGAAATAAATCTGATAGTTATAAAAATTCCAAATGTAAAAAATATTTTTTTAAACAACACAAAAAGGAAAATGCCACACCTTTCACTTTTTGGTGTTGGTGCCCATTATGTGAAAACATAATTGGCACGTCAACTGGCTAGATTGTCTTTTTTTTATCGAGCTGAGATCCATTAGTCCATGACCCATGACCCATGTTTGGTCATGGGTCACGTGCCTATGGACCATGCTAATGGGCCATGCATGACTCACGTGCCTGGCCCAGCACGAGTCATGGCTAGCCACAAGCTAGCACAACATGGGTCACGCTTCACGATGGCACGACCCTAGTCCAGACATAAATTTGGACCATGTCGTGTTGGTTTAGGCACCACTAATTAGAGTCATGCCTAATGTTGTGCCCAAACCATCCCACCAACTTGACACCTCTAAAGTCAAAACTAGCAGACTCTAAATATATTTTTACTATTACATTGATTGATGAAAACAAAAGAGATGATCTATTTATCTAAAGAAAAAAATAAAGATGAGAAAGAGTGAAAGAATGATGCTGAAAAAAATAATTGTAATAATAATTTCTTTAAATTAGAATAAAAAAATAATTGTAATAATAATTTCTTTAAATTAGAATTTAAGAAATACTTATGAGTATTTATTTTGTTTACCTTTTATATTTTTGAATATTTATTATGATATAAATTACTAATTATATTTCATATTTAGGTTTAAAATAATATATTTGAAATTTTAATTTTAAACTTTATATGTTAAATTATTGAAATTATATTATTTTATTTAGTAATTTTGAATATTTATGATAATGAGAAATATTAACAATATTTATTTTTTATGTTTGATATCTTTTTACTTTATTATATTTCATTAAAGAATAAGATTTATAAATAAAATTTAGTAAAATATATAATTTATATATATATTAGGTAGAACATGTCTTACAAAAAAATATGCACCTTCATTACACCTTGTGTACGCCTCAAGGCCTTAAAAGGTTTTGTGCACCATAGAGCACCTTGCATCTCAAATAACTATAATAAAAAATAAAGTTAATATTGAATTAATAAGAGTATATACTAAAACACAACTCAAAAGATCAACATCTATATAAGTATCAAATACATATCTCCTATGTAACAAAATCATAAAAACTCTTTCAAAAGAACAAAAACAAATCAGTAACATGTCTGTGAAACTCAAATGAAATAATATGTGAAAACCTCACAAATTAGATTCTCAGTGATTATTTCAGACCGTACAATTCATTTTGCAATCTAAAAACTATTATAAGTATACTGTTCATAATTTATATGACTACTCCATATACACTTTCCTTAATGTAATTGTAAAAAAAAATATTTTTCATGTTTACCTTATACATTGTTTTCAAATGCTACAAGAAAAAGGAGAATATGCATAAAAATCATTTTGTCCACGAGAGAATAAGTATCTTAATAGTTCACATAGGGTGTTTGAGGATATTCCTTCATTACGAGTCTCATCTTAAGGTAATTTATTTTTGCATCTATATTTGACTTCATAGTAAACACTCATCTACAAATAATAACAATTATTCTCTAATATCGTGAGACTAGTTCCCAAGACTCATTAGAGATGAGTGCATGCATCTCTTCCAACATGATCTCACACTATTATAAATGAGATAATACCTCAAAAAGAGATTTTAAAATCCTAATACTATCAAAATAAATAATAAAAGAAATAAAAGAAATAAAAAAATAAAAAATAATGATATAATAAAACTTGTAAAATCAAGTGATGCATACATTTTTTATATCGCTATTAAAAAGTTGCTGAGAGGACAAATTAGAAATTTGTCTGCAAGATCTTCTGGGTCCTTAGAAAGTTAAGCATGTCTGTTTCTCCTATTATAGATTTTAAATCCTACATAATCAAGTCTCCTAATTCTTAATTCATTTTCAATTTCCTTCTAAATATACCTTCCTTTGAACACAATTTACAAAAATTCTTTGTTGAGATAGAGAGTTATTTGAAAGCTTTTCTAAAATATTAACCATTCGCTCATTCACTACAGGCAATAAAGACTTGTTTATTGCCCAACTTGAACAAAATTGTTCTTCAATAAAAAAAAATTACTCAATCAAGCATAAAACTTCAATCACTTATTTCAATGCAAGGTTTAACAAGAATTCAACTAAGAATACCACCTTGCAACAAAAAGACTAGCAAACTACTAAACACAAAATGATAGATTTACCTAACTAAGCTTGCTTCAGCAGTTGAAGTCTACATTTGCTACTAAACCTATTGTGATGGTGAAATCAAGATCAAGATAATGAACTCCATCCCTCCCATCAAGCTTTATTCCTTTTTCAAGTTTGAGCTCTCTTTACATGCCCTACCTTCACCCAATAAAATAAGAAATATTTTATCCCTTAGAACCCTTGGAATCAACCACTACTTTATTGATCGTGGCCAAGAGTGCCCACTTGTCAAAGTCAACGTAACTAGATTACTTAGTTCTTTGTTATCTTACAAAAATATGCTTTGCTTCCTTTTAGTCTGATGACTGAATAAATAGTTTAAGCTATGAGCTCAGGTAGAGATGAATAGGATAATGTTAGTCTTTGAGAGGATGCACAAGCAATCATTATTGATGTATTGTCTATGACTCTTTTATCAAGTTGGATAAGGTCCTTATTGGTTAACTATTAAAAATAAGTGAAAAGGCTAACCATTCCTCTAGTTTCATTCATTCATTTTCACTTTAAAACACAAGATGCGAGAAAACAAAGATAGTTTTTAATTAATACTAATTGCTAATCTCAATTCAACTACTATCCACTCAATTTAAAGTCGAATCTTACCAATTACATCCTTTATTCTCGTGGTATTAATTCTTTAAAGACAAAATCATTTAGTTGTTACTTTTTTTTAAGAAAGATATTTCATGATCACTAAAAAACAAGAATTTAAATAGTGTAATTTCTATTTAATCTCATATCGAATGAATCCAATTCACTCTTTTTTTTTAATAGCAACACTTCTTCTATTCCTTCCAAATTTTCCATTGCTTACCTTGCTACTTTCATAGCAAAAAACTTAGCTCTTTATCACGATTCCTATCTTGGTCCTACTTGGGTCACAAGCTCTCTTAAGCTCAAGTCACAAAACTCTCTTCCACCAAGAGTTAATTATTTTACAAATAAATAAATCATCATATAACAAACTTTCATTGTTTCAATAGACAAATCTTATTGTTGATAAAGATTGTGTTGTTCTGCTTATCATTGTCTGCTTCAAACTATTTACTTGTCATTTTTATTTGTATAATGAAAATTAAGTCGTTCGATCCTTTTGTGAGGATGTGAGTCATGTTAATTTTGTATTTTACTTTTTCAAACATTCCATCAAATCCTCGTTAGCAGCCTATTCACTAGATTACCATAGCTGTCATAAGGGACCCTTGCCGTATAAAATAAGAGGTACAATGGAAATGAAATATTTACAGTTCAAATAATCATTTATTTTTTACTAGTTACAGTTTATTAAATAATAGTTGTTGTAGTTCTTTTCTAAGTTAGAATATTTCTAATACTAGTAACAAGTCTAGTAGCTTACAGTAAAATCCATAGGTATACGAGTATATGGAATGCTAAAAACATAAATCAAGAGAACCACCATCCATAGAAATTTAGTTGAAAATATAGTCATAGAATGGATTATAAAAATAATAAGTCATCAGTCATAAAGATCATGTATCTCTCTTCATGAGAATGAAAGAAAAAAGATTATTACTATAAATTCAAAGGAACCTTAGAATAAGCCTTAGGTAGATAAACGGGGTGAAAAAAATAGTTTTAATTCCCTAACTTAATAAGAAGATAAGAAGTTGTGGAAAGATGATTTAAGGTTGGGACATCTTATTTTGAGGATTACATTCTAAGTAAGCCAAGAGCTAATAGACAATCTATGTGCCTAGGCCAATAATAGAAAAAGAAGAAAATGGTTTTGAGAGAGGTGAAACTAGCTTTGTCTTTACTTTCCATTGAGAAAACATATCCCTCTATTTTCTTTTTTCAGCATGGGAAAAAGGGAAGATCTTTGAGTCTAATTTAAATCATAACTTCTTACTTGTAAAATTTTTTCATAGAATTACAAAATGAAGATTTAATTATTATAACTCCTAAATTGCTACAAAGTAGGAAAGAGAAACTCAAGACAATAGCTTCATAAGTAAGGGAAGTCAATACCACAACTTAAAATCATGTGAAAGCTAAAGTCCTAGTTCCAGAATCAACTTATCTAGGAGTAGAAGAAATAGCTTAACGAGAAAGGAAATCAATTGTAATAGAGTAAAGAAAGTAATGGATGTATTATATTAGTTTAACTGAAAAAAGGGAAGGTTCTACAGGGTACTTTGGAGGGGATGAATTTGAATGATTCTCATCTTTCACATAAGGTTCTATAAGTCGGCTAACAAGGGTAATTAAATAACTCTTATTGCAATTTCTACATATCAGCCAAAAACTTAGAAATGACTTACCAAGACAAATATTGAACCTAACTAGGTACAAGCCAAAAGAGTTGGAGCACCTAATTTATTAGCCAAAAATAAAAGATAAACCTTATCTTCTACGATAAAAAAGATAGTAAAACCAAAAGTATGAAAATATAAAAAATGTGAAATAGTATCAAATGAAATGCAACATTGTTGAAATCAAAAGGTTCTAAAATAGCTCATTATGCTTTTACCTCAAGGAAAGGGACAAGATTTCACATAATTCATATACCTTTAGCAAACCCTTGTTGCTTCTTAAATCAAAAACTCCAAGTATCCCTAATCCAGCCACCATTTCTACTCAAATAAGAAAAATGTCTTGGCCAAATTTAATGAAAAATGGAAGACAGGTTTATGTAACAATTGTGATGAACCATACAAATTTGGGCATGAGTACAATAAAAAACAACTCTAACTTTCAAATGATGAAATAGCATGAAGAGGTGATAAAACAAATTTATGATTACAAATGATGAAATAGTAGAAGATGTGAAAAAAGAAAAGGATCTAAAAGAAACTGAGATTCCAGTCCATGCACTTTCAAGAATCTCTAACTTTCATACCATGAAGGTACATGGGTATTTAAAGAAGAGTTCAATATCAATTTTAATTGATACAACTAGCATAGATAATTTCCTTGGTCCCAAAGTGGCTACGAGGATGAGATGCAAAGTTCAACCATTTGATCCATTTGTAGTCAAGGTGGCTCATAATACAAAGCATATAAACACTGCATAATACATTAATTTCTAGTAGGTAATAGATGGAACTACTTTCATGATAAACACAAAAATCCCCCCCCCAAGGTGATTATGATATGATATTGAGAATTCAATGACTCATGCCATTGGGACATATTTTATAGGATTTTGCAAATTTTAAAATAGAATTCACTTGTGATGAAAAACGACAAGCATTGTGGGGAGAAAAAAATAGGGTACATACAGCTGGTGGATAACAACAAAATAAAGATGTTTTATAACCCTATGCATGGCATCATGAAACTTGCACAATTATGCGCTATTAGTGGGAATGAACTTTAGATATGTTCAAATTATAAAATAGTTGATTTGTTGTCTGTTTTTAATATATTTTTTCTAAACCTGAAAGGACTACCACTAGAGAGAGTTGAGGGCCATAGTATACCCTTGAGACCAGGAACACAACCAATAAATGTAATATCATATTAATATCCAATGATCCAAAAAGATAAAATTGAGAAAATTATTAAAAAAATACTAATTGCTGAAATTATTTACCCTAGCATAAGTTATTTACTCTCCTAAATATTGGGGAAAAAAAGATATGTCAAAGTTATAATATAGTTGATTTGTTGCGTGCTTTTGATATAATTTTTTCTGAACCTAAAGGATTACCACCAGAGAGAGTCGAGGGCCATAGAATACCCTTGAGACCAGGAACACAAGCAATAAATGTAAGATCATATCGATATGCAATGATCCAAAGAGATGAAATTGAGAAAATCATCAAGAAAATGCTAGTTGCTGAAATTATTTCTCCTAACATAAGTTATTTTCTCTCTCCTACAATAATTGTAAAAAAAAGATAACACCTGACATATGTGTATCGACTATAAAGAATTAAAGGAAACAATAAAGGATACATTTCATATACTTATTAATGATGAGCTATTGGATGAGTTGCGTGAAAAAAAAAAAAATTTACAAAGTAGACTTGTATTTCGGATACCATCAAATCCAAGTACACTCGGTTAACATAAACAAAGTAACTTTTCAGACTCATGAAAAAAAACTATGAATATTTGATTATATCTTTCAAACTAACAAATACACCATAAACCTTCCAAAGCTTGATGAATCAAATATTTAGAACTTGAGAAAATTCATACTAATTTTTTTTTGATGATATTTTGATCTATAACAGAAGTGAAAACAAAAATTTGAAAAATGTATTCACTACCTTGCAAGTCTTACGTGCCCGCCAATTATATATTAAGTAGTCTAAGTGAACATTTGAATAAGACAAGCTTGAGTATCTTGGTTAAATTATCTTTAAGGAGGGTATAGCAATTGATCCAGAGAAGATTGAGACAAACTAATTGACCACAACCTAAAATACTCAAAGATTTACGAGGCCCCCCTTGGGGCTTACTAGTTACTATAGAAAATTAATAAAAAATTATGTGAAGATTTATCGTCCCTAAACAAATTTATTAAAGAAAATGATCCTTTCATTAGATTGATGAGACAACTCAAGCATTTGATCAATTGAAATGAGCAATGACAACCACTCTTATCCTTACATTACCAAATTTCATTAAAACTTTTATATTGGATTGTGATGCTTCGGGGATGGGAATGAGAATGGAGTTAGTTTTATCACAAAAAAAAAGAAGATTACTTGCTTTCTACAATGAGGACTATCAAAGAAGAATTTAGGGTTGTCCACATATGAGAAGTAAATGTTAGTTATTATATATATGCTATTGATAGGTGGAGGTGTTACCTCATTGGTCAACACTTGAAGATCGGTACTGATCATCATAGCTTAAAATATTTATTTGAGCAATGAATCATCGCACCAATACAACAAAAAATAAGTCACAAAGTTGTTTAAGAATGATTATGAAATCTATAGAAGCGAGAGAGAATGGAGTCACAAGTGCTCTTTCTTGCTAGCAAAGAGAAGAAACAAGACTTTAGGTAATTACATTAATTCTTGTATATTGGCTAACCAAAGTGAAGAATAATTGGGAGAAAGATCCAAAGGTTCAAAACATGATTTCATCACTCAAGTCCAACTTGGATTTGTAAAAAGCTACTCTTGAAATAATGATCAACTTCAGTATAAGAACAAGTTGGCAATAAAAAATTTCTCATTACTCAAACTTTGCATCAATGGGATGCTATTCTGGACTGCATAAAACATTACAAAAGATAGCTCAATCTTTTTAGTGAAATGGAATGAAGCATGATGCTCATCAATATGTTGAAGAATATGATATACACATATTGTATGATTTCAAAGGTCAAAATATTGCTCAATCAGGTTTGCTTCAACCTCTCCCTATTCCAGAGCAATGTCTAAAATCTCTATAGACCCATTGGGGCTTTGTTTACATCATATGAAAAAAATCTAATCTATGTAATAGTTGATCGCTTATCTAATATGCTCACTTCTCTTTCTCATCCATTCATAGTTATTAATGTTGCTCAAGCATTATTTGATCATATCTACAAATTACATGATCTACCTACTATTATAGGTGATTAAAATGTTATTTTCACGAATATGTTTTGAAAAAAATTATTTCATTTGCAAGGTGAAAACTGAAATGGCATTCAGCATAACATACACAGACTAACAACTAAACAGGAGTGATGAATCATTGCAATGTAAAAAAATTGCATTATAGGGGGGATCAACCAAAATAGTGGGTAAAATGGTTACCATTATCATAATGGTGATATAATACCACTTATCATTCACCTATTAACACTACACCTTATGAAGCATTATATGGCCAACCTCCCCCAAGATATATTCACTATGTTACAAAAGAGTCTTCAATTGGATATTGTTGATCATACTTGACACAACGAGAGATAATGCTTCGTATGTTGAAGGAACACTTGTAACAAGCTTAAAATAGAATAAAAAAGTTAATAAATGAACATCAAACCAAAAGAGAGTTTCAAGAAGGTGATTGAGTTATATCTTCAAATGCAACCATACAAGCAATCTCATCTTGCACATCATCAAAGTTTCAAACTTGCTCCAAGATGTTTTGTTCTTTTCAAAGTATTGCAACACATAGGTACAATAACCTAAAAACTAAATTTATCATCTTCTCATATTCATTCTATTTTCCATGTCTCTGTCTTGAAAATTAAAGTTAGTAAAGACAAGAAAATTCAACTACAACAAATTATAATTTTAGACCATCATATTATCAAGCAAAGAAAGAAAATTATAACAAAATTTTTGATGCAATGGATCAATGTTTTTCCTGAAGATGTGACATGGGAAGGGTCATGTCAACTACAACGATGGTTTCCAAATTTTCAACTAGGAGGACAAGGCTTATTACATGGGAAAGAAATGTTACATACCTTTTTTGTAGTTATTTTTTATGTTAATAATTTATCTTGTTGATAAAAACATAAAGAAAATCCCTTGAAAGTGAGATATTTTGCTTTGATAATTGTGTTCTTCCTACTTGTATAATGCTTAGTGTATATACACATTGTATATATGTAATAAATTCTGTAAATATTATGTGCATATATATAGTATATTTTTGTGTGTCAATCTATATGCACGTAATACATATATACACATTGTATAGACAATATTCTATATACACAATGTCTATATCTATATACACAATGTCAACATGTATATACATAATATATTGATAAAATGTATATACACATTCTATAAATATTATGTATATACACTTTTATCGTGCTAGGCCACTTCATTTTTTAGGCATGCAAGGCTAATACAACCAAACTTTAAAATAATTCTCAATAACCAAAAAGATGATTTGATATTATCCACAAAAAATAAATTGTCTACCCAACATAACTCAATGGACACTAAGTTTAGATGAGTCATATTAGTGACTTTCATAATTTCATTGTTTTCTTAGGATTATAATTCCTTATTTAAATAGAAAGATAAATTTATCATAATGAATATACACAATAAATATCATATTTGAGTTTGTCTTACTTGGTAATTCAACAATAATTATTTCTCTTAACCCTACTACAGTTTTTTCTTTAGATACAAATATCTTGATTAATTTTTTCACATATAGAAAAACAGTAAGAAATATTAGTCACTAGGCTAGATAGTATTTGTTATTATTTTAATTAATCATTTTCTAAATTATCTAAATCCAACATATTTTGACATGATCATTTGCTTATTTAAACATTGGAATAAGATATTTGAGCTTTATATTTCCTTCAAAGATGATTAAAACTTATGGTTGATAGGTTATTCAAACTTTAGTTATGTTCCAACTCTTACAAGTCAAATATCTGCCATGAAAAATTATGTTTTTCTAAAAGCTTCTCTTACATCCAAAAAAAATGAATTTAAACTGCAAATAAATACTAGCTTCAACATAGATATTTCACAAACAAATATATTAAGATAAGATTTTATTTCATTAGGAAGAAAATTTGAAAAAATTATATTACTACTACTTACATTCCTATTCGAGACTGTCTTAAGCACATGCAACAAGATCTTGTAGAGTTCTCATATGATTTATTCTTAGTAATCATTATGTATAGTGAGTATTTTTAGTTGATATAGAAGAACTCATGCCTAAATCTTTACTAATTTTCTTATACATATATACACACACAAACCCACCCACCCACCCACGTATATACACACAATAATAATAATAAATTTATCATTTTACTTATTTTCTAACTTAAACATGAAGACTTCCATTCATCATAATTATGTTTCCTTGATTTTACACATGGAATCACAACAAATTTGACATTGATTGGTTAATATTCAACAAAAACATATAATATATTCAACAAAAACAATAATTTAATAGTAAACAGGAATAATGAATATATCAACATAAACATATATCAAATACTTGAGTGATCTTGATTCCACAATTAACTATTCTATTAAAAAAATATAAAACAAATCCAACCTAACACAACCCAAATCATCAAAAAGTATCAAAAAGAGATGAAAGAACAGAACACATAATATATTTAAAAGAACAAATAGAATATGAGCATCATATAAAAATAAAATTTGAAAATTATAATTCAAGTAATGGAATAAAAAATTGTCCTGATAAACCTCCAAAAAAATTCAAACTAATTTCGTCTTTTATTAAAAAAAAAAAGATCAGATGTGCCTATGATGGCAAGCAAATTAGAAAATATCCCTTTCCACAATAAAGGATTTTGATATTATATAGAAAACAAATAATGAAAAATAATACAACCAAACTAATACAAATACATTCATTCATTCACATTAATGTAAAGTAAAAACAAATAAAATACCACTAGAATATTATTTGAATAATGGCCCTCTATTAATTTATTATTAAGTTTTATACACAAAAGTCAAAATATATCAATATTAATAATATCCATCCAAAACATGATCATTCAATTTAATACCTTCATAGGGAGACTGTGTTGGACCAAGAATCATCACATTAAAGTATCTCATATTATCCTCAGATGGTGACGCGCTGATCCCAGGTGCTATATAACATAAATTATGAGTTAGACATCCAGAGTCAACCAATTTGAACGTCACACATAAATAAAAGAACTTAAGGGAACGAGCTATAAGATACGTAATTACCTGGTTCACTGAGAAGACGCTGTGTTTCCTATTACATCACGTCCAAGATGAGAACAAACAAGCACGGCATATCAAATCACATAACTAAACTTGAATATGAAACAACGAACACTACGGAACTTAAAATTCAAGTTAAACAAAAATGGAAACGCCATTGTTTTGGTATGTGCAGATAAATTAGCAACAGTATGACGCAATGAAAAAAAAAATACCTTAAAATTCGATTACCTGACAAAGTAAAACAAACAAAAATAAATACGTGGAACTCTTTAGTGCATACAGATTAATTTTCCGGATAGATATTAGCAGTATGACTTATGATACAAAAAAAAAAATAAAGTTTCAAAAATTAGGACAGACACAAGAAGGACCATATCAATCAAACAATCAGAATTGAATACTAATCGCTGAATCACTGGAGAAGCTAATATTCGATCTAAATTCGCATGAAATAATGAATCGGAGAAATGAAAGCAAACATAATGTTTTTTTATATGGGGACTGGTAGTTCGTACTTACATTGGGACGAAAACATGCTCGGGATGTAAATACTACATCAACAATAGAGCTTATAATTCGTCTTACTTTAGCTTGTAAAGCAGCAGACTAATGAAACCGAAAAGATAAAGGAGGGCTGAAACTAATACCTTGATGATTCTCCTAGGAAGATTGCTGTTTGCCATTTCCAAGTCCGAAGGATACGAGAAGAGAAGATTACTACGGTAAAGCACAAGCAGAACAGCAATCGGCTTGTTGGAACACAACTGTGTGCGGTGTGCCTAACAGAAAAAAAATGTTTCTGTATTACGAACGCACACGCACTGCGATTTCAATATGTTTATGAATGTAAAATTATGATTTCATGCCACATCAAAAAAAAAAAAAAGCCATCCTTATATATGTTTTGGAAAAAAAATAATGTTTATTTATTACTCAAACACACAAAATTTTAAAAAAATCAAAAAAAAAAGTAAAAAAATTTAAAAAAAATATTAAAAAAATTGGAAAAAAAAAATTTTAAAAATTGAATAAAATTAAAAAAAAAATAAAAACATTAAAAATATATTAAAAAAATTAAAAGCAATTAAAAAATATTAAAAAAAATAAAAAACAATTAAAAAATTAAAAAAATCACACCAGAACATAATTATTTATAGATATACATATATAAACATTACAATTAATAATACTCACAAAATCAGATAATTAATAATTGAAAACCCAATTTTGATCCTTCAACTAACACGTTAGCCAATAAAAAAATAATAAAAAAATAATCTTAAAATTTTTAAAGAGGTAAGAACTTGAATTTAAACACACTTACCTGACATTGCAACACAACCTCAACCATCTTACTACACCAGACAATTAATAATACTCACGAAATTATATATATATATATATATATATATATATATGAATATATTCTATGTATTCATATATATTTAAAGTTAACATATATAAATATATAAACATATATATATATATATACACACACACACACACACACACATATATATATATATATATATAAACATAAATAAATATATTTATGTTTATATTTTTTTGATAACCATATATATAAATAAATAAACATGAGCATATATAAACATAAATATTTTTATACATGTTTATGTGTATATATTTATACACGTGTGTGTGTGTGTATTTTTCTTTATATATTTAAATATATTATTGTTTATATATTTATATATGTTTATGTTTAAATATATACAAATACAAAGAATACACACACACACACACACACACACACACACACATATATACTTTCATGATTCATATGAATTATTTTGTGCAGTTGAGTGATTAAGGTGGATTTATAATCTCAAGCAAGTGCGTTCAAATCCCACTTTTTATGTCTTTAAAAATTGTAAGGTTATTTTTTCATTATTCTTGTGAATGGTTGATATGTAAGCTAGGAGATAAAATCATGTTTCTAATTTTCAATGCACCAAAATATAAAATAATTATATTTTTTAAAAATTTTTTTAAGTTTCTTTTTTTCATATATTTTGTGTTTGATGTATCAGAACATAAAAGTGTCGAACTGGTCGTATCATGCATGCACATTCCATTTTAGTGAGGCATATCGTGTCATCCCAACATATCCCATTTCAGTGAGGCACACTCATGCCACTATGGTGTGCTCAGCACAACATGAGAATAACAATAGCTACCTGGCATGACATAGTTGGCCCACAGAGTACTAGGCCATTAGGGACCATGCCAAGCCAGGTGTGCATCATGCTAGTTCAAGCCATTTCATGTGGATCATATGTTTTGCCAATTTTTAGCCTATTGGGGTGAAATTTTAAATTTGAATAAAATTAAAAATTTTAAATCATGATCGTGACTTAGCATCATGACTTGTATTTGGTTCAGCTCAAATAAAAGATTAAAAAATTTATTCAATTTTAATAATAAAACAAAAATATAATATGAAGAATGAGTAAATCATAATTAAATAAAAAAATATCAAGAATAAATATTACAATAAGTGTAATATAAATATCAAATACAATAATAGTACATAGATCATAATAAAAAAATAGTAAAAACCAACAAGCACATGTATAGTATCATTATCATATGAATTAAGAATCATCAATCAATGTCTATGGTATGCTAGTGCTCTCCAAATCTTCGATCTTCATGTCTCATGAATCATCATCTATTAGCATATATTGTGTCATATCTTAGTCATTCATTCATGTAAGTACCTCTATGATATCTAGTTGTAATCTCAATATCTTATCTGAAATAATATTGGATGCCACAAAAAAATACACTATGATGCTATGCTAGACGCTAGATTGATTAATAAATCAGATATCATATTAGATAACATGAGATATGTGAATTCATTTGATTTCTATCATATTAAAATATTCAAATTCTTATTATTATCATGTGATATGATATAACAGTAATTAGAATTTAAGTATAGAGACAGCTCACTCATATTTGAAAAACCACCATGTTGTTTTCTCCTAATTAACTAAATGAAAAAGTCATTATCTCTGAATATGGTATCCATGTTCGTACTTAGAACCTAGCTACAACTACTATACATAGCGTTATAATATGTAAATGAGTTAATTAATTTTTCATAAACAAACCCTTTATGTTGGTCTACTTAGTTCATGCGTGTAGATATGTATGTCAAATTATTTTTTACTCATTCAACCTTAACCCCATTATCCATATAAGCTATTAGAATTTCTTTTTTTTTTGATAGTGACTATGCGAAACTATTGGATTGAGCAGAAATATAAACAATGCACACCATAACAATCAAACTCTAGTTGTAACATGGTTCGTTAGTTGTTAAACACGACTAACTTCATCTACCAGAAAAGTACTTAGCACTTATAGATAAATAACCAGATATTATAGTATAAAATTAGAGAGAGAGAGAGAGAGAGAGAGATGAAGAATATAGAATTCTAAACAAATTACTCATACAATGAATTTATAAGAAAAACAAATAGGATTCTATAAATGGAATAAGTCGGATCAACATAGTGGACTAGGTCACGCTCCAAAAATTTTTTCAGCTCGCTGATCGGGCAATGGGACCCCCGTTATTATTTTAGTGCCATGTGACCAATTTCTCAATATATCAGTAAATGCACTTTAAATAAAATAGAGAAGCAAGAAAAATAAATAGCTAAATAGATAACAAAACGAATTATATACTACATAGGCAACCAAAATAAATATAGAGTTAGGATGTAAGACTAGTATTTCAAATACTTAGTTTCCATCTCAATAGTCATTATACTAAATACAAGGTGACATCTATACCCACTAAACATGCTTTTAATATTACATATGCACTTAAGTACATTGTAATTAGTAGGAGTATACATAGACTAACACATATTCGCCGTGTCATAGAAAATCTTTAGAAATTTCATAAAAGCAATTCATGTATCCCAGTCTAAATCAACAGTAATAAGTTCATCACTTTTACTATTGATATAATAAGATATCACATGTTGGTAGCCAATGCATGACGCCAATATAAGGTAGTTGTAATTTCAATGGTGTCTCACATCTATGTAGATTTTTTTTCTTTTTTCAGTCTTTTGACAAATAGAGACTACTAAATTTTTATTGTCTATCTGCCCTTCTTAAGGTATTTTAGTGAATTTCTTATTTTTTATAATGTAGGAGAAATAATTTTCATTCATGTCTATACTATCAGGTTAATTATGTAACACATGCACCTAACATGAAATATTTTTCTAATTGGTCAATCTCTAATAATCCTAACAAACATACTAATAGC
The DNA here is from genome assembly GCA_029783825.1 of Sapria himalayana. NCBI lineage: Eukaryota > Viridiplantae > Streptophyta > Magnoliopsida > Malpighiales > Rafflesiaceae > Sapria > Sapria himalayana. The sequence goes on along the minus strand of JAREIK010000185.1, from coordinate 591,586 downwards.
TATTCCATTATTAGAAGCATTATCAAAACCAATACTAAATAATTTATTCTAAATTTTATATTTCATAAATATCCATGTCATATACTCATATATGGCATAGCCATCATGAGAATAAAGAATCTTATAAAATCCTAAATTTTTTTTATTAAGTTTCTAATTTGAGTGTATATAGTAGGTGGTGAGGCAAGAAAATAATACATTGTTGTGATTAGTCCATATATCAGATGTCATGGACACCACTCCATTAAATTTTATAAATTCATTTTTTATTAATTATTTTTCTAACTTATAATATTTTATTATATCATTCATACTTATTATCATATGAATCCAATGATAAGCAGACTAGAAGTATGTCTTCATAATATTGACTACCCTATGATCCTTCAAAAACATAATTAGAAGATCTATGATCATAATTATTTTGACCATACATTTCCTCCCAAAATCTTCACGATATATGAAAGGGATCAATGAAACTGAATTAGATCCAGCTTGAAAGATCTAACTACTAAGTTGAGTTTGTCTTAGATTTAATGTACCATGTTTTTTTGGTGCATGATTAGTATATCTTTTTAGATCACCAATCTCATATGTACTTCTACATGTATATATTTATTGACAATATATGCATAATACTGATTCTTTTTCCATACTCATAGAATTTTTATTTTTTTTATTTTTAAGTATGTCCATACTACTGATGCTAGTCTAGTGTTTTATTTTTTAGGTGGAAAATGAGTTGGATAAGTATATTAGAGAAAATATAGTTTCAGATTCAGACCTTTTGGTATTTATTATCTATAATTATGTTAATTTCATATTCATTATCATTAAATTTATTATGTGATATTTATTTAATTATTTGTATTTATAAAATAAATTATGACACTAAAAATATAAAACTCACAAAAAAAATCATAATCACATTATAAATCTTACCTCGAGTCAAGTTATACAGCCACACCACCATGTATCTCGTATGCATGAGCATAAACCATAAGTCATAATCAGTAAAGTAAATAATTAAATAAATAAATACTAAGGATCAATATATTATATATCAAATGAGGAGTGATGAGTGCACAAAGGTGAAAGAGAGAGAGAGGAAATCAAATTTAGAATGAAAATACTAAATTTCTTATTCTCTATTTATAGAATTCATATTCATATATAGTTTTTTGTTTTTTTTGTAATGGTTTTAATTTTGTTTAGATTTTTTAAATTTTTTATATTTGTTATATTTTTTTTATATTTTTATATTTTTATTTTTTATATTTTTATATTTTTATATTTTTATATTTTTTATATTTTTTATATTTTTTTATTTTTTTATTTTTTTATTTTTTTATTTTTTTATTTTTTTATTTTTTTTGTTTACTTTTTATAATTTTTTTGAAATTTTTTGTGTCAATAATCATAACAGTAGTTGGATTTTGGCTAGAAAATAGCCATTGGATTTAATTTAATGACTATGGTTAAAAATAAAAATGTTTTTTTAATCCAATTGTAATATTGACAAGTCATGCTAGTCGTTGTCTCTATCGAAGCTCATTGAATGAAAATGAAACTGGCAGAGTAGGGTAGGGCATGCAATGGTGAATCGCCACATAAGCAAATTATAGTTTACGTGATTGTTTTTTTTTAATTCTTTGCCATCGAGTAGTCACCTGATGGGGCATGACCCATGATGTGTGACCCACCCACCATACCTGGTGTCAGGTCACCAGGCAGGTGGACCATGCCACTGGGCCATGCACACAAATTGTGCTTAGCCTGGCATGATGCATGACTTGTACCAACCTGGCACGAGGCATGACTTGCACCAAACTAACACGGCATGAGCCATGCCTTAAGCCGACATGGTCTATGACCAGACATGATACTGGATCATGTTGTGTTGGGCTTGACATGGTTGAACAATGTGCTAGGCCTATTAATTACTAAACCGTGTCATACCGCAGGCCATTTGATCTAGCTGACACCTCTAACACATACTAGGATGTGCATATGGGATAAATCCTATTTTCACACATGTAATTTCACGCAAAAGAAAATGAGAAAGATTCCCATTTCATGTGTAGTTAACGCACAAACCCCAGTCATCACATGTACATACATCTAGATATACATATATGATATACATGGATACATATATGTGGTATATATATAAATAACATATATTAATAATATATGTGTGTATTGTTTTTAATACAAATTAATATATAGGTATGCACATATGCTATAATATGTGTATGTATGTATCTGATCATGTGTATAAAAATTAAAGTTTTGTTTGAAAATTTTTATTAAAAATAAATTTTATTATTAATAAAATTGTTAATTATAACTTGAGTTCAACTTATACTGATATGTGTGTGTGTCTGTGTGATTATTACTTGTAATTCGAATTAATATATTGGTATGCATATATAATATAGTATGACTATGTATTTGTCCAATCACTTGTATAAAAAATGTAATTTCATTTGATTTTTTAAACCAAAATCATTATTAATAAAATTATAAAGTGTAACAAGAGTTCAACTTATATTATCATATATGTGTGTGTTTAATTTTCAATGCAATTAATATGTTAAGATATATATATGTATTAACTAATATTTTGTAAGAGTTTTAGTTATTTTGTTATCAATATCTCATTTTGAATTATTGAATAGGTATTAATTAAAATTTAGGAAAAAAAATAATAAAGTAATCAATAGAATTTCAATAGAATTTAAATAAATTTCATTTCCATTCAAATTTATTGATTTTTAACATTATAAATTACAAATGAATATCAAACGATTTTAATATGCGAAACTAATAGTTTGTTTTGAATATTACGATATGCAATATTAATGTACATAACACAATTATATATTACAAATTATATCTTAATTATTACAATTAACATACTTATCACATAATTACAAAACTATTTTATTATGTAATTTTAACATTGCTCCATTTATACATATCACAATTACAAATGACATCATAATTTGAAATCACATGCACCACATAATTCAACATCACAAATGACAAAACACAACATTAACATATTTTATCAATGTTTGCATTATAAAAACAAATTCATACCTTGTGTTCTAGAGATAGTATTACTGCAACTCCAAGAAAATATCACTACCAATAAAGACTATATTGTATAGTAAAAAGATTATGTTAACTTGATGGTAAAGTCATGACAAACAAATATTGTCACAATTAGTTTTGTAGAGTTATGGCTAAAAAAATGTCATAACTACTCACTAAGATCTAGATGGTATATCCAAGTCATGACATGAGAAATATCACAACTCTTCATCGCTTCTTTCCTCCAAAGTCTCTGCTCTACAAAGTCTTTCTATTTTACTTAAAATAGTTATAAATTCACTAATATTTACCAAATTTTCCCTAAATAGATATTTAGTGAAATATCTCCAGAAAATAATCAAATAATTACAACCAAAACAATAAATAAATGTAAAATAATTCAAAATATTTGGTATGCATAGTGCTGAACAATCTTCATCTTGAAGGCCAAGTAAAAAATATCTAGAATCTCAATTCATGCACAAATAGATTATGTAATTTTCCAGATGCAACAAGATTAAACACAATAGAAAAACGTACAAGATTTTATTATCTTGATTATTTAAATTGTAATCAGTGCTCAACATGTTGTCTCCTCTCACCCAAATCCATCCCATCTCCCACAAAACTTGGTTTATGCCCAAGCTTCAACTAGCTTAGTCTTGGGTTACAATTAGTTCCAAAGTCAAGAACTAATATTGCGCACCTGTCATATATAATTAATGGAGTTGTTAGATCACACCATCATAAATACTCATTTATGTCATCATAAAAATCTAAGAAAAGGCAACAACATACCTAAGTCAGAAGCACACTTCAAGAATTTTATGAGGCAAGATGGAGATTTTCTCATAGTATGCATCAAATATGACTTAGATGTCATAGAATACATATTAGAAGAAGGTGGAATACAAATAATATTTTGTGGTAAGATTTATTTTCATTCATGTGATCCACCTTCTAATATTCAGATTAACGAGACACGAGTCCAATACCTAATGATTTCTAAAAGAAATCAAACAAAATATAATACACATGGTAAATTTAATGAAGAGAAAATTTAAAAATTTGAAATCCCGATCATTCCCTAACTTCGACGGACATTATGCAATTGATGGTATAGATTTTTGGAAATGTGATATTTCTTGGGCAATCTACTCTTGATACATAGACTAACCATGAAATCAAGTACTTGAAGCCTCTGAATGAGGGAGAAGCAGAACATAAGCATCCAAATCCTTCTCTAGAGCACCCCAAAATGTTCGGTAAGTATAGGGTGCCATGAAGTAGTCTATTTTTGGATAATGGAACTTTGGTAAATACCAAATAATTATCTTATTATTCTTTAGTGTTGCCATAAAATGCTTACTATGAAAATGATGATCTAGACAAAATTATAGTACACTAGAAACATTGCTTGATTGGGTATTCCAAAACAAGGTATCCAAAACAAGCATTGTGAAAAAATTTTATTGAAGAAAAATTGAAAATAAATACCCAAGTCATCCAATACTCAAGTGGCTAGATATGTTTAAAATTTAAAATTCAAGAAGATATGAAAAAGATTTTGAACTTGGGGCACTATCTAGTTTAGATCCTTATATTCAAAGCTTCTGCTTGTAAGTTTTCATTATGGAATTAAAGAGATGGCAAAAATCCCCATTTGGATCAAATTGACAAACTTTCTTATCCATCTTTGAGACTCAATCAGGTTGAGAAAAGATGAAAGTTGTATAGATAAGCCTTTACATATAGATAAACTCACATCCAATATATCCAAGACATCTTATGCTTGGTACTAGTGAAAGTGGACCTAAATGGGGACTTAGTGCATATCACTTTAAATTTTTCAGATGGTTCAAAAATCATGCAAATGGTATTATACGAACATATTCCACCATTTTGTATATTTTGTTCTATATTTGCACATGTTTTGATTAATTTTTAGAGGAAAAATAAGAAGGGAGATACACATAATGATTCTTACTTCCCTTAGAGTCCAAGCACTTTAGTCGATAATTCTCATTTGGAAAGAAGAGTGGACAATTTGAAATGAGGGACCACCAAAGTATTTTTCTTGAAGGTGAGCAATTACATTCCTCAACTTGCAAAAAGGACATGCTAGTGGAGAAGAGCAATCCCTCTCCACAAAAAAAAAGAGAGATCATTCCAATACTATAAGAGGAGAAAGACAACTTGACTACTTTGAAAGGGAAGAAGGAGAGAAAGGATTATGTAGCACAAAAAAACCATTCCCTAAACCTTAAAAACAAATGAATGATCAAAGACAAGCAACCTAGAGAAAACCCTTCTTATGGACCTACAAAGTGATTGTTTAGGTGCTTTCAACTCCCCATCACTTGAAGAAACTTTATGGTTTTGCTATTTTTCTTGTTTACTTATATTTGTTTGACACGTGGAGTTTAGGGGGCTGACTTGAAGTGCACCACAATAAGCATTAACTCATAAACAACTAAAGGGCTATGCCATGGATGAATGGCACCTATATTAAGGAGTCGAGACTATATGTTACATATTGGAGTTTTGGAGGCTAGATAAGGATATGCTATATTGAGCATATTCCTTATAGATTCTTAAAAGTTTTTTGAGAGAGGTGAAAACATTTCTTGGGATGATCATGTTATGGATGGATTATCAATTTCAAATGCTAATTTCTAATATGAAACATATTCAATGCAAGACCCATAAGAAGCAGTCCTAGGCCCATATGAACAAATTGGATCCTAGCTTTCTAGATCCATCCATATGATCTCAAGATTACATATATTGTAGGTGGAAATTGTATGAAATGTGTGTGGTATGGAAAATGGAATTATGTGATATGGAAGTTTGATTTTAATTTCAAGTTGATATATAAGAGGATTTAACCGCCACATAACACATAAAGAGGTGCTAAGACTTTTTAACACTCACCGCATTGATATTTTTGAGATTATAGAAATAAAACTGAATGATCAAAAGCTAGTTTGGTTGATGAAAACAAAGCTTAAAAAATTTTGTTTATTAAATAATTTTATAAACCACAAAAATGGTTAAATTCTTTTACTGTGGGATGAACAAACTATAGTGATCAAATTGATATTTGCCTAGCATATTCATCTCCAAATATTAGATAAAATGAAAAGGTGAAATTCAAATTATCTTTTATATATAGTTTGCATTATGTAGTAACTAGAAGACCACGATGGGAAAGTCTAACATCATCTCAAAATTTAGTTTATTAAATAATTTTGTTTATTCAATAATTTTACCCCTTGGATGCTTTTGAAAGATATTAATTCTACACTCTTAGGACTTGACAAGTTGGGAGGTAGATTTGTCACAAAATATGAATGCACTAATTTCATCAATGGCTATTCTACACTAAAGTTAGAAGACTTCCCCTCATCTGGTTCCTATTTACATGGACCAATGGAAAGGTTTCTAGCAAGTTAGAAAGGGTTATAATGAATCATGAATGGGCTAATCTTTACTTAGATAGCCATGTACACTTTTTTCCCATTGAAATTCTCTCACACCATTGTTGGGCATTAATATCCACCGAGGATATACAAACAAAATGCAGAATTTCCTTTTAATTCTATAGTATGTGGCTTGCATATACATATTTTAATCCAACTCTTCAAAAAGGGAATACACCAATAGATGGCTATAGCATGTTATGTTTGGTGAGAAAGCTAAAAATGCTCAAAGACCCATTAAAAGAAGTTAAATGAATTACACATTAGGCATATTAATACAAGATTATCTCTTATGAGAAAAGTTCTAGCATGTTCCCTAGATTGTTTAGCCCTTCAAGATGAAATTTCATTCAAAATGAAGTCGAGGAATTTGGATTAATCAGAACTATCTTTTTTATGACAAAAGGAAAAATTAGATATCTAATACATAGTGACAAATGTATAATTTTTTTCCTCATTATTGAATGCTAGATTTTAGAAGAATCGAATTGTTTTAATTGTTAAAGAGGATGGTCACCTATCCACCTCCAAAGAATAACTTAATGAAGAGTTTTTAAAATACTTCACTAACCTCCTTGGATCCTCGAAAAATAGAGCCAAAATTGAAAAAGATGTAATCTCTAATGGAAGAAGTATGTATAAGAAGCACCTAAATATTCTCTTTCTATCCTTTTATATGGAAGAGATTAAAAAAACTCTTTTTGAAATGGGGTACTATAAATCTCTAGACTAGATGGGTTCAAAGTAAAATTTTTTAAATATACATGGGATCATATCAGGAATTACATAATAAATATTGTCCAAGTCTTTTTTTATAGTGAAAAGATGCTAAGGCTAATAAATAATGTCTACATACCACTCATCCATAAATCTTTGCATGCTTCTATAGTTACAAATTATAGAGCCATCTCATGATGTAATGTCATCTATTAATTAGTTTCCAAACTCATTGCCTCAAGATTGTGGTTTATATTTGAAGATATCATAGACCCTATACAAGTAGCATATGTGAAGGGTAGACTCATCTCTAATAATTTTTTTCTAGCACAAAATTTAATAAAAAGATATGCAAGAAAGAAGATTCTCCAAGATGCTTTTTTAAGAGAGCTCTCCAAAAAGCCTTTGACATTGTAGACTGGAACTTCTTGAAAGAGATCTTAGAAGCTATCAATTACCCAATCAAACTTATAGAAATAATTTAGGAATGCATATTAACTCCAATATTATCTATCTCTTTCAATAGGCAGTTGCATGACTTTTTCAAAGGAAAGAGTTAGATAAGAAGACTTCATCTCATCATATCTATTTGAAATATGTATAAAGTATCTATCAATACCTAATCATAGAACAACATAGTTAGAGGGCTTTTCATTTCATCCTAGATGTGCTTTACTGAAAATAATCCATCTAATATTTATAGATGATTTCATCATCTTTTCTCAAGGAGATGTATCATCATCAAGCATTATTCTAGCCATAAATCTTGAATTTATACTAACATAATGGTATTTTATGAATTCTTCCAAATCGAATATCTTCTTTGAAGGAAATCTAAATATTATTTAACCAAAGATTATGGCTAACACAGATTTTTCAGCTAGTCTATTTCCATTTGCTTTTCTAGGGTGCCCTTATCTTCTACTAGGCTCACATCTTCACATTTCTTGCCATTTACTACTCAAAATTATTTCAGCCATCCATCAATGGGCTAACATGATCCTATTAATTGATGGTAGGTTAGAAATGTTTCACATGGCAACACAAGGAATTGAATGCTATTTTTTATCAACACAAGGTATTTTAATTTCATTAAGAATGTATGCTGAATATTTTTATGGAGAGTCCCTTTAAAAAAGAGATCATATTTGAATATTTATTAATAAAATCTCAAGCTCTTTGAAGCACCTTAGTAAGGAATATGCAACAAATTCTCTAAAGAATAATATAAGGAAAGTCACATTTATAGCAACAATATATCATATTTGGTGTGAAAGAAATAGAAGTCAATATGAATGGAAGCCACAAGATGCGGGAACTATCACAAAGAAAATAAAAAAAGAAATTCATAATATATTTGAAAATATATGTAACAATTTGATGTTATATTAATTTGTATAGATTTTTGATAGTACATTTTCATTACTTATAAAAAAAAGATTAATTAATTTGTTTTTCATTATTTATGTCAATACTTATACTGCATAACTTTTTTTGAGCTATTTTGTTTGATGCATTATTTTTTGTAGAATATAGTTTTTTTGATTATGATAAATGCATCTCCATTATTGTCTATGTGTGTAACATTTGTTATATATTGTAATATTGTGTCGTGAGTATTTAATTATGCACATGCATGCAAGAGCACAATTAAATGGTAGTCTATGTGGAAATACTCCTTATATATTTATACACAAACAAATGTACACTTTGAAACTATAGTACATATGTATATATTGTTTATATATATGCATATATGCACATGCTACATTTTATTTATATAAATAGACATATGTATATATGCATATACATATAGAGTATACAATGCAATTTTATTTTTACAAACATGCATATGCATAGTCAAGACAAATGAGTAAATACATATATATAGTACATGTAGATAGAAGTGTATATATACATGTTTATATATAGTAGTATATATATATATATACTACTATGCACATGGAACTATATGTGGTAGTATATGTATATAATGTTTTTAATATACACATATGTTTACATATAAATATATATAGTACATAATGCAATCCAATGTTTACAAACATGCATAATATATACACAATCAAGATAGGTGAGTGAGTGAGTGAGTGCGTGCGTGCGTGCATGTGTGTGTGTATATATATATATATAATATGTTAATATAAGTATATATGTGTGTTTATATATAGCAATATATGTTTACTATCTAGATATATATGTATGCATATTTTACCAATATATATATGTGTATATATTATTGTGCATACACATATATCATATATGTACAAAATTATGTCCTCATATGTGCATATAATTTATTTGAATGTTTATATAACATTTTTTTTGTCAAAGGTAACAAAATTGGTAGAATATGCACATCATTTATTGTATATAATTTGTTTTGATTATCTATTTTGTATAATCAAATTATTTCTATTTTAATATTTTCATGTAAATACAGGAAACAAAATATTAAGAGGCTGAGAATGCAGAATAGCACAATAACGGAGGTACCATTGTCCGGTCAGTGGATTGAAAAATTGTTGGAGCAAAGCCTAGCCCGTCCGAGTGATTCGACCCACTCCAATTAATTAAACCATAAATTGTATTAATATAAATTGTATTTATTTTTTTTTTTTTCAAGCTACTATTTTTCATGTGTGGAACTATTCATCTCTAGAATTTATTTTTTTCTCTCTCTAAGTGATTTTTTGTGACTTTCTACACTGCACATATTGTAAGCTCTCTATTTTGGTTATAATCTATAACGTATAAATGTTTTCTGGTGGATGTAGCTAGTCATGTTGAACGACTAGTGAACCATATTATTTCATGCATTTCTGTTGTGGTTTTGATTCATTTTTTTGATTCTGCCATGGTTGGATTGTGGTTGTGAATTATATGTATATCATTTATTGATGTTTCTCTGTTGTTCTCTTCTTTTGAATTACAATCGTGGAAGCACAATTGCCCAACATCTTTTGTTTTATGAAATTATTTTTATGTCATGGCAAATAAGTACTACACTAGTATAATTAGTCACAATAATTTCTAGAGTCTTGATTTATTTAATATAGAGCCAAAATACTAACCATTTAGAGTCACGACATTATTTCCCATAAAAGCCATTTTGTTCCAGAGAGTATTTACATTTGTCATGACATGGGAAATGTCATGTCTTTGTGCTCTATTAATAAAACATCAAAGTTATGGGCATTCATAGTGTCATAACTTTATGTTATAAATGAATCAATATATCAGTCATGATCATTCTTAGCTCTATGATATTTTATTACAAAGAGAAAATATTAGTCATTATTATTCCCAATGATATGATATTTTATTTCAGAGAGAATTTATCTTAGTAATGGCATTCCCAATATCACAACATTGACCCCAAAGGGTAGTTACTTGAGTCATGAAATTTATTTCCCCATTACTTTGATACTCTAGAGAAGATCCGATAAGACTATAAAGATACAACCTCAAAGCATAATGATTTTGTTCAAGATTTAAACTAGCAAATAATTTATATATTTTGGTGATTTATGATGATGCAAAGACATGGAAATGAAAATAGTATGGGTTGATTTTATGATTTTGGCATTTTGGTGAGTTTTGATGAATAGTCATGAAATTTAATAGGTTTTTTGAGGTTTTTAGTGGAGAGGAGGATATAATATTGAGTCTCACATAGTTTTGAAATCTATTCTTGACTAAACTTGACCTATAGTCTAGGAAATTCTCATACACCATGACCCTACAAACTCATTTGTATAATCCTTCCACTATGTGACATTTTCTTAGTGACTATGATATTATCATGAAGTCATATTCATACTTATCTCATAAAATTTAAATAATTATGATATTAATTTTAAATCATTATAAACAAAGTATCTCACAAGTGTTCAAGATCATGACTAAGTCCAAGTACCATAGTTTTATACTTTTATCTTTAATATGGCTATGTAGTCCTAAGTTAGAACCATACTTTTTTTTACAAGTACCAAAGATGCAACAGTTATCTAGAGCCATTAATTTTAGAACACTAAAAGTTATAGAGGATGTTACTTGAGTATGACCATTTCCAAAGCTATAACTCTTATCCTTAAAGGAATGTATAACTATGACTTTTATACTCAAGTTAATTACCACTATAATGGAATCCTTATAGTGATGTGACAATAATAATATATGAGAGAAGTTAAAGGTAATGTCATGACCACTCACAATGCTATGGAAGAGATATGAAGGAAAATTTCTGTGCCATAGTTATTTTCTAGTGTCGTAGCCATGACTAACACACAAAAGACCTTCACAACAATATGACTATTTTTAAATGATATGGGCATATAAAACTTAAGAAAGTTTATGATCAACACTATGGATTATATATAGCATCATAACTATATAATAAAATGAGAAGTCATTCACGATGTAGTAGCCAAGTCCCAATGCCATAGTCCTTTATGGATGACAAGATTAAAAGGCATAAAGATGTAGACATTCCATAGTATCACAACTTTTTTATAGAGATATTAAGCCCAAGTCATTGTCATCACTAGTGCCATGACTTTTTGTTATAAAAAAATTAAGATGCATACCATAGTTATGACCATTTTTTAGAGTCACAATCTTAACTTGAAGAAATAAAAGTTGAAGTTGTGACATTCTTATAAAAGCTATGACTTCTTACTTAGAGTAATGTAAAAGTACTATCAAACTATTGGGATGCATTTAACACTCCCCAAGGATTCCAAAAGTAAGAAATAAGTGCAAGATTAATACTAATCCCTAAAGTTAGGGAGCATAACTCCATTCTCTAATGTTATATTTAAGAATTTATACCAAATTAGCATGGGTCTAGGATTTGTGTAAATTGATATATGTGATATGACTTCAATTTTTAATTAATGAATGAGTGTGTTTGATTTATTTTATGTTCCATATGATAATGGATGGTGATTAAATAGAAATTGAACTAAGATTTTAACTATTGGTAAGTTTATATGAGATTGTCATGGTGGATATTGATAGATGAACCACAAGGTCCAATCATGTATATCATATGAATGAGGGAATTTCCCTTTTGAATGCAATGCATAAGACAAGACTATTTATTAATACTTAAAATTTGGGGTTGTTAATCATTAAGAGGATGATGCTTATGAAGCCAAAAGCATGAATGCTTTTACACAACAATGCATTGTGCACATCTTAAAAGAATAGATTCTCAATTAGGAAATTCTTTCAAGGGGTTCACATTTAGTGCATAAGTCACATCATCACCAAGTAGGATAATAATAGAAAATCCTTAGGACATAGGTGAGTAAGTTGTGAATAGTGAGGTGATGAAAGTCCTTGTGAGTTACTTTTACTTGTATGGTTTCCACTAGTGAAACTTGAGGATATTATATGTTAAGAAGACAAACATGCAAAGTTTACAAACCATATCAATTTTTATTCTTTATGATATTTGAGGCTAGAGAATAAGACTGTACATATGAAGCAACCATAGGATAGCTGATTAAGTCACCAAAAAGGTTAAGAATTATGAATGATTCTCGAACAGAAATGAATTGTTATCTTAGTGGTGACGCATCGAGAAGAAAACTATGAAAAAACCAATAATTTGGATATGCTCAATGTTAACAACCATCTTGTATGCCATTAGGATAATGAGGATTGTACAATTCCACAACCAATTTTCTATGCCCAACAAATCATAAGTTGAGAAACTTAAACATTATCACATAAATTAAATGAATAAGCCATAAACCTAAGATTGTATAATAATCTGAATATATATTTAATTAAAAAAAGGCTACCTCATTATTGAATAATTAAATTGCCGATATAATTCCTATGAGATTGATATATGGATGGAAGTTAACTTTGCTACTTATATGATAAATTCACTTGCAAATCTCTACAAATATGATATCCTCATTAATGAGCTATTAGGATATTGTCTAACTAAAAAAATTAAGTAGCATAATAAAATAATAATGAGTTTTTGTTACAATTACAAGAATTATTTAGTTTGGTTAGTCAACATGAGTTGACTTAGTTATTCTTATAAAAAAATAATTCATTTTTAGTAGTTTAAAAATCATTGAATTTGATAAATATTTTCAAATCTAAAAGTTAAATATTATTGTCTTGTTTGAACATGGATGGTTGTATTTTGATTTTACTTGGTTATTTTTATTTTGTTTTCTTTTTTAGTATCCTTTTATGAGCCGAAGTTATGTGACTAAGTTAACTTCTCTAGACCTAGAAATTGAAAGAACTCGAAAACCCCTGCCAAAGAATGTTCTATTAAGAGCTTATTGAGGCCATTGGCAGTAATAGAGAACCCTAAGGTGCTAATGGGTAAGCTATCCAATAGCTCATCCACAACCATGCCTTGGGATTTATTGGAGGCCCATGGAGATGAATAGTTATTCAGAAATTCATTTGCAATTAGTTGAAGCTAATTACTTTGATTTAGGGTTGAGACTTATATTTTTGGTTTAGCAACAATAGTATATCGAAAGGACATTGAAAGATCTTAATGGACATGCTGTAATGTTTTTGAGCTATTGAGTGCCTTTTGCACTATATTTTTTATACCTTAAATTATATCTCAACTATGAAGTGATATAAGCTGATTCTAGCAAGAGAATCATGAGAATTTATATGATAATTGGGATCATTTTAAGGAGTTATTCAAAAGATAACTACAACATAGATTTAAATAGTGATTCCATGCCCAACCTTTTATAATGAGCTGAATTATATGATAAGATGCAAGGTTGATGTAGTTGTTAGGGGGTCAATTATGAATACATTACTAGATAAAGCATATGCCTTATTTGAGGAGCTAGCAAAAAATAACTATCAAACTTCAATGGATCATTCATTTTGGAGAAGACAAGTTAAACTATTAGAGTTGGATCGGTTCATTGCCATTGAAGTAAAAATGAAAGCACTTTTTAGAAAGTTTGACACCAAGAAAAAATGTAAAGAATAGCAGGTGAGATCCCCACTTCACATCCTCAGAAATCAATGAACTTGAATCTCATTTATCAAATGAAAGAAGTAAATTAACTACAAAACAAATGGAATGTGTTTCAACCCAACAATAATGTCCCAATGCATTATCTTCAAAAAATGAGAAATCACAATAATTTTGAATAAAGGCTATGAGATGGGTTGCAACTGCAGCATTATGGGCAATCCTTTATAAATATTGGTAAAAATGCGATGAGAAATACTATTCAAAGAGGCTCGAGTTTTAATTTCTAACCATAATGAAGAGAAGAAAAGCCAAGTTTGGATGAAAAGATACAAGCTATCATAATAAAATTTAAAAAGAATAATAATATCCAAGACAATCATATGAGAGCGCTTGAAGTAAGAATTAATGAAATGAGTTTAATAATGAAAACATAGAACACCATCTTAATAAATTGGAATTATCAATGAAAGAAAAGAAATAAATAAACTATCAAGTGGTATGAAAGTAAAACTAAAGAATTATGTCTCTTTATTACTTAGAAGTTCAAAAAAGCTTTTGAGGTATTTTGTAAAAAGGATTTTAAAACTTTTGGAGGTTATAGTTCAATCAATTTTCCAAAAGTAAAAGCTCTAAAGATACAAAAGTATTCTGAACAAAAGGATTACGGAGCTTTTGGTAGTTACAAAAACATGATTTTCTCAAAAGCTATAGCTCAACCTAAATTTCTTCAAATATTCATAACCTCCATTGAAAAAAATTAGAACTATGATAGATATGATGTTGTGTAATCTAACAAGGATGAGACCCCAAGTGAAGTGCAAGCTCAAGTTTCACCTGCAGATAAGAAAAAAGAAATGAAGAAATAGAGGAGCAAATGGAGCATACGTGAATCCATGAAGTGATAGAAATAGATTAAAATAAATCTAAGGGTAAGTTTATGATGAATCTTTAATTTTCTCAATGATTTAAGAAAAGTAAATTGAACAAACATTTAGAAAAGTTTCTCAATATATTCTAGTAGTTAGAAATATAACATTTAATTTGTTGAAGTTCTAACCCAAATGTTGAGCAATATTAAATTAATAAAAGACACGATGAGTACTAAGAATAAGTGGGAGACATACGAGACCATGAATATAACAGAAAATTATAGCATGATCATTCACAAAAAACTTCCAAGAAAATTAAAGGACCACAAAATCTTTTCTATACATTGCACTATTGAAGATTATACCCTTTGGAAAACATTGTGTGACTTAGGATCAAGTAAAACTTGATGTCCCTATCAATTAAATCTTGAAAAAATTATCCTATTATCCCTTTCACTCTAAATGGTGGATCAGATTATCAAGTAGTCAGATAGAATCATCAAAGATGTAATGGTCAAAGTGAGTATATTTATTTTTCTAGCGAATTTCATTGTATCAGATATGGAGGAAGACAACTATAACCATTAATATTGGGAAGACTTTTTTTGGCCTTTGGACAAACACTTATCGATGATAAGAAATGAGAGTTCACTCTTCATGTCGGTGAGGAATAAGTAAAGTTTAATATTTACAATGACTTATTAAGTTTAAAAGATGATAAATAGGGATTATAGAAACGACAATTTATTCCATACCACAATACAACTAACCATGAAATAGATGAACAACCTTGGAGCTATGATAATGATGAAAATGAAGAATATGAAGAGAAATAAATATATTGGATCTACAAAAATAAGAAAACAAAAAAAGATGGCTGCTATGAGGACATGAGGTCATGACATTCTTTAAAGTCATGACCCCTTAGAGGAGTCTGATTTTAATTGCTCTAAGGAAGCTAGGGTATCAATGGAGGAAAAATAAAGCTGAGATAGAAATCATATATGAGAAAATCAAATACAAGATTATAGTTGTGCATAGTACCATGACTTTGGTATTACATAATGAATGTGGGAAAGGAATGCTTGAAGACAAAGCCATAGCTATGCCCAACTCCATTATTTTGTGGATACAAAATGAATTAGTGCATTAGAAGCTTAAGGATAAGGCCACAACTATACATAGTTCCATGAATTTGGAGATATAAGAAGAAAATGACAAGAAAAAGATTCGAGATAAAGTCATGGCTTCAATTATAGCTATGAATTTGGAGTTATAGAAAGGAAATGACAAGGAAATGCTTTAAGGGAAAGCTATAACAGTACTAAACACAATGACTTTGGGGATCTAGAATGAAAAAAGATAATGCAGTAAAGAAGAAAGGAGCCACATTCAATAAAGTCACAGTATCTAAAGAAGAAAAAACCCAAGAAATAAGTGTAGTTAAAGCAAGACTAAATGAAGAAAATAACGAGGTAAAATAGTATACCGAGAAGATAAAATGGACATTAGATATCTCCAATGAATAAAATGTGGTTTTGATGTTTTACCATGGATGATAAACATAGCACTATTTGGGAGGCAACCTAAAGATTTTTTTGGAAGTGTAGTGTCATAAACACTTATATCCACCAAATAAATAAATACACACATTCAATGACCCACAAGTATAATCTTGGAAATCAAACTTCACCATGATTATCAACATGTATTAGTAATTCCACTTCCAATGATTATAATTTTATAGATTCTGAAGAAGAAGAAAATAGAAAAATGATATATCCACAATTACAATCCAAATTCACTGTATAAAATCAAACCACAATCTAGAAACACAGAAAATAACATGGTTCACTAGTCGTGCAGCATGACTAGCTACATCCACCAGAAAAATGCTTATGCATTTACAGATTATAACTAAAATAATATCTTATAGATATAACAATCGTGAAGAAAAAAAAATCATGTAGAGAGAAAAGACGAAAATGAACAGTTCCACAGTAAATTGGTAGCATCAAAAAATAAAAATAAAAAAATCAATTTATATTAAATAGTTTCTCATTATCAATAACGGAGCATTTGGATCACTGGGATGGATCAGGTTGTGCTCCAAAATTTTCTTCAGCCCATTGACCGAGCAACTGGACCCCCATTATTGTGCTATTGATACATTGCCAACCTTTTGATATATTATTTCCTGCACTAACAAAATATTGAAACAGAAAATATTTCAGTTATATAAAATATTTTATCAAAATAAAATATATATACAATAATAAATGTGGAATTACATGAAGTTCATGAAAGATGTTATGATTAATAATAGTAAGTTAGAGACCTATACAATGTTGAATATGACCGAAAAGTATAATTATATCTTCCATACTAAACTATTGAAAAAGTGAAAGGATCTAGGAAAGTTTTATGTTTTAATACATTATTGGGAAGCATACTTTCTAGAAAGCACCATGTGACTTGGGATCAAGTATGAATTTGATTCCTCAGCTAGACCGTTTATGCAGTTTCTATGAAAATTACCTAATGGAACTTAAGGGGCTTTAACTGCTTCATAAAACATCAAGAACTCCTTAGATTTCTCAAAGTCTACTCAATTGATATCTTTGCCGTCACATAGGCCAAGCTTAGTAGTGAAAAGCTAGCTTGGCTTATGAAAACTAAGTTCAGAAGTCTAAATACTTTGGACAATTTTTTATGTCATAATAATGGGAGAATCTTGGTCCTGTGGGATAGTCAAACCACAGATATCATCATCCTCTCATATACTGCCCAACACATTTATCTCTCAATGGGTGACAAGGAGAAGAGAATTTCTTTCAGACTGTCTATCATTTATGCCCTCTATCCTATTGTCACTAGAAAAAGCCCCTGGGATTCCTTGATTTAGGAGGGGAAGATCGACTCATCCCCTTGGACTCTCATAGGAGATTTCAACTCAACCATATATGGGCTCGATAGGGTAGGAGGTAGAATTGTTGTCAACTACGAGTGCCAAGACGCCTTGAAATGTGTCTCACAACTAAGCATGGAAGATCTATCTTCTTTAGAAAGTTATTTCACATGGACAAATGGTAGGGTCTCCAGCAAACTTGATAAAGTTATAACAAATAGCGAATGGGCTAACCTTCAGCTGGACAACCACACGAGATTTCTGGCCCCAGGAATTATGTCTGATCACTGTCTTTTGCTCATGTCCACTAAATCCTCAGACAAGGATAAATTAATCCCTTTCAAATTCTATAACATGTGGCTCTCCCTCAAAGAGTTCATGCCACCGTTACTCAATATATGGAAGAAAAATACCAGTAGCTCTAGAATATTTCAACTAGTCAAGAAACTTAAGCTACTAAAGACACCCTAAAAAATCTGAATGAGAGGCACTTCAGCCATATGAGAATAAGGGTATCGATTACCAAGAATGCTCTCCACTTTGTCCAAATAAAAATTCTAAAGATCCCAAACGTTACTTAAATGAAGGAAGAATTAAATCTTAAAATCAAATTGAGAAAACTAGAAGAATGTAAATTATCTTATCTTAGGCAAAAAGCTAAAATAAGATACCTCAAAGATAGTGACAAATGTAGTAAATTCTTTCATGCTTTAACTAATTCTAAATCTCAAAAAAGTAAAATCATCATAATAATAAAAGAGGATAAAAGATACAACACATTTAAAGAATACATAAGTTGAAACATTCGTTTCATACTATAAAAAATTATTGGGGTCATCCAGCTCCAAAATCAAGATCGACCAGCATATCATAGAGAGTGGGCCGAAACTTAGGGTAGATTATCATAATCTACTCTCTCTATCTTTCTCCTCAGAGGAAATAAAGAATACAGTTTTCTCCATAGGAGATTCAAAATCTTTGGGGCCAGATAGGTTCACGGCAGAATTTTTTAAGGTGTCTTGGAACTATATCGGTCATGACATAATTAATGACATTAGTAGTTTCTTATATTCTAGAAGAATGCTAAAGTAAATCAACCATGCTTATATCACTATAATTACTAAAACTTCTCACTCAACAACCGTTAAGGATTAGTACAAATAAAAATCAGTTTAGCTAGGAAAATTTAGCTGAGGAAATTTAGCTTGAGAACAATCCCCAACTAAATAGCGAGGGATTAGCTAGGGAATAGCAAGGAGTTTTTGATTCAACATTGAAATAAATATTTGGGATGGAATAGTGATGGATTTTTGATGAAAATGGTCTATAAAAAATTTTTTTATTAATTTTAGCGACGGATTTTTCTTAGCTAATTAGATCGAGGCATAATCCATCGCTAATTTTTTCATAAATTTCCATGCAATAAAAAGTGAGAAATATAGCATCAGAATTACCGACAGAATTTTCCTAGCTAATTAAATCAAGACATAATCCGTCACTAATTTTTTTGGTAAATTTCCACGTAATAAAAAGCTAGAATTTTAGCGATAAATTTTTTCTGGTTAATAGATCGATGCACATTATACATCGTTAAATAATTATCTGAATTTTTTTTTCTATTTTATATTTTATTGTAAAAATTATTCCTTAAATGATAATTTTCACAAAATATATGCATTTAGCTAGGAGTTTTTCCCTAGCTATTTGGGCTGAGAATAATTTCCATGTTAATCTTTAATTTATATATATATATATATATATATATATATATATATATATTTGTTTGTTTTAATTTTTTATGTAATTTTTTATATTAAAAGTATGCCATGGCCTATGGATGAGCAATTCTTGAAAGACACATTCACCTCATATAATTATAAAAATAGGATTTATAAAAAAAATTTCAAAATTATATAAACACGAATGAAAATTTATATTAATAATTACTAAAATAATTATTTTTATTATTATAAATTTTTAAAAAGTATACAAATCTTATTTTCTGAAATATTTAATTAAGAAATTAAATATTTTTATTAAAAAACACTAAATAATTAATTATATAATTATAATCTTTTTAAAGATATTTTAATTAATAAATGAACATATAAAAAAATTACTACTACTAAAAAAGTAAAATAATTAATTGTATGATTAAATAAAAAAATTATAAAAATATCTAAATTAATGAATAAACAAGTAAATATTTATATTATTTAAAATAAAATAATTATTTTAATGATTATAGTAATATTTAAAAAAATATTTACAAAAAGATTTTAAAATATAGGGGGAAAAAATTCAAGTTTTTCATTAAATTTAAAAGAAAATAAATTGATATTTTAAGATAAATACATAGATGTTTTAATTATATCAAAAAAAATTTGATGATTTAAAAAATAAATATCTCATTGTGGTCATTAAAAAAATACTTCAAGTATTTTTTAGGGTTTCAAAAGAGTTTTTTAAAATATTAATAATGAGATTTTTGTCTTAAAAATACTTAAAATTATTTTTTGGCCTATAAACACTTTTAAAAACTACTACCAAATTGACCATAAGCTTATTTTAATTCAAGTTTTATTTTTTATCCCTACTCAAATTTATAAGAATTAAACAATTGAATAAGATCTTTACTATTAACTTATAATATTCAGTTTTTTATTAAAATAATAAATATAACATTTTTTATTGATATTCTCAGCTTTAAATAAATTTTGGAATTATATAAATAATAAATTATATCGAATAATATGAAATTTTATTCCTTTATAATTATTTCATATTATAATCATAAAAAATAAATTGAATTCTTAAAAATTTATAACAATAATATATATATATATATGAAATACTTTATTATTATATATTAATATTTAATTTATTTATGAAACAATATCATTTATGATTAAAAAAATCTATTTCATTTTTTATTTAAATTATTTAATTTTTATAATTTTAGTTTACATTTATATTTTTGTCTCTTTTTTTTAAATAAAAAAAAGACAAATTTAATCACTTAATTCCATGAAAAAAATGCTAAGGCATATTCAATCACAAATAGTGTTTCTATGTTTTGAAGATGAAGGAGGAGAAGCAAAACTGGACTACGGGAGTCACCTAAAAATTCAACCTCTTCTTGTTACCAGGTAATATTATCATTGCTCTTCTCCTTTAGAATACTATATATATTTCTCTGTCTCTCTCAATTTCATTACCAATGGCAGAGTTTGATTTATACAGGATATTCATTTATTATTTTTATTTTTATTTTCCCCCAATTTTCTTCTTCTTTCATTGGTTAGTGTAAACTTTGTTCTTTTACTATTTAAATTTTTAGGGTTTTATAGATTTAAAATACAAAATGTATGCATTTTGTTTTCTGCTTTTGTAACTTAAGAAAAAAATATCATGCTTAATATTTTTTGCTTCTGCAACTTAATAAAAAAAATATGCTTAATGTTTTCTGCTTCTGTAACTTCAGAAAAAACAAAATCAAGGTTTATAAGTTTTATTTTTGTTGTCTCCAAAAATTTTATAAATAGATAACATTATTTATAAATTTTTATACATTTATATTATCATATGACATTATATATAAATGCATATACTTTAATATATATAAACGTATTTACATTATATATAAACATTAATATGTTTATATAAACATTGATATGTTTATATAAACATATAATGCTATATCTAAATATTCATACATATGTATAAATGTTTATAAATATTTATACAACATTCACATAACATAACATATAAATTATATAATGTTTATAATGTTTAATATATATAAACATAACATGATATAAACATTGATATGTTTATAACATATAAAATGTTTATATATATTTGTAAAAAATATATAACATATAAATTTTTAATGAATATAAAATATTTATAATGTTTATATAAATGTGATATATATACTATATAATATTTATAAAAGTGTTACATATATATAATTATATATTTGCAACATTTATAAAAATATTCTAAACACAACATTATATATAAACAATTGTATATTTATAAAAGTGTGAAGTTTTTTTTATGATTAATTTTTTTAATGTTTAATGGATTTCAAATCACCGGAAAGTGTGATAGCTATTAAAGTTGTTTATAATTTTATTGTTTAATGCTTATTCTTCATCACTTATCTTATATGCAGGAGAATTTGATTTGAGGTAATGCTTTCTACCCTTACTCAGCAAAATGAAACTGCTGTATATGCAATTTGTTTTTATTTAATAATCTGTTTGTATAACAAAATTATTTTTATGTTTTAATATTTTCATGTAAGTACAGGAAAGGAAATATTTAAAGGCCAGGGATGCAACACTAGCACAATAACGAAGGTCCCACTGTCCGGTCAGCGGGCCGAAATTTTTGGAGCAGAGCCTAACCCATTCCATGATCCGACCCAATGCGGTTAAATAAGCTGAGATGTTTTTTAATATAAAATGATTTGTAATTTTATTTTCGGGTGACTATTTTTGGACCCGTGGAACTGTTCATCGTCTCTCTCTTCTCTTTGCGCAATTTTTCGTGACTGCTTTGTGTGCTGCATACTGTAAGATGTTTTTGTTTTGGTTTTAATCTGTAATGCATAAGTATTTTTTGGTGGATGTAGCTAGTCGTACTGAGCGACTAGCGAACCACGTTATTTTCAGTGTTTATTTCTCATTTTTTTGATTCTGTCATGGATGCTCGTTGGATTGGGATATATATTGCTTGTTTTCTGTGTTCCTGTTGTTTATGTTTCTTAATCTCACTACCGTGGAAGCGCAATTGCCCAACAGAAACCATATCATTTTTTAATGTTAGTTGGTTTACTTCTTCGAACCCTATCATCACTCATGAGTTTGTGTACCATGGTCAAGGTGAGTTACATTTCATTGGTCATTATTTGCTTACACGAAAATAAGATATGCATTCTTTGATTGTTGAATTAGAATGTCTCTGTTGTTCCTGACATGTTAGGATGTTAATGAGAGATTTAGAACAGAGTCGAACTCTGAACATGCAAGCATGAAAGAGGCTGCAAGAGGGTACAAGAATGGTGAGAGGGTTGGCTTTGCAGAACTTTCACAGGGTGTTGATCTTTATGTCTGTCCCCAAAGCCACACCATATTCACCATACTTTCTAAGCATGGATTTTTTAAGGGCACGACTGTCAATGATTATCACCAAGGAATTGTTAATTGGCTGCGTTGTATGGTGGCGAAACCATTCATCATCCAGTCCTATTGTTAAAGCTAATGAGAGCAAGATTGCCTCTTTAAGTGACAAACCTCGCAACTCTCATGATGCTTCCCAAAGAATAGGCAAAATAGCTGATGAATCCCTCCATGGTGCTTGTGGAAACACTGACATCAATTCCATGAATATCTAGATGAGTAAACCTCATTCTGTTCTCCAGCCTTTTTCTACGACTGATTGTCTTTTGCTCACCAGATCTCTCTCCATGTCTAAACAATTTCAGATTTCTTCAATTTATGATTCATCCTCTCTCCTTTCATATGCAAGACCATGACAAGTCAAAACTACTTCAACTATTGGTAGGCAAACAATTGGAGCAGCTCCTCATGTTCATTATGTTGCCTTACTTTCATTAGGTGATGCTGGGAGAAAATCCATGGCTACAAATGATTATGATGATCTTCCAGACTTTGATTTTGGAATTGCTTTTGATACTTCTCTTTCTTCATGAAGCAAAATGTTGAATTCTGTGGTTCTCAAGGACTATTCTGGTGGTAAATTTGATAATCTTGACGGTTCATTGACCAAGTCTTTGACACCATTCAAGTCAATGGAAACTCCTCAAAGTATGCCATATTATTTTGGCTTTGAAAGGTTTCCTCCGCTTGTCTCTACTCAAGTTGATTTCCATGCACAAGCAAACTAGCGAATGCAGGGTTCATGCACTACCAAATTTGAAAGAAAAACAAGTTCTCCTGAGTAGAATGCCGCAGAAGAAGCTCTTTGACAATGATGATGCCATGCTTGATTGGTTCCCACAAGACATGGAACTTCTCAGTCCATCTACTTAAAAGCCTACTAGGCCGCCAACAACTCACATTTCAACCTCACTTGCACTAAGTATTTCTATTTTTCCCAGTGATTGTATGGCCCTTCCATCTTTACCTGGCAATCAAAAATGGGATCCTCGACTAGTTTCTCATGCATTTTTTTTGCATGTTAATTTTAGGGTGATGTATGATCCTGCTAAACCTTGTGAATATCCATTAAGAACTAACATGCATATGCAACCTTGGCTTGACCTATTTGATGCCAAGATTCAGGTACATCCTTATGGTTGGAAGGCTAGGATGGCATGACTCTAGATGGGTAACCTTGAAGTACATCATGATTTTTGAATAGAAGTGTATACAAAAAAAAAAATTGCTGGATGTCTGCCAACATGTTTCAGCCTTTTATTATTATCATTCAATGATAATAGTGTGAGTAATGTGTATGGAACCAATTAATTTATTTGTTGTTTCCTATTGATAGGATAGATGGCTTTAGATATTGCTGATAGCTATTTATTTCTTGTTGGAAGTGTACATGCCCTCTCACGTATGTATATGCACAAATGGGATTTGTATTCTGAACTAGCATAACAGTGTTTGATAGTAATTTGAGGTTCATGGGCGTTGATAAAAAAAAACATACAACATTATGTTTAACTATATGTGTATACCTATATAAATATTTGTATAATTATATAAAACTCTATATCATTACATATAACTATATTTGTAACTATGTATACATATATGTATACATATATGTAAATCTATATATTTGTTTATAACTTTGTATATATTTATGTATAACTACTTATAACTACTAGTATGAATATATCTATATGTAACTATATGTTTAATTATATATAACTATTTATAACTATATATGCTATATGTATAATAACATATAACTATAAATAATTGTATATTACTATATGTATAATTATAAAAACTTAATACATAACTATATTTAAATATATAATTTACAACATATATTTAATATATATTTGTATATATTAGTATATAAAAATGTATTTTACTATATCTATACCTATACATAACTATATTTATAAATATATAAAATTATATGAAAAAATATATATACCGACATGTATAAATATAACTATAACTATATGTGTAACTATATGTTTAATCACATGTAACTATATTTATAATTACATGTATAACAACATACAACATTATGTTTAACTATATATGTATAAACACTTTAATAGTGGTGTATGCATTAACGGCTCAAGTTATATTATAGATGAGATGGATTATTATGGTCAATTCACAGAAGTTATTGAGTTGGAGTATCATGGACTTCAAAATAACATGATTTTATTATTAAAGTGCGATTGGTTTGAACATACATGAAATGTGGGTACAAAGATTCATTTAGATTATAATCTAGTGGATGTTAACCATAAACATAGATATAATCGATATGAGCCATTTATTATGGCAGTTCAAGCCACTCAAGTATATTATTTTTAATATAAAGTTTATCTCGTGATATGTGTGATTGGTGGGCGATTTACAAAATCAAAGATCGATCAAATTTTGAAGTACCAACATCTTGACAAAAAAGTATAGACTTAGCTTTTGCACCAACATTCCAAAAAAGATGACATAAATATTAAGCCAATGCATGTAGATGAAAATCTAGAAAATTTATGTGACTCAAATGGTG
Organism: Sapria himalayana; assembly: GCA_029783825.1. Lineage (NCBI taxonomy): Eukaryota > Viridiplantae > Streptophyta > Magnoliopsida > Malpighiales > Rafflesiaceae > Sapria > Sapria himalayana. The sequence continues at coordinate 565,768 of JAREIK010000185.1, read as the reverse complement.
GCTTAAAAGAAATTGAAGATAATCGATTTCTATCGGAAGATGAGTTGAAACTTTTATCGGAATTAGACGAAATGTTAGAAGATTCATTGGAGGATGATAGTGATGTCGATAATTAAATTGTTATAATTGTATTATAATAATAAACTATCAAAGACTTTCTATATTTTATTGAAATCTATTGGTGTGTTTTATTCCAAAATGCATGGTTGTTCATCATATCTCTATTATTTGTTTTATGTTTTTATTTTTTGTATAGCAGATGGCACCTAAAGGACATGGTCGTGGTGGATGTAGAGTGGACACATAGTAATGGACCAAATTCATCTAGTATTTTACAGCATGTTGCAAATTCAGTACCATCTCATACCCACCATATTCAGACTTCAACATCACAATCATCATCTCCATTTCCATCACCATCACCATCACCATCATTGACACATTTACTATCACCTTTATCAGATATAAGCCCACCATCTATTATCCTTCTTGCACACACTTTTTATTTATCAGCATCTTCTACCCCACATTTTACACTGATAGTTCCCCTATTTACAAAACCATCGACATCATCAAATGTTGTGCCTTCCTCTACATTCAATGCTAAGTTATTAATTGAGACTATGGTTGGGAGGTATAAAAAATATGTAAATATTACTTGAATAAAAAATTATGATGTTCATGTTAGTGGTTTTTTTTATATATAGTTATGATTTGTTTTTTTCAATGTTATTTATTTTTACAGTTTTATTCCATCTCACAAGTGTTCGGCCATAATTACAAAGTCTTTCGAGAAAAAAGTTGATTCTAAAGCATTCTCATAGAAGAAAGTTTCTGAATCGACAAAAGAGTTTAATTTTAATGACTTTCAGGCAAAAATAATGAAACAAAAGCATTGAAAATTGATTATCTAATTAATTAAATATTATGTTGGTTAATATTCAAGTAGTAAATAATTATGTCCTTGTTATTAATATAAATTCTTTTGTGATTTTTCTATGTATAGAATCAGTACACATGGCCACCCAAATTTGATGAAAAGATAAAGTCATTTTGTGAGATCAAAGCTGCTGAATGATATTCTGATTTTATCCATAAATTGAAGAATATAAAAGAAAGGTTTGATTTTATATCTGAGGATGACTGGCCCGAGTGGCTTAAGTATTGGGTGCTAAATGTGAAGAAAAAATCAAAGAATTCCAGCAAAAATCGACAAATTAAGGTAGCAAGATTAGGTACAGAAATGTCAGGCTACATAGGAAGGTCAAAGTCGAGCATTGAGCATGCTTGAGATTTGATACAATTTTAGAATTTTAAACATTTATATATTTAGTGGTTGTCCCTAATAGTCAAAATAAATAAAATCTATGCATGATTTTTTAATTTTGTTAAAAATTTTTATCATTGTTATTTTATGACTTAATAAATATATACTCTAAGCTGGAGAATTGGGTTGAGATCTCAATTTTTATTAGATTTTCAGAAAGATGTATGGGAAGAAAGTAGATGGTCAGTTTGTTGATAAAAAGTCTTAGATGATTGCAGTAAGAATTTGTTATATTAATAAAATTTTATAGTACTACAGTAAATTTTGAAAGTTGTTTGGAATGCAAAATATTAAATTTATTTTATGTTTATCTATAATAGTATTTTTCCTCTGTTTTATCATAGGAACTAATGGAGGAATGTGTGACATAGCTGCTTTTCAACAAGTTGAGGGTTCTATCGATCTTCAACTAATTGATTATGATCCTATCTATTTGGGGACCATAACAGGTTATAAGAAGCAATGAGTGAATGGCATCGGCTCGAAGAGAGTGGCATTTTGTTGTAATAGTCGTGCTTCTAATTCATCTATCACAGCAATAGTGGATGAGGCGGTTGAACAACAATTAATGGAAATAAATGAATGTTTTGAAGTTATGGAGACCAAAATGAAAGAGAAGGATGAGTAGATATCTCATTTGAAGGAAGAAATGGAGGAAATGAAAGAAGATAAGGATGAGCAGATTAATTACTCATTTGAAAGAAGAAATATAAGAAATTAAAGAAATGAATGATGAGATAATAGAAACTAAGAATGTAATGCAACAGCAAATATCCCATATGGGGTCACAATTAGCAGCATTGACGCGACAGGTAGCATTCTGAGATCCAACTACGAAACCTCATATGAGAGGCTAGAATAATTTCAGCAACTAATTATGAGGATAATTTTGTATTAGAATTATTTCTAAACAATTTTTGATTGTTGTCTATGTGTAGTAAAACAAGATGAGATATTTTTTAAGGTATCAATTTTTTTTATTCTAGTTTTAATTTTTGCTTTGTTGATTAACTTAATAATGAATCTTTGTAGGACATCTGATGTGAGATGCACAAAAAAATTCTGATTCAAAGCCTTCAGACATTGTTACGGTCATTCCTATGTATGGATCCCATCTTTACCGATCAATGCTGGATCAAAAGGATGCCAAGCTTCTATTATCTTCATTATTCCTGAAACATTTTATTTTTGCACGCACACACTCTCTCTAAACATCATTGTTGGATATCTTTTAGATATTTTTTGAAGTTGTATGACTATCAACTTAGATTTTTGTTTGTTTATGTCTATAATTACTATTTTTATATATCTGTGAATATGTGTGTGTGTATCCGAATATTTTGGGTAAATTTTTATCCTATTATAGGTATGTAAAAGGCTTGGCTGGTCCTTTTGGTGCTAGGAACAACACATTAGCTTTTAAAGTTGTGAGATGAACGAAAACATTCTGGTCCCATCCATACACATGTTTGTTCTTGTCACTCTTATTTCGTGCAGATTTATGTTGTCGCTGTTCAGATCTACGACTGCTTATTATCAATCATCAGGCTGAACTATTGAAATGTTAATAGCTATTATGATTGCTAATGAAATTCAATTAAATGTGTTCATTTTATTTGTTCTCCTTCTCTTGCATGTTCGTAGTTTCATGGATGACGGCAGGCTGAACATGAGGAACTTTGGCTATTATGAGCCATTTTTCCAGAGGCATCTTGGTCTGCAACTGATCCATAGCATGGGAGACTACGACACGAAGCCTTTCTTACTAGGACGTGATCTTAACAACTTTATGGTTACTGCCAATAATTCATTTAATCCCCGCTAATGCGTTGTCTCCAATACTTCTCTTGCACTGCAATACATGAGTGATGGCTGGATAAACTAGAAATATAACTTTTTGATGTTTTGTGCTATCTTTATGAAGTATAAATGAGATAATACTAATTTTTTATAGTTTTGTGTCATCTGAGGCTATGTAATTATATTTATGTGTGTATATATGTATGTATATATTGTAGTATATATGTACAATATATACTTAGTATCATATATACTATAGTACATATGTACATATATACTTAGTATCATATATACTGAGTATATATGTAGAGATACTGAGTATATATGTACATAAAATAGTGCAATATATATTACATATAGAATGCACTATTATATGTACATATATTAGCATATATGTACTTATATACTATAGTATTATATGTACATATATATGTAGTATATATGTATGTATATAATTAGTACATACTTACATATATACTATAGTATATATGTATGTACTGAATTTGATGCCATGATCACTAAGAAATTAGACTAGATTTTTAATTCTGTCCTAATTTGATGTCTGCATGATGATGCCACAAGAGAAAACTGGCAAAGCAAATTAAAAAGCTAATGCTGAAGGGGCTGATTGACCTAGAAAAAACTGATCAATTCTCTTTGTTTCTTTAAAATGGAGTTGTTTCCTATTTCTTGTACAAGGATTCTGAAAGAATTCTAGGAAATACTTATGGAATGTGTATTTTGTTGGTTCTACTTTTCTTTTCTTTCTAGGTACTATGTTTAAGATTCTCATCACTACTAACTCCTTTTTTGCCCTTGCAATTGTGTAGTATTTTGAAGCCTTAACTCCAAATATTCTTGCAAGAACAATTGAAACTATGGAAGGTGGTGATCTAGTTGTTTTACTTCTTCAAACCCTATCATCACTCATGAGTTTGTGTACTATGGTCAAGGTGTGTTATATTTCATTACTCATTATTTGCTTACATGAAAACTTGATATGCATTCTTTGATCGTTGAATTCGAATGTCTCCGTTATTTCTGACATGTTAGGATGTTAATGAGAGATTTAGAATAGAGTCGCATTTTGAAATATTTTCTCAGTTCAACAAGAGGTTTCTCTTATATGTACATATAAGAGAAATGCTAATATATCTTTTATACGTACATACTGAGTATATATGTTCATATATACTATAGTATATACATACATATATACTACAATATACATATACATATATACTATAGCATATACATACATATATAATGTAGTATTTACATACTTATATACTTAGGATATCTACATATATACTATAGTATATGTACATATAATACTATAGCATATATATACATATACTGTAGTAATATATGTAACTAGTGAAATACTAGTATATATGTACATATACACTGTAGTATATATGTACATATATACTATAGTATTATATATTTATCAAAATAAAACTTTTTTTATTTATAAATTTTGATTTGATGACTGGTTTAATTTTTGTGCAGATATGGTATCATAATGTTTCCCATACGAAGCTTGTAAAAGTGAAGAGATCTTTCACTAGACATGATGCCCCATGACTAGGATAGCTTTGTCACATTAGGAATATGGTGATCAGAGGAGATATGAAAGAGTAAGCAATGTTAATTTCATGGATAGATTATACTTTATGCATTGTCATTAGATGCATTGATGAAGAAGATGTAATAAAATTTTATTATATTTTTGTTTTAACTATGTAAAACAAGGGTTGCCTAGATTGCAGTTATTCAAAATTATTATGCAAAAAATATTTTCATCATCCCGTGTTGTACATGAGAATGGTGGAGTACTCCATTTTTCTATGTTCAAGTTTCTTATTGATTTGTTGATGGTTATTACTGCTGACGATTAATCTCTATTTCATCTACCAATTCTTTTGTTAGCTTGTCAGCTTGGTCATGGCGGGGTAGAGCAAAACCCTTATATGTCTTGGGACCGGGAGAGAGTTCTAGTTACGGGGAGGCAAGATGCGAATTTTGATGCGCCAAGCCTGGCTCGTGGTTGTCTTCCAGGTTTTCCTCTAAGTTTTCAGAGATATTTTCCTAAATTTAAATAATCTTCGATTTCTTATTTATGTTGATAGTGAAATTTTGTGCCATCTTTGGGAAGTATAAATGGGATAATACTAATTTGTTGTAGTTTTGTATCATTTGAGGCTATGTGATTATATATATGTTCATATAATGATATAGTATATATGTACGTATATACTGAGTATATATGCACGTATATACTGAGTATATATGTATGTATATAATGAGTATATATGTACATATATACTGAGTATATATATATATGTATATAATGAGTATATATGTACGTATATACCGAGTATATATGTACATATATTCCGAGTATATAAGTACACATATACTTAGTATATCTACATATATACTATAGTATATGTACATATATACCGAGTATATAAGTACACATATACCTAGTATATCTACATATATACTATAGTATATGTACATATATACTCAGTAAAGTACATATAATTCTAGTATTATATGTACATATAATACTGTAGTATATATGCACATATTATACTATAATATATTCACATATAATACTATAGTATATATGTACATATATACTCAGTTTAAATGTACATATAATATTGAAGTATATATGTACATATACTATAGTAATATATGTAACTAGTGAAATGCTAGTATATAATATATACACTACAGTATAAATGTACATATATACTGTAGTATTATATATTTATCTAAACATAACTTTTTTATTTATTTATTTTGATTTGATTGAATGATTTAAATTTCGTACTCATATGGTATCGTAATGTCCCCCATACGAAGCTTGTAGAAGTGAAGAGCTTTTTCACTAGACATGATGCACCGTGACTAGTACAACTTTGTAACAACAGAAAGATGGTGACTGGAGGAGCTGGGGGAGAGAAAGCAACTTCAATTTTATGGATAGATTATACGTTATACACTGTCGTTAGATACATTGATGAATAAGATATAATAAAATTTTATTATGCTTTTGTTTTAACTATGTAAAATATTATATCAGTAATTTATTAACTAATTTTAATTTTTGTTAATTATAAATTATCATATATAGTTTCTGTTTTTATTTAATTTAATATAAAAACATAAAATTATCTAATTAAATTTTTTGAAAAAAAATAAAATAGTAAAAAATAGTTTTGGAATTAAAATAACTAGGAATTTTTCCATTGCTAATTTAGCTAGAGATTTTTACCTTGCTAATTTGGCTAGGGAATTTTTTGAACCTTCAAATTAATGTCAAAATTAGCTAGAAAAATTATTAATTTAGCTATGAAACTTGTTGTCGCTAAAAATTTTTTAGTTAGGTACTCTTTATCTCGTAAGTATTTAATGACGAGCACCTTAGCTTGAGAAAAGTTCAATCATTAATCTGTCGTTATATCCACTTTAGCGATGGAAATAACCAATCTAGCTAGGGAATTTTCCCAAGCTATATAGGATTTTTCTTGTAGTGGATTACAGATTAATATCGTGCTATAATGTCATTTACAAAATAATTTTGAAACTTATTGCATCTCATTTGAAATTAGTATTAGTGGCATAATAAATATAGCACAAGGTGCTTATGTCTAGGGAAGGTTAATATCAGATAATTTTTTATTAGCTCAAGGTCTGATTAGAAGATATGCACGGAAAAAATATCTTCGAGATGTTTCTTCAAGATTGATATTCAAAAGGCTTTTGATACCGTAGAATGAGGCTTTCTAGTGGAGATTCTATCTGGTCTAAATTTTCTTAATTGCTTCATAGAAATTAAATATGAATGCATTAGTACAATCTCTTATTCGATGGCAATTAATGGGGTTTTAGGGGCAAAAAGGGCTTAGACAAGGGGACCCCATTTCCCCCTACCTATTTTTTATATGCATGGAATACTTGTCAAGACAGCTCACTGTTGCAACCTCCTTACAATGGTTCTATTATCATCCAGGTTGTGCCACTCTAAAGATTTCCTACCTAATGTACGCGGATGATCTAATTATCTTTTCTAGAGGTGATTTTTCATCCACTAATATAATTCTAGAGACACTTAAATCCTTCACATCAGGTATGGTCTACATGTTAACTCCTCCAAAGTGAATATATTCTTTGGAGGAGTAAACAAAGAAACTAAGGAAGAAATTGCCAAGACATCCATATATGGAGTAGGCATTCTCCCATTTGTATTTCTTGAAGTGCCCCTCTTTTCTAGCCATTTTATCACTTCTCAATTCTCCATTCTTCTGGCTAAAATTACTTTTTCCATTCACCAATGGACTGGCAAAATCCTCTCTATAGCGGAAAGATTGGAGTTTTTGTGCACGGCAATCCAAGGAATTGAAGGATATTGGTTCTTGTTTTTTCTCCTTCCTTCTTCCTTTATAAATGCTATTGAAAGAGCTTGTAGAAAGTTTTTATGGTGTGGTCCCAAGATCAACAGATGTAGGCCTAAGGTCTCCTGAGAGAAAGTGTGCACTTCCACATCCCTTAGAGGCTTGGGCATCCTAAACATTCTCACTTGGAACAAAGCTTTTTTCATTAAAACCTTATGGCAGATAGATAAGAAAAAGGATTCTCTATGAATTAGGTGAATCCACCACTTTTATATAAACTTTCAAGGCATATAAGAATACTGAATTTCAAAGGAGGACTCCCCCTTTTAAAAATGCCTAATTTCCATTAGGGATACTCTGATCAACAGAGCTGGCTCGAAAGAACATGTGATTAAAAATTTGAATTCATGGGGGGACAATGATAAGATAGTTTCTAATTCTTACAAATATCTAATCAGAATAGACACCAAAATGGATAAAGCTTGGACTAAATGGATGTATAACTATGTGCCGAAGCACACGACATACTTGTGGATTGCCAAGCACGGGAAGCTCAGAACCAAATATAAGGCTTTTATAGCAATTACAAACATATCTTGTGAATTCTACAATCATGCAGAATCCTTACATTACCTTTTTTTTTTGAGTGCTTGTTCTTTGCGTATATATGGAATGAATTGAAAGGATGGATGGACACCCAAGAAGACATGAACACAATTAAAATGTGTTTCGAACACATGGAAAAGCTTTACATGGCAGATTCTCCAAAGAATAATATCCGTAAAGCATGCTTTGCAGCTTCTGTATATCATATTTGGCGAGAAAGAAACCGAAAGCTTTACAAAGGAAAAGCTCAAGATGTAGATTCTCTAGTAAGAGAAATTAAAACTAAAATTTATATTATTTTCCATAAAGAATGAAATAGTTTGAATCATCCTTAGATTGTACAGAAATTTTTGATAGTGAATCTTATTACTTATCAAAAAAAGTATGAATTTGATGCCAATATCTTAAGTGTGAAGGCTGAACCTAGGAAAAAGTACTCCAATTGCTGCCTCATTTCAAATGGCCAATTATTTAGTAAAGTTTCTGAATGGTATTATTGAAGATGTTTTTATGAAGGTTGGTAAATTTATTTTTCTGACAGATTTTATTATGCTAGATATGGAAGAGGACCAATATACTCTATAGATTTTGAGATGACCATTTGTAGCAACTAGATAGGCATTAATGATGTCAAGAAGGGGGAGTTCTTTAATTATGTGGATGAAGAATAAGTGAAGTTAAACTTATACATAAGCCTACATAACCTATATAAAAGCCTTTAGAATCTAGATTATGACAACGAAGATTGTTGGATAATGGATAGCCTCTCCTATGTACCATGACAAGACAAAAGGTGAATGTTAGAAAAATTTTGTAAAAAATTATTGGCCAGAAAAATATGGAGAAAATGATAGATTAGATGAACTTAAGATTCAAAAAAAATAGTGAAAGTGATGGTGAAGAATAAAATTGCTATGAAGTTATAACATTCTTCGAAAGGTGCAACTTCTAGATAATACAAGTCAGACTAATTTGATCATACAAAGAAAAAGGTGAAAATGATGAAATTATCAATTCAATTATATGGAGAAATTATTGAGAAGATTTTTGAGATTGCAAATGAAGTATAAACAAAAAAAAAATTCACAACTGCTTGTTGACCCACTAGAAGATAAAGATAAAGCAAAGACAACAAAAATGAAACATTTAAAGGCATGTGATTTTGAAGTAGTTATAATAAAGAAAGTCATAACTTTATATGTTAAATCAATGAATAAAGTCATGAAGAAGACAATGCTGTAATGTTGAGGAATAGAAACTTAAAAAAAAGTCTGACTTTTTCCAAAGTCACAATAAATTTGATCTAGAGAATAATTTCACAAGACATGACTTCACAATAAGTCATGACTTACCAAAGGTTGTTGTTGGCAATAAGCCATGACTTCTTTCAAAGTCATGGTATCCATGTAAGATTACTTCAAAAAAGATTCTCTGAGGATAACATGATGTTGGTGGAGAAATCAGGAAGATAAGGAGACCAGAAAGACTATATCAAGAAGCTTTCCTAGACCACTAAGATCACTGACTAATATGGAGATCCAATGAAGGTTTAGCTATATATGTCAAATGTAGCAATGCTTGGTAGGTAACCCAAGAAATAACTTTTAATATTGTCTGATGCAATAAATGTTTTTATGTTTTTATGAATGTATACATACAAACTAAGACACATGTATGCATAGGCACCTATATGAAATTGTTAAACTCATCTATGACTTTCTTGTAAGTAAAATGAAGTTATGATACTCAAAATTAGTCATGACTTTCCTTTCAAAAGTCAAGTTGTCATGGGAAAAGTCATGATATTTTTATCAATAGCATTGACAAACCTTGATACAATATAAAATTTATAATCCTAATTTTTGCATCATTTCTAATTCTTTTTCTTCTCCACTATAACAAAAATTTATTATTTATGCAATCCTAATTATCAAATACCTAAGCAAATATGGATGATGGGTTTTGAAGGTAATGGCGAGGAGAGGAAACAAAATTGAGTCAAAAAGCCAAATCCAAGGAATATAGGTAATCTACCGCCAAGACTTCTTGCAAAAGGTGTGGTAATTATTGGAAAGTAATGGAAAAAAGATGGATGAACTTTGTATTGGGAATGAAAATCTTTATTGGAAAGTATAGGTTTAATGAATTTATTCCGCCTTTCTGTGCAATGATTGAGAGGAGATATTGGGATTGATTGTGCATGCATATGGAATGATGAAATGTAATAATTATTAAGAAGGTTTACTCCAATTTAGAAGACATACATGACATTGTGATTGTCATGAATCCAAATTTGAGACATGACATTATTTTTTGCTATAACTTTGTGCTCCAATGAAATAAGACAAAAGTTGTGGGCATTCCTAATTCCTTACGTCATGATTTTGTGTTATAGAATGTAAATGCACAAGTTATGACCATTCTTAATACTGCGATACTTTGTTCCAAAAAGAATTTGACTATGTTGTGGCATTTCCATCACTACAACATCATTCTCCAAAGGGAGAATTACTTGAGTCATGAAATTCATTATCATCATGACTTTGGTATTCATAGTGAAGATCCGACAAGACCACAAAGTCACAACCTCAAGCTAATTCAACAAATTCCAGCCTAAAGTATTACACATATCTCCAAAGTATATGAGTAAGACTTTAAGATTTTGTAAATGAGGAAGAGGAGAATTAGATTTCTAGTCAAGGGTAACAACAAACCCTAAGCAACATGATTCTAACCCCCAATCAAAAGAAAATCCAAGGTGAAGAAGATGAATAATATCTAATTGAGTTTATGTTTTGCAACTTAGATTATCACATGGACTTTTAATGGGAATCCTCAATTCCATGAGATAGCTCTCAAAACATATTGTGAGATATATTTCTTAATGTTTGGCTAATTTGAGATCTAGAGTTGGTGTAACATATGTATGTATGATGCATACATAATTTTATTTTGTTTATGTTTGTGTTAATATTATGATTTGGATATTGATGTATATGAGTATTAAGTAGAATTGAAATTTAGAGTTTTTACTATATTATAGGTTTATGTGTATTAGTTATAAAAGATAGGTATAAGTATATCATGGACAAATTCATATTGTATGATAAGAAAGAAGTGATAACCCTTCCAATCTTAATGTATTAGATAAACATATGTATGAAAACCCAAGATCGAGATAAGTTTATTATTACAAGTATGATACTTATAAAACCGAAAGCACAAACTCACTTATGACCTATCCATTGTGCATATTCTAATAGATCTAACCTCGAGTGATAGTTACGTAGAACATCTAACCTAGGAGTTTCACCATATTGTGGAATCTTGTGTTGGCTATGAAAGATGATAACATATAAGTCATGAGGCATACATAAGAGGAGGTGTTTCATATGGTGGTGATAATCCTGTGAGTTAATTCATCTCATATGATTTCTATAGGAGTGATTCATAGGAAGACATATGTTAATTATCACGAGTATGATACTTATAAAACTAAAAGAGCAAATTTATTTATTACCACATTATCTTGCATCATTAAGATAATAAGGGCTAAAGAATAAAAAAGTTTAGTAAAAATAATTATCAATAATTGTTAATTAATTGCCTAAAATAATATATGTATGAATGATCCATAAATAGAACAATATGTGGATTCAATGGTGAAATAATGAGAGGACAACTATGAGTGGATCATATTTGGTAGTGACAATCTAAGAATGATAGTCACTTTGTATGACAAGAGGGTAACTAAAGCATTTTTATGCTAATCTACCACTAATGCAATAATCAAAAATATTATGAATGAAATACAAAGGAAGTATCATGATTCACAAGGATATGAACCAACCCTAGAGTCTAATTATCCTTCTGAAAACTCAAGTCTATATGCTGAACTCAAATAGCTATTAGCTCACTATTAGTTAATAAAACTACCTAAACAATCATAGTGAGATTAATATATATACTCATACTCATTTTACTTAAGACCCATGTACATGTGGGATGTTCGTTGTTAAAAATATCAAATATTTTTAGGTATTTTAATAATTTATAATGATGTGTAAACATGGAATTAGAAAATTGTGAATAAATTTCTTAACTTTGGAATTTTGTCAAATTTTGATGAATAGTTATAAAATCAATAAATTTTTGGAGGTGGTTGGGGGGGGGGAGGCTGAGGGGCAGAGTATGGAGTCTCGCATAGTTTTGATATCAATTTTTAACTGAAACTCTACCTATTTAGTGGTGGTAACCTCTGCTCACCATGATCCTACCAATTTGTTAGCACAATTCATCCACTATGTAACATATTTTTTGTAGCTATGATATTATCATGAGGTTACATCCATACTTATCTCATAAAATTTAAATTGTTATGATATTAATCTTATGTCATAGTAATCAAGTATCCTAGTGGTGCTAAAATTCATGGTCATATCCTAGTACCATGACTTTATCTTTAATATGACTTGATAGTCTCAAGTCAGAGTGATAACCTTTTTACAAAACCAATACTTTTAAGCTATAGAAAGTTACAAAGTTAAAACTAATTAAAAAAAATTGGAAGAAATTATTTAGTGCATGTCTTTTGGGACATGAAATATTATAAAGAGAATGACTCAAGTACAACCATCTCTTAAGGTCATGACTCTTGTCCTCAAAAAATGGAAAAACTATGACCTTTATATATGGGCTAATTATTAGTGTCATGACATCTTTTAGCACAATAGTGATATAATATATTAGAGAAGTAAAGGCCAATGCCATAGCTATTTCCCAATACTATGACCATATGATGTTGAAGAGAGACCAATGCAGTGTGATAGCCATTTCCTAATGTTGCAGCCAAATTATGATATTAGAGGTCATTCTCAATGTCGTGGCCATTTCCAATGCCACGACCCTATATGAAGAATTATAAAGACAAATGTATAGAGTCATGACCACTTTTAGGGTTCTAACTTTGTATTATAGAGACATTATATCCTAGTCACAGTCATTATATACCTAGTATCCTAATTATGTGTTATAGAAAGATTGAGATACATTCCAAGGTTGTCGCTATTTTTTAAAATTACTACCTCAAGATTAAGAGATGAAGGCCAAAGTCATGGTTTTTTTCTGAAATTCACTTCTTGCTTAATGTAATATAAAATCATTCAAGTATAAAAGAGGAAGAGAGAGAAATTTCAAGTATCTCTCCATTCTCTTCTTCTCCCTCCATGCAATAAGCAAAGGCCATAATATAGCTACCAAACCCTAGGGTTGAATTTCACACTCACTAGGGGCACCATAAGCAAGCAAGATATGTAAAACTAAATAATTCATAGAGTTGGAAGGGACGACTATCAAACCCCCCTCTCTCTAAGGTAGATTTAGGAATTTCTATAAAAATATCACGTGGTCTATAATTTGAATAGCTTGATTTATATGACGTGACAATGGTTTTATATTAATGAATTTTTTTTAATCTATGTTGTGTATGGATATTAATGAATGAGTGATTAAATAGAACTTGAACTAGTATTTTAACTATTAATAGGTATGTGCAAGATTTTCATGGTAGATGATGATAGGTAAACTACTAGATTCACTCACAAATATAGTTAGGAAAGAAGTGACAACACTTCTAATTGAGATGTTTATGAAGACTAAAGTGTAGATACTTTTTCATGTCAATCTATTATACACATCATAAAAAATATAGTTCTTGATTGGGATAGATATTATATATAACATTCTCCTAAAAATGTATCTTTTAGTATGAGAGTTGCATAATCACTAAAGAGGTTGGTGATAGGCAATCATTAGGACATACAAAGTATACTGTGACTCATAAAATGATGATAATCCTAATGAGTATGATACTTATGAAGCCAAAAGTACAAATACTTATCAAGCATATCAATTCTTAGTCTTTATGATACTTGAGGCCAAAAAACAAGAGTGTATATATGAATCAATTATCAAGGAAAATTGATGAGTTTCCTATAAGGTATGAGATTGTGAATGATTCTTGAGTAGAATGAATTACTATCTTGGTGGTAACATATCGAAGGGACATCTACAAGAGAACTATCACTGGTATGGACTCAAAGATGATAACAATCTTGTATGTTGTCAGGGTAATGATTTATTACATAATAACTCAACCTTCATTCTATTTCTAATTTGAACATATATCATATAAAATAAATAAATAAACCCATAAATCTAATATTGATTCAAAGTCCAAAATACCTATTTACTACAATTAAGTGTCTAACTGTTAAATAACCAAACTGCCAATACAATCCCCACGTGATCGATATCTAGATAAAATTCATCTTTACTACTTGTATGACCCTCATAGTTGTGAATCTCTATTGATAAGATACTCTCATCAATAGGCTTTTGGGACACCCCCTAACCAACAAAAATAGATGGCATAACAAATTACAACATGGACTACATTGGATGAAAGATAATTTTCCAATGAGGTTTTGAGATCGTATCAATTAACAAGGTTTGGCATAATCACAAAGTCATAAAAAATATTTAAGCTTGGGATGATATAAAGAGAAGTGGACTCTATCAAAAACATCACATTCCAAGTGATCTTTACAAATTAATGGCATGTCATGCATCTCTATATCATAAAATGAGTCAGCACATATTATTTCTTGCTTTACATATTTTTACCAATCATCAAAAAATAAACAAATATAGATTTACAAACCAATAATAATGTTACACATGCATGCTCATATGGAATACCCAACTTTTTCCAGCCTCTACAAGTACACATTTTATTAATAATATCAATATTAACATTATAATGCCCAATGAAAACTTCAAATATACCATTTATAAATTGAGAAATTAGTAATATATGACCTTTAGCAACGTTAGACAATACTTGTTTGTGAATTTTAAGACTGATGATTTTCTTCCAACTAGGTGAATATGCCTTATGTTTATCCAACATCATATCTAACTTTATCATATGCTCCATTAGAAAACTACATATTGAATGATAATATTCGACATGAACATAAGCATTAAAGACTCTACAAGTTTGCTTGTCATTTTATCCCATCTTTTAATTGGAAACTTAGATATCGCCCAATATTTAGATTCATTTGATTCGATCCAAAATGTGAGAGCTTCACTGAATTTTTTTCGTTCTACCAATCATATACTTTAATCATAATTCAACCTAGTACATGCGATAATATCAAGATAGTCTAAAGAATTTTTCTTCCCCTTCCTCCCTTTAGTATTGGGCTTAACCAAAATACAACTAAAACTCTCTTTTAAATAATGATTACAAAAATTCTATTAGCAATAACTTTCTTTAAATTTTCTAAAAACCAAAGGCAATTGTAATAGTTCTCTGAACTCATCACCTCAAATGCTAAAGGAAACATCAAATCATTAGCATCAAATCTTGTAGCAGAGAAAAGAGTCTCACCATTAGGACCACTCATATTTGATGAATGTATAGCAATAATAGGCCAACAACCAACAATAAAATCTTGAATATATATAAAATACATAATAAAAATGTACATCTTCTAAACAAGTAAACTCTACAATACTTTATGAATATGTTTCAATAATGCACTGACACATCCATGATATAAATTTATAGTAATTACAAGAAAGTCTATGTGTGTGTGTGTGAGTGTGTGTGTATTTCTCTTTGACATACCATGGTTGATGATACCTATAACACATGTTGTCAATAAAATCCTTATATATTTTTCTAGGTGGATATTTAGGAGTTGATTTGATAACATTGTAAATTAAAAAAAGTAGAGCTTTTAGGCCGAACACCATGCATTCATGCAGAGATATATCAATATTCTCTAGAGAATGATTGTAAATTTTATGGAAATTATGTACTTGAACAATATTAGAATTTCCTATTGCATGATAATTTATTTTCCAAGGATATTCATCAACATTACATACCAAAAACATCTTCTTTGAATAATTTCTTAAATTTAAATTTGAATCTTTCAACAATTGATATAACAGATAATGACATTATCATATTGAGATAAATCTCATGTAGAATCATGTGATTGTGCACATCTTGATGAAAAACCAAACAAAGTTAATATTGATAATTGATCTGTGGGGCAGATTGTCGATGTGTACATGCAATTGCACATGCATTCTCAATAGGTATATAACTTGAACCACTAAATAGAATACACACACATTAATTAAATACACATCATCATGAATAATAAAAATATATATTAGTAAAAGATAATTATTGGTATAATAGTTATTGTAATATAAAAAATATTACCTTGACGTGTGAAATATTTCAATTGCAGCAGCAAATTGAATCAAATAGATATGACAATGCATATTTTAAAATCATATCATCTTTTGTTTACAACTAATTTGTTATTACTCTTAATTAATTCTCCACCTTCATGAATGAAGCACAAAATTTGAATTTGAGTCAAATAGATATGACAATGCATATTAGTAAAAAATTTGTACTCAGCTAATCATATTAGTGTTTGTACTCAGCTAATTTGTTATTACTCTTGATTAATTCTCCACCTTCATGAATGAAGCAAAAAATTTGTTCATCTATATCTTAAGATAAATCTACATTTTAATAAAATAATAAGATATATTAGTAAAAAATTAT
Source organism: Sapria himalayana (assembly GCA_029783825.1). NCBI lineage: Eukaryota > Viridiplantae > Streptophyta > Magnoliopsida > Malpighiales > Rafflesiaceae > Sapria > Sapria himalayana. The sequence continues at coordinate 548,967 of JAREIK010000185.1, read as the reverse complement.
GTATGTATGTATGTATATGTGTGTGTGTGTGTGTGTATCAAATCTCTATCATGTATATATACCAAAAATAAAGGGTATGAGTTTGTTTATATATATAGCCATTCATACTATTATATATATAGATGTAGTGTTGTATATATAATTGTATAGTAGTATACATGCATGTACATATCTAGTACACATGCACACAAACATATACGTGTCTATTGTAGCACTACAATAAATATGCCAATTAGAAATGAAAATTAGAAATGCCCAATTATATTTCTAAAATTAGGAACAGAATTGAAATAGATTAGAAATGAAAATGAAAGCTTTTTGAAACAATTAGAAATGGAAAAAAAATTCATCGCTATTTAAAGGTGCGAATTAATTGAAAATATATGGGAACGAAATTAGAAACAGAAATAAAGATGAAAATAGAAATGGTTTATCTTTCCGTCTTTGATTTTGATGTGCGATCATGGGCAGATAAGCTTGCATGACATTTTAAAAATTGAAAATTATGTTTCTAGATTTTTTAGGTATTGGACATTATAAGTAATATGAATATTGTGACAGAAATTAATTCTATTTCTATTCATTTAGAAATAGAATTCTTTTCCGTTTCTAAATTTGGCGATAGAAATGAATACCATCCATATTTTAGCAATGGAAAAATAATCTATCACTAATTTAGAAATGAAAACTAATTCCGTTGCTAAATTATGATAAAAAAAATTTTTAAAAATACTTTGAAACTTTGAAAAATAGTTATGGTATGGGTATTATTTTTATTTTGATTATTAGTTCGTTCAATTTGTGTTTAGGTTGCTTTCCTCCATTTAGTGTTCGTCGTGCTACTCATCTATCATTGAGGTATCCAATTTAGTATTTTCAATTTTCCAATATATAATATATTTAAAAATTATAATTTTTGTGCGTTTTGTTGTTACATATAGTATTTTTTATGTTTAATATCCTCAAGGTTCTCTCTTCTTATTTTCTTGAATTTTTATCATGTTAATTGATAAATTTTATATTTTTTGCACATACTAGGATTTATTCAATTTTTTGGTTGATAATTGAGGTATAAAAATTTTGTGAGTTTGGCTGTTTACTTATAGTTTTATCATGCTAATTAATGTGGACTTAGTATGCCTACTAGGATTTGTTCACTTTTTAGGTTACCTAATGAGTTATTTAATTTAATTTATAAATATTAAAATTTAGAAAGTTAAAACAAAATCACAATAAACAACTTTTAAATTTGAGATAATAGGTTTAAAAAGTTTGAAGGTATGCAATTTGTATGTTAAAATTGATGGTGTGCTTCTTAAACAATGAAAATTATATATATATATATGAAAAAAAAAATCACATGTATGCAACTTTAAACAAATTTAATTTATATATATTTTAACAAATATTAAAAGTTGAAATGTAATAACAATTAATAACTTTAAAAATTTTGAAGGTATGTAATTTAAAGGTTGAAACATAACAACAAATGAACAACTTAAAAAAATTAGTACCTCATTTCAAAATTTATAGAGTTGCTTGATCTACACTTCATTGAAGGTGCAATCCAATAAATAAAATTTTTCATTATTTATATTTTAAAAAATGCATATTACATCTCACAGCTAGTAGATGACTATTTATACTACATGCTTCATATGGATTAGTTAATATCCCTATTGGTTTATCAATATTATTCATCATTAGTTGAACTTTTTTGTTGTTTTTTCAATGACATATTGATATACATTGGCATTATGATTTTTTAGAGGATTTCTATTATATAAAATGCTTTTGTTAAAATAATTAGTACATATTATTAATTTTGAAATCATGAATTATTTCTTATGAATTATTCTTCTTTGTTTAATTTATGCAATTTCATCCTATATAGATAAATATCAAATATATAGTTTTGCCTATTTAAGAAAAATATAACAGAAGGCTTTTGATAAATATATAAGAGATTAAAGTAGCCCCTTATTTTATTTTAATGCAAACTTATTTAATAATGACGTGATTATAACTTTTTTATGAGATTTATGTAATTCCTAAATATGTTACTATAATTTTAAGTCATTATCTATAATATTATAATTCAAAATATGTTTGTGTGATATGTTATAGGAATGAAATATTATACGGGCTAATGGTCAATTGATGAGTTCAAGACTGAAAGACAAGTTTTTGACTAATGAGCTTGTAGAGAGGATTGAACAATTTATTATCTTTGCTATAAAATAGCCTAAATTTATGGATGAAATAAAAATAAGATGCCCAGGTAATGACCATAAATATCAAAATTGAAGAGTCTAAGATGTGGAAACATTGTGATATCTTCTTGCAAAAAAAATAGATTTGTTAGAGACTATTATGTTTGACATAAATATAGAGAAATAATTGTATCACAAACAACAAAGTATTATGTACATAGAAGTGTTGATTCAAATATATCATAATATCATCAGCGAAACAATTTTATGAAATACTAAAAGCATCAGAAGAAGAGGTTTGGCCAAATAATTCGTATGACCACTCAAAGTTATATGTGCTGGCCAAACCATTGAATTTAAAGGAAAAACATCATTTTTTAGAGAGGTGTTTTGATAAAATATGTCAGTTGGTATCTAAATTATTACCAAAGAATATCATCATGATAAATAGATTTTATAGCACACAGAAGTTAAAGTGAGATTTGAGTTTGCCTGTGAAAAATATATATTACTACATTAATGGCTACATGATATTTTGGAGCATAAATAGTGAATAAATTACATGTAATTTCTGTAACTATCCTCAATATAATAGAAATACTATATGTCAAAGGTAGAAAACAAATATTTCTCATAAGAAGATATATTATTTTTATTTTAACTTCTCATTTGCAAAGATTATTTGCATCTAAATCCACTACTTATGATATGAGTTGGCATAAAGAGCATATTATTGAAGATGGTGTGATGCAACATTGCTCATTTTCTCTTTCATGTAAATATTTTGATGATTGTCATCTATTTTTTGTAGATAAAAGTTAACATATTAGATTAGGGCTCAATATATATGGATTTTAGCTATTTGGACAAACAAGACAATAATACTCTTCATGGCAGATTAATATTGCACCTTATAATTTATCACCATGGATGTGCATAAAATATGAGTACATATTTTTATGTGTTATCGTGTCTGATTAGAAAAACCCAAAAGAAAAGTTGAAATTTTTTTTATAGCCTCTGATTTATGAAGCTCAAAAATTTTGGGGAGGATAACATTGAAACATATGATATATCTAGTAAGCAGAATTTTCAAATGTGAATAGTGCTTATGTAGACTATAAGTAATTTTCCGGCATATTCAATGTTGTCAGGATTAAGTACTGCACTTATGTGAACATACTATGGGTTGATAACCATCATAATTTCTTATACATAGAATATATATTCTGGATGAATATTAATGCATTTACTAAAAGAAATATACTTGAAAAAAGTGCACTCCTTTGAGGCTTGGTGCCAAAATATTAGATGTATTTTAAATAAATGGGTTCAAAAACATTACAAATGTTGATGAAAATTATATTGATGTACAAATTTCGAAAATTTATTACTATGATAGGATGAAATAAAGAATCTTTTGGGATTTACCTTATTAAAAAACTAACCTAATTAGACATAACTTAGATGTGATACACATTGATAAGAACTTTTTAAATGATATTTTAAATACTATTATGAATGTGAAAGAAAAAATAAAAGACAATGTTAAATCAAGTGATGATCTGAAAGAGTTATGTTCATATGTAGAGTTACATAGGGATGAATCAATGGATAAATTTTCTAAGACTTGTTATAGTCTTGATAAGGATGCAAAGAAAGCTTTCTGTAATTGGCCTATGGAGCTCATGTTCCTTGATAGTTATGCATCAAACATGAAAATATGTATTGATATGACACAACAAAAGTTATTTGAGATGAAAATTCATGAATGTCATGTATTCATGTAGAGACTAATACTCATAGTATTCCGTAAATTACTTCCAGAAAATATTTGAGGATCATTGAATGAATAAGCATTTTTTAAGAATTTAACTTGTATTGTCATAACAAAGAAAGAAATGAAGCAATTATAAAATGATATCCCCATAATTATATATAAACTTGAGCATATTTTTCCTCCTAACTTTTCGACTCAATGTAATATTTTTTGGTCCACTTACCTTATGAATCATGAATAGTAGACCCGGTATAATACATATGGATTTATACATTTAAGAGATTATATATCTTTCATTTGTTAATCTAAAAATTTAAATGTATCTAATGATATATTTTATTCTAATGAAGATATTTTTTAGATATCTTAGAAATTAAAAAATAATATTCAAAATAAAGCCAAAGTGGAAGGATTGATATGCAATTCCTACTAGTTGAAGAAGCTTTGGTATTTTGTGCTCAATACTTTTGGCCACAGTTATATAATTTACATAACAAAATATCATGAAATAATGAATATGGCATGAAGATGAATCAGAAAAATATGATATTCTTTCCATTTTTACACATGTGGGTCAATCATATGGTAGAGAAAAATCATGATATTTTTTAGATGATCAAGAGTATCATGACACACACACATATATCTTGTTGAACTGTGAGAATGTTACACTTTATATTAAATAAGATTTATAATCATTTTATATTCTTATTTCTTTGTCATGGTATGTTATATATTATTTTTATTATTGAAAATACCTTCAGTGTTAAATTTGAAGATTTTATGCTAAGGAATTAAGGGAAAGAAAACCATATATTGATGATATTTCCATTAATGCAAAGTTTGACAAAGATTTCACATTTTGGTTTGAAACATTTTTCAGCATATAACTTATCATTCTTGCTTCTAAAAATTAACATTAAATATTATATAAGTATGATTTTATTTTTTTTTCATTTTGTAGGTATAATTTTCATTACCAAATGTATATAATAGGCAAATAAAAGATCTTCCAAAAGGGCCATTATAAATTTAAAAGACATATACCATTCATTTTGTAAATATATACAAATTTCATACTTTGAAATATGGTTCAAATTAGAGGTGTCAAATAGGCTGTGTCGGGCCAGCACAACCCATTTTTTGGTTGCCCACCTGGGCCATCATGTTGTGCTAGACACTACATGGTTCAGGATTCATGACATGCCTAGCAAGGCATGACTCAAAAAGGGTAGGCCCAGCATGGCCCAACTGGCCCGAGTTTGTTGGATTCGGGCTGGTTCATACCAGGCCTTGGGAATTTTATTCTAGGTCATGCTTGGTCATGCCGGGATGTGCCAAGATGTGCCATTTCGGCCTATTCAAAATTGGGTCATTTCTAATTCTATATATTCTAAATTTTAATATAAAATTATTTAATTAATTAAATAAATACCACAAAAAAAAACAAAATCAAAATTACAAGTCACAAGTCATAACTCACAAAAATAATATAACATAAATATTATAAATTTCAATCATTTAATTAATGTAATACAAGTACAAAATAAAAAAACAAGCACAAAAGACAAAAATCAATACATCAAACATCAATATCATAAATAATTGAATTAATATAAAAACAAAATAATAATGCAAGCTCAAAAGACAAAAAATCAATAGATAATACATCAACATCAATGATCAATCTCATTACCATCTAATGGTATCAATAGTAGTAGGCTCAATCTTAATCCTCATCAAAGTCCTGTGAATTATCCTCTGTCACTAACTCATATGCTCTTGCTGTATTTGCAGCATGATCCTGGATGCCCAAGCTCGAATCATTTCAATCCTTCATGCATAATAATGCCTCAATAATATCTGATTGCAATCTCGATCTCCTATTTGAAATCACATTCACTATAATAGATATAGTAGACTCCGATGCCGAGCTTGACACTAAATGAGTTAGTAGATCCTATGCCATCTTAGACAACACAGGATAGCTAGGATCATATGATTTCTCTCACTCTAAAATATCAAGGTTCTTGTTATTGATATGTGATAGGATTGATCAGTAATCAGTATCTAAGTACTAAGACAGCTTGCTCTTATTTGATGGTTCACCCCATCATTTCCTCCTCACTAACTGAATGGAGAAGTCATCATCTCCGAATATGTTATCTATGTTCATACTCGGAGCTTGGTTACTACTACGACCATACTTAATATTGTAGTATGTAAATAGCTTAGTCAACTTCTCATGAATGAACTCCCTAGGTTTTTATTCATAGTTCATGCACAATGATATATATGTCAAAATATTCTCTACCCCTTGCACCTTAACCCTAGGGTCCATATAGGCAGTCAGACTATAAAGAGAGAATGGTGGGCTAGTACTTTAAGCTATGTTGCATGGACACGGATACGGACACGGGGATACGACACGGCAGGATACGTGGGTACGACAAATTTCAAAAAACTAGGATACTAATACGGCTAGGACACGGCATGAAAAAAAAATTAAATATAAATATTATCCATTAACAAAAATTTAGATAAATAAAAAAAATGCTCAAACTTTATTTTTACAAACATTCAAACACACACATAAGAAATATTAAAACAAAAGATTTGCATTTTCTTATGAATCAAACAAAATAGCTTCCAGTTCAGGTTCATTAAAAGAAAGATCTGCAATCTCGAGAATTCCAGCATTTTCAATATTCATTGATTCAAAACCATCACCTCCAATGTGCCACATTTTAGATTCGCCTTCATTATAGTTTGGAGATCTCCTAGACAGAAGTCGAAGATTGTTATGGATATAAACTAAGTCTTCAGCTCTTTGTGGTATCAACTTGTTTCTCTTCATGGAGTGAATAAAATGATAAGTGCTCCAATTTCTTTCACAACATGAGGATGAACAAGATTGTCCTAACAATTTTAATGCAATAGATTGAAGCATCGGTGCAGTAGTTCCATGAACAACCCACCATTTAATAGGACTCAAATACCATCTGTCTTTTATGGAATCACTACTAGAAAAATCTTCCAAAAATACCGAAAATATAGCATACTCGTCATTTGCTCTTCTCCTTTCACCTTCATTAGAAAAATATCTCTCAAAACATTTTTTTTCTTTCTCTTACTATTTCTAAATCTCGATACAGTGGAACACGATCTCCAGACTCAGCAAGCCATTGTTGACTATAATACCTGCAATTTATGGTATAACATTAATTATAAAATATTAAACATCATAGAATATTATTTATATTAAAATTATCATAATCTATAATTTTAACTCTTAATATTACCTTGGATTTAAGGAATGAGCAAGAGAATGTAAATGTGTGTGGCTTTTATTCCATCTTTCCACCAAGATTTCATTCACAATATAAAAAAACTTATAGGTTAAAATACATAGCAAATCATATAAGTTCAATTATAATTAAAACTTAAACTTTCAATCAAAATAATAAAAAGTAAAAATTAAATTAAAAGTATACCTTGAATTGTCTGTGGGGCTTTTATGTTCTTTCTTAAAAATAGCTTCATTCCCTTTTTCGATCATAGAATCCCACCACTCATAAATATCGTGAAGGCATGGTTTATCAGTGTCACCTAATCGAAGCATCTCATAAAGAGGAGTTGTAAAGCTGAGGATATAATCTACATTCATCCAAAAGTCTTCATTTAGGATTTTATCCTTTACTTCTTTAGCTTTCACTAAATCATCATCTTTATACATTTCTCATTCTTCACTTATCACTAATTGCTCCAAACCTCTTTTTATTGTTTTAAATCATTTTAGCATAACAATAGTTGAAGCAAAACGTGTATTGGCCACTGAAAGTAACTTCAGCTTGCAAATTGCAATGCTTATTAAATATTGATAATCTCATTGCATGATTCATAATGAAATTCATGATAAAAAAAATATCACTTGATACTTGAGCGATCCAACCACACTGTTCTATCATATCATCATATCTTGAGTTTGTTGGAGCACAAATATTCTTCAAAGCAAGATTAAAAGTATGAACCACACACGGGGTCCAAAAGATATGCCGAAATTTTGCTTCCGCAATGTATCATGCTGCTTTTCAAGCCACAACATTATAAGTTATAACTTGAACTACCTTTTGTGGACCATTCTCTTGTATTGTATTAATCAATAAATCAGCAATAAAATGTTTGTCCTTAGTCTCTCCTTCAAAGTTTATTGCTTTCAAAAATATTGGCCCACTTTCAGAGACTGTCATGATATTAATAAGTGGTCTTCTTTGAGCATCTGACCATCCATCACTACAAATGCTCACTCCTTTCTCATTCCAAGTCTTCTTGATTGGTTCTAATAGATTATCAATATTATTCTTCTCCTTCTGCAAAATATACATTCTATTTCTTTTCTCGCTCCTAGATTCCTTTCTAAACAAACCTGTAACTGTAGGGACAGAAATTCCCCTACCGACTGCCTCCATTCCTTCTAACAGCTTACTTTTTGCTATATTGCCCTCCATGTTCTGCTATTTTCACTTTTCCATTCTTCTCTTTACTCCTGCCGTCTTCATGTTCAGTTTGCTGCCTTCCTTTGCTTGACTTCTGGAATTCATTGCCGTATCCCAGCAACTTTGCGATCCATTTTTCCCCCATAGCCGCTTCATTTCTGTACCCTCATTGAACCTTAGCAAATCTGAAATTTGCTTCCTTAATGACAGCAAGACCTATTCTATACCCCAACGTCTAATGTTCTAGCATCCTAACTAATTAATTAACTCATGACCTTGCAGCATTGTTCTCATAAGCATAAATAAGACTTTTAAACATACAATAAACAAAGAAATAAAGCAAATGAGGTTTAGACTACATGTGCCAACAAATCTTGCCTCCCAATGAATGAAGCTTTGAGTGAGCTGCGCTGCTAAGAAAGACAAATACATCTAGACCATATTCCCCAAGAGAACCCCATTTTTTACCGTTAACCTTTCCTCTTCTATTATACCTATATGATCTATTAATATTTTAACTGCCTCTCACTTTCTACCCTTACTAACTCTTACATAGGGAATTGCATTCTTGTCTAGTTCCACTAGGCCTTTTATTTTTATCGGCAGAGTAACCTCATCATATTCTGCTTCTCCTTTTTGCGATCCTAGCCTTGCAAGATTGTCTATCGGGGTGTTTAGCTCTCTATATATATGTAATATTGATGCATTCAGTTCTTCTATGAGATTCAAAATAATTTCTAATTCCTCTTCATGTTTCCAAAGAGATATTTTCTTTGTTACTAAATTGACTAATAGCAATGAATCTACCTGTATTTGAATATTCTTATAGTCTAATTTTTTACAAACAGTTAAACCTAAATTTAATGCTCTAATTTCTGAATGTAGAGCCGAGGCTGCTACACTAACTGTAGTAAAAGCTTTCATAACTGTCCCTGAAGAATCTCTTATTAATCCACCTCCCCCCGCTATACCTGTGTCCCTATTAAAGCTTCCATCCGTATTTAATGAGAGTTTTCCTTCCGGAGGATTGTGCCAAGAGATACTTTTCGACTAATATTGTTTATTTATTTTTATATTTAGGAACCATTCCCGTTCTGCTTTCTTTTCTGTGTGTATTTTATTTAAAATTACAGGGTTAAAATTTGAAATGTTACTTATTTCCTGCCTGATTTCTTGTGATATTGCATTCGTGTCCATTTTCTTTCCTTCAAACCTACTCCTATTTCGAGCCTTCCATATACACCATATTATTACATGTGGTAAGTACATATTAAGCCAGATTCTAGTAGGATTAGTAGAGATTACTTTTTCCCATGTTTTAATTTGTTCAATTATACCATCTTCTCTTTTAATGATTTGCTTTGTTTCATCAAATTTCTTCCAGACCTGTATGGCGATTTTACCTTTCGAAAATAGGTGATCCATAGATTCTTCTTCCTCTAAGCAGCATTCACATCTAGACACCAATTTAATGCCCTTTCTTTGAATATTAGTTTCCATAGGTATTGCATTTGTTGTTACTTTCCATGCTAGCGAGCACATTTTCTATGGTATACTTGCCCTCCAGACCCATTTAGATATAGATTGAACATGTTTCTTAAAGTATTATAGCTTGGTGGGACATAACCTGGTAGTTGACTTGCACTTTTAAAGGCACGTGCATAATAATGATTTCTAGCTAAGTGAAAAGACAACCCTCCAGAATAAAACAGCTTAGCTATCTCACTGTCAACTAATTCACATGCACCAATTTATAATGCATTTTCAATTGATCCCATAGTTCCCTTTCTCTTTTTTAGATCAATTGGATTAGCACTAGAAGAGGAATTCTCAAAAAAAAGAATCTGCAATGCTTAATGTGGGTAAAGAAACTGACTTAGGATTAGATTTTTTCATTCTCTGTTCAGATTCCTCCACCATCCTTCGTATCTCAATCAAATTTTGATTTGTTACTTTAGTACATGATGAAATCCCAGCCCCTTTAATTTTTAACAATTGAGCATTGACTCTATAATATGATCCTCTATATATTTGTCTACAAAAATTGCATTGAAAAGTAACAATTCCTCCCCTTTTTCCTTTATCTAATTTTGCATCTTTCGTGACATATTTCCATAATGGAGCATTATCATTAACATCTTGAATATTTTCTTGATTACTTGAAGGCTCAGAATTACAACTCATTTTATTGTATAATTCTGCATGAAAAAAATTATGCATTTTAAATAATCTATATTAATTCAAAATTAATTTAATTTTATTTTTTTTCTCCATCAATACTTTATTACATTGTTCATTATATTTTTATTAATTTCATAATACATTAATTTATTTAAAATAAATTATATAACAAAAACTATTATACTTACATATTATATATTACTAAATATTACATAATACATACTAACAAAAATATTCATATTTAAATATTCCATATTTTAATATTGCATATTTATTATTATTCTTAAAATTATGTATTTAAAATTAAAATAAATTAATTGTTTATTATATTTTGTATATATATTAAACAAACAATAATAATTAAAATATAAAAAATATATATTTAATCCCTCTAAACCCTGCTCCATTCCGTTACAGCTTCTAACTCCCTCTAACATATATTTTAAATACAGTATTTTAAAATAATTTAAAATACTATATTTTAAAATAATTTAAAAAAAAAATTAAACCCTCTAACACCCTCCCCCCTCCCCCGTCTAGAACCTTTCCCCCCCTCCCGAACCCACCCCCCCCCCCCACTCGATTTTCGATTTTTGATTTTCGAACTCTCCCCCTCCCAATACAGATTCCAAAACCCCCCCTTCCCTTTATAGAATTAGGTTACCTTAGGTACTATCGGTGGCTCGGCGGTGTGCTCCTCCCCTCCCCGTTTGACACAATGACAATTGACAACTATTTCCCGCAATCGGCTTGTTGGCAACTCACTGTCGGCGGTGTGCTCCTCAATTTGTTGGAGATGTAAGAATAATTGTTAATATATAGGGTAAATCCGACGCGTTAGAATCGAAAAAATGTGTCGGTTGGTAAACGACGCGTCGGGAGGTCAATGACTATTTCCGAAAAACACGTCGGATACGTCTCCAACGCGTATCCGATACGCCACGTGGCGTATCCCATACAGATTTGTGTCTGATACGCCACGTGGCGTATCGGACACGTATCCGACGCGTGTCCGACCCGTGGACACGACACTACCTAGGCATATCCGTGCAACACAAACTTTAAGTACTTGGTTTTCATCTCAAGAGCTATGTCCCTAAATGTCAGGTCATCTCTAAACTTCTTAAACATGCTACTAATGTTGCATATGCACTTGAGTGCAATGCAATTCATGGGAGTATAAATTGACGAATACATGTTTCTCACTCTTACTATAGCCCAGTCAGTGTCATGGGGCTCATATGCTACTAAAATTTCTTCAAGAATTTCATAAATAAAATTTTTATAGCTCAGTTAGTGTCTTCAATAATAAGTTTGTCACTCTTATTATTGACGTAGTCAGATATCACGTGTTCATATCTAACACATGACTCCAACATAAGGTTTGTGTAATTCTAATGGTGTCTCACATCAGATTTGAATTTCTTCTTCTTTAGATATGCAGCCAAATAGAGACTACCAAACTTTTATTGTATGTAAGGCATACAAATAAATTTTAGTGAGTTACGTATATATTCTAAAGTGGGGGAAACAATCTTCAACCCCTCTTGTACTATGAGGTTGAGACATGACACATGTATCTAACATGGAAAATCTCTTCTAATGGCTTATCTCTAATGGTCATAGCAAATATGATAACAGCTACTCTTTTATTAGATGCATTATCGAATGTAATACTATATATTTTATTTTGGATATTGTATTCTCTAAAGATTCTCATCATGCACTCATAAATGGTCAGACCATTATGAGAATGAAGAATCTCTAAGAATCCGAATATTATATTTAGTATCTATTTAGAATCTACATAGTGGGTGGTGAGACATGCATAAGATGCATCATCATGACTAGTTCAAATATCGGATGTCGCGAACACTTTGCCAATTATTTCCTAAATTTATAGTATTTTAGTATCTCATTCCTAGATATTGACCTAAAAATCTTATGATATGCAGGTTGAAAATAAGTCTGCATGATACTGATTATCCTTGAATCCTCCGAAAATCTAATCAGAGTATCCATCGTACTGATCAGTTTAGCCATGTCTTCCATCTCTAACATGTTGTGGTATATTAAGGGGGTCAACATAGAGGCTAAACTAGATCCAACCTCAAAGATCCTACCACTGTGTTGAGTTTTCCTATGATCTATCGCACTATGTTTTTTGGTGAATTTTTTGTCATGCCTCTTAAGGTGCTCAATCTCATATCTACTCCTACACGTTAATATTTTTTTATAATATTTGTATTGTGTCGATTCTTCATCGGTACCCCTAATATTTTTATTTGTATAATATTAAAGTAAATCTAAATTATTGATTTTCTTCTAATTTTTAAATTTTTTAGATGTTTGGATCAAGACTATGAGAGAAAACAACATTTTAATGGTCTCGAACCTCTCCGTTGAGTTATCATTATCTATATTAAAATTATCTATATTTATGTTAATATTAATTTCATTTTTAATTTTTATTAGTTTATTAAGTATATTTTAAATTATATTTTTTATATTAAATATTATTTTATATTAAATTATTTATTAAAATAAAAATAAAAAACTAAACAAAATTTAAAAATAATACTCATAAAGCATAAAAACTCTGTTTGCTTGACGATGTGCAATGTATGATATCCACACTACATTCCACACCTGAGTCCCAAAAAGAGAAAAAAAGAAATGATACGATAGAGAGAAATATAGATGATACGAGAGAGAGAGAGAGAGAGAGAGAGTGAGTGTTGATAAAAATATATATGTTTTTTAGAGAATGAAAGGAGTATATATATATAGATAAGAAAAAAGAATTTTTTTAAAATTATTTTTTTATGATTTAAAAAATTTTTTTTGGGCAAAAACCTGATGGCCCCTGGATTTCTGCTTCTAGTAGTTGGGGGTGAATCTAACGGCTGAAAAATATATGACCTTTTAATTTTTTATTTTTTTTGACCATTGGGTTGGTTCGACTCGATGGTTCCAGAAGCTATGGCTCCTAGGCTCAAGGTCGTGTTGAGGCCGACGACTTAAGGGACTCGGGCAGATGAGTGTTTGGGCACTGGTTTCGGGCTATGCTTGAACCAAACCTTCGGGTTAGGCAGCTAGGTCATGCTTGGCCCAGCATGAAGCCAAGGAGACCTCGGCATGGCACAACATGAACCATGCTTCGAGCCTGCCCATCACGGGCCTAGGCATGGTTCTGGATTGTGCCATGCCAGGCTAGGCACGACTCAATCAGGCCATGCCTCGTGCCAAGCCCGGGCTGCCGGGCCCACATGACAGTTCTAGTTTAAATAGAGCTGTAATGAATAGTGGTGTATGCATAAAAGGGTCTAACTCTATTATATCTAATATTAATTTTTATAGTCGATTGACTGAAATTATACACGTGGAGTATCCTGCTTTACCAATTAAGAAGATAATTCGATTTAAGTGTAAATCATTTGATCTTATCTTAAATTTGAGTTCTATAATTCATCATCAATACAACCTTGTAGATGTGTACAATAAAAAATATTATCATAAGTACGAGCCATATATTCTTATAGTACAAGTTGAACAAGTGTGTTATATCACTTATCCAACCACAAAAAGAAATCTTTGTGACCAATGAGCAATATTTAAAATAAAACCTAGATTAGTTATAGAAGTTATTGAAAAGGATATTATTTTCACACCATCATGTGTACCTATATTTTAATAGAATAATATGGAAATTCATCATATCATGCTTTGGTCTAGATGATATGCTTCAAATATTGCTTGGTGAAGATGAAAACTATTTGGACATTAATGATGACCATGTTAAAGAAGATAATGAGAAGGAATTAATTGCACAATCAGATGCCGATGGATATGTAGATGGAGTTGATTTGTTAGACATTTCCAATGATGATTGGGCATTTATTGATTTCTATGTTATGTTGTCTTGCATATTTTATAACTATTATAATTTGGATGTTAAATAATTTTTTTTACTTTTGTGAATGCCAATGTGTTTATCATTATATAACTTGATTTAGGTATGGAAGATAACCATTCAAGTGACCGAAGATCTCAATATGTGAGGAGGGGTAGAGAAAGTCAACTAATAGTTCATGGAATAGTAAATCAACATTTATTCAATGATAATAATACTACAAATATCTCTCCACATTCTCCTACATATACATTGACATCACTTTATCATGAGACACATAGATTGACTACTACTAAATATTCCATATTCATCTCATTTTATATCAAAAGATATTGTTAGTTTTGTCTCACATATCTTAGGAGGCCCATACACTGGTACTACAACATCAGCAATGACTAGATATTTATAATCCATAATTTGTATTTCAAGTTATGAGAAAATCTTTATCCAGCTCATAATTGACAATAAATAGTATGTAGCTTTCTAAAATTCACTACATGCATGCATTATTATTTTTTATTATTTTAATTTGTAAAAAAATGTAATTAACAATTATGAATAAAATTATAAGTAAATTATTAAGGTTAAAATATTGTACTTTTAATTAATAACAAACTTTGATTTAGCTAATTATTGAACATTACCATTTAGAACTAAAATAATATTTGCATTATGAAGTTTTGGATAAGAAATAAAAAATGAATAAAATATTAACTTAGTAGTATAAAAATAGGCATATTTTGTTTATATGTATGTGCTTGTGTTAAATTACTTATAAGCTTACTCCTTCCACTTCTCGTACAATTAGAAAGATATTTAGGAAGAAATTAGTTGTAGAGGATAAGTAGAGCAAAGTGTCTCCAAATATGAATGAATTTTATTAGGAAGAATTTGAAGTCTAAATATGATGGATTTATCTATTTTTCATTTTGGTTTAATATGAATTACTATTAAAAATAATGCATTACAATGTATTCTTGTTTTATTTAGTTTTTGTAGAAAAAATTTAAATGGAATAATACTTTAGTGATCTCGAAGAAGGATACATGAAAATATATGGCTTGTGTCATATACAATGATAAACTTAGAAATTGGTGAAAAAAATATGGTAAAGATGCAAAGCCAAATATTGTTCCCCTTATTGTTTGGATAAGGTGTTGGGAATTCTAGAATAATAAGAAGTTCAAGGCCCTGTCCCAAATGGCATCACATAATCATCAATCAGATAAAGCAGGTGAAGGATCAGATTCTTCAAAACATATTGGAGGTTCAAAGGCGACCTACCTACATTCAATAAATTTGATAAAACTAATTTTCATAATTTATTATAATTTGAATTTTGTAAAAGCAGATGATAATATATGTGTGATAATATATCATGTACGGATGTACCTCAATAGTAAATTTTATTTATTTTCAGGAGGTTGAGTTGGGATGTCTGCCAACACCATTTGAAGTGTTCAAATGAATGCATAAGAAGAATGATGGATCATTTGTGAACAAGTGGTCAAATAATATTAATGTGAGTATCTTAATTTGTACTTGTAGTGTGATGTAAATTACAAGTAATGAAAGAAAACAATGGAAAAAAATTATTTTTTGGCATTCACTAGAATTAATATGCAAGCTCAATAATTTTTACTATAATTGATGAGTTATTATATATGGACTCATTAAATATAATGACTAACTTAATTTTTATATTAATTTTTAGTAGGATGATGACAGTTTTATGTGTTGATATCAATTTTATTTGAATATAATACTGATGAGTTATGTTGTATTTTAATAATTATAGGAAGTTATGAAGAATATAGTTTCCATTACTTCACAATTGATAGATCCTTTTATAGATGTGCTATAGATCGATGTTATACATATTTACCTTCAGGCTAAAGAAGTGGAGCCGAAAAAATGGTGAGTGTATAGTCTTGATTCCCATGCATCTACATTTTATCCAAGTCATGACTGGAGTTTTTTAATATCATCTTCCAATTATAATAATCTATTTGATGAGAGGTTGCGTGAGGAGATGAAGAAAATTTAGGATACTTTATAAATAAAAAATGAGGAAATGCAACAACATAATGAAGAGATACAGGGGTTACAAATTGCAATTTTTATATAGAGCTATGAGAAAGATTTGAAGCTTACATAAGTTACAAGTTCTTATTATTGGAAAAGATGTTGGAAAAATAAATTTGTTTGATACAACAAAAACCTTTAAATTCAAAATTGAATAAAATAAATTTTTATGTTTTGAAAATATACATTTTTAATAAAATAAAATAAAATATAGTCTGAATTTTATTTTATTTAAAAATTTTAATTAACTTAAATCTGAATTTAAATGCACATTCCTCTTAATTACAAAATTTGAATTAATTTAATCCATCTGACGATTCCAAAAACCAGAAAATTTAACATTGAAAATAAAATGTTCAAATTTCAATTTATGCAACCTTAAAGTGGAAGACCAATCCCTTCTCTCTCTTATATGAAGAAGTATTTTGCATATACTATTCATATAAGTAATATATAACCTAGCCTGTGAATATTTTATTATGCATATTAGATTTTCTATTTTTTGGAATTGTGGAATAGATTAAATTAATTTTGGATTTTTGTTTAAGTTGGTTATACATTTTAGATCCAATTTTATTTTATTTGGTTAGAATAAAATAAATTTCAAACTGAATTTTATTTTATTAATTGTGTGCATTTTTAAAACATAAAAATTAAATTTTATTTGGTTTTGAATTTATATATGTCTACTACTCTTAACTAATTTATTTCTCGAAAATCTTCTCCAACAACTAGTATCAAAGCATGTTCTAATATCAAGAATTACTATTAGAACATCTATTGAAAATGTCATTTAATGATACCTAAGTGATATCTAGCCTATTTGATATAATGAATTTGATGTCATCTTATTCTAATATCAATAAATTGACATTGGACATTTTTGTGATATTTTTATTTTCTCATGGAAGCCAAAATGAGATGATAGAGAAAGGTTGCAAAAGTGTATTTTTGTGGTCACAGAAAGAAGAAGATATTTTGCTTGTTTCTTAGATGCCAAAACATAGGCCATTTCAATTGTTCCAAAATGTAAAAAAAAACATCTTACATAAATTGTAGACCTGCCCCTTCTCTCTCTTGTGTATCTATCTCACAAGAGTTACTAAAGCTAAATAAATATTCTAGACAACACTCCTATCTAGAAATTACTTATAAATTGATATTTCTAATTGATTACTGAGATGTCGACAAATTGAACTCCTAACCGAAAGAATAATGCAGAATTATATCCAGAGAATTCTCCCCAAGGTTTACATTATTGTTCTTGATTTTATGATTTATAAAATTTTAAATGCTAAAAAATTTTATTATGGTTCTAAATATAAATTTTGGATATTTTATGTTTTATGGATTTTCAGTACTTGTGAATGAATCTCTATGTTATAAAAAATAAACTTTTAATAATAATTTGAAATAAAAAATTTATTCTCAATACTTTAATAAAAAAATAGATAATAAATATAATAAAGCTAAATTACATGGGATTAGATTGAATTACAAATGAGGAGAAACTCTGCTTTTATTGAAGAAAAATCAAACATTCCAAAGTGATTTTCAATGTGGACAAGAAAAGTTCACCTACCCACTTAAATTTCCTTTTTTGTCATTAAATTTTACAAGTTAAAGTTTACCTTCCTCATTTGTCGATGCTATGCTTGCTTATATTCTTACTAAGCCATGAGAGATTCTATACCATACAAATTAGTTAGTGTTAATTGGCTTGATTATAAGATCTACTTGGCTCTCACTATTATGAATCTCTTACATATCCATATTAGAGGTATCAATTGGGTTGGGCTGCCTAAGCATAACATGAGGCATGATATGATTCAGCCATGCCTAGCATGACATAGCTCAGTTTAGAGCCATGCCTAAACGTGTGTGGGCCTACCCTCGGCTCAGCCACGCTAGGCCAAAGTTTCTAGCATGGAAGCATGACAAGATATGACCCAGCAAGATCTGGCAAAATAGCCCATGTGGGCTGGTTTCTATCCGATAGGCCAAATAGGCTATCTTGTACCTAACCTAAGCTTGCCTAGATTGAATCCAAGCTAGCCTAGACTGAGCCTAGTGTTGGGGTAGGACATTTGAACCATATTTTATTCGAAACAACAAAGTATTAGGAATAATAGTAGATTAAACAACGAAAGCAAATAATCAACAACCCAAAATTAAGAAAAACCCCTCGACGCAAAAGGTCTGAAAGATACAACTAATAAAAATGAAGTTCAAATAACAACAATGCTAAATTGAATGATTAATGCTAAAAGCTTCTTCACACGTACTAGAAGTTTGTGAAGCACTATATACCCAAAATTATACTTTGGACAAAATATTTTCTATGATATAAAAGCCTAGAGATTAGAAATTCAGTACAAATATATAATCCTAAGATTTTGAGATAAATGTTTCGAATCTCTTTCCGCATTATTCTTTAGGTGATGGGTTAATTCATCAAATTTATGACTTAGAATCAATAACATGATAGCATAGCCATTTTTGGACCGAATAAGAGATTATATCCATTGCTTTCAATTCTCTAAATTGTCCGAGCTCCAATTCCTTATACTTCTGGATACAAAAAATAGAAACTAGTAGTATCCACACTACACACTAAAATTACAAAAAATGAAAAGTACTTATGGTATATAATCTTCACACACATCGCACAGAAAATAAATCACATCAATGCATACATATTATAATTTAAATACAAACACATAAATTCATAATTACAAAATAAAATCCATGTGTCGAGGAGAGAGAGGGAAAAAGAGAGAGAGAGAGAGAGAGAAAAAAAAAAACTCTATGAGTTAGTTTTTGAAACTCAAAACAATAAATAAAAATGGCAAAAACACATACTATGCTAAAAAATTTCTGCCCCAAAAAACTATCATTTCTATAAAAAATCTTCTGTCATTTCTGCCCATTTATGAAAAAATGCAAGAATCCATTTTTCTTCACACATGATGCACCTACAAAAAAAATGCAAATTCTATATTTTAAAGGAATCAGATGAGGGCACTCTCCCATCTAAGAGGGCACCAAGCATGCCCTCTTATTGACAATGGGAAGAATCTCGTCGTATTCACAAAGTTTTGTTTTTTTAAAATATCTTTTATTATTTTATTGTTTTTTTTAAACAACACATGAGATTTATCCCATGTATTTGGTCTACCATAATCCATGCCTTTGGAAAAAATAGAACAAACAAAATAAATAAATCAATTTATTGAACTAGGGTAGACCCAACAAATCTCTTCCTCTACCCTAGGTGGGGAGACACATATCAACACATAACTTAAAAAAATTAAACTTTACTGATGATAGTGATTTAAGAACTTATTGGTAACAATTTTATTCTTGTATACTTTTGTTAGAGTATGCCATATAATTTAATGTTAAATGATTCTTTTGAGACTTTTGTATCATATCTTATATGTAAAAAAACATCATATTATTATTATTTTATTTATTTAGATTTGTGTAAATATTAGATGAATATAATAATGCCCTAGAGCGATATATTCTATAAAATATATCTCTAAATTATCTCAAGTCAAGTATTAATATTCAAGGGCAATATTAATACATTAAGACTAGCATGTTGGTTGACTAATATGAGATATTAAGTTAACACATAAGTATATGTTGGAGAACATATACTGAATTGACCTACTGTGAGAATGTTGCATGAATTATTATATAAATGTCATATACATTCTCACAATGACTATTAGTATGAACTGTCCTTTGACTTGAAGTCACTATGGTTCCCCACATAGAGAGTTGAATACTTTAAATTCAGTAAATACCACATATAAAAAGGATGGTAATAAAGTTATTTACTAGGTATGCAATAGTTTGTGCAAAGGGATATGATTGACGTGGATAGAATTTGTGATTCTATATAATGGAATTGATATTAGTTTGCCCTTTGATTGAGTATGACTACTAAAATGTGTGGTCATGCTCAAATACGTCAAGAGCTTATTTGTTTAAGTTAGTCTACTCAAAGATCAAGAAAGGTATTGATTGATGTGAGGATGACACGATCTGTACCTCATAAATCAATCTAGATATCATGGAAAAAAGGACTAAGTCATACAATAAAATAAGTTACGAAATTAAGTTATGTCAAATCTATTATATTTTCATCTATTGGGTAGCAATGATGTATTGCTAAATGTTGCTCTTTACTTATTTCTTTAAAATGAGATTTTAAAATCACTACCAACATTACAAGAATCTATTGGGTGACACACAAAAAAATGTATATATATTTGGAGTTCATTTTATTTTAGTTAGACTAAAATAAACTGGGCCTAATCTTAAGTCTGAAATTTGATTTAAATCTTAAGCTAAATGGATTAAAGAGTTTGGTCCAATTAGTAGATATTTGAACCTTTAATATGGGCCCAAACTTAAAGCCCACATTTCTCTTTTTTAGTTAATGATCCATCCTTTTAGAAAATATATCATGATTGACACATTCTTTTAGTTAAGGACACATCATTTTAGAAAGGTGTGTGAAAAACAAAAAGGTTTTAGAAAAATGGGAGGATAGATTATAGATTAATAACGAAGATACATTTGTATGGATGTTACTAGAGACATGGACACTTGACTATGCTAGGATTCGACCAAACCATTCAAAATCAAAAAGGAAACATTCAAAATCAATTAAAAGAGGTTACATCCTTGTCCAATATTTATTAATTGTATTTACTTGGATCACTGGTGGGTTCCTAGTCTGCTGCAAAATTATGATCTTAAATTTATTGAAACCCTACAACTTTTTCAAGCATAACTAACTTTTCATCTAATATATCTCATCTAGTAATATCATATATCAATGTGCTTTAAACTACCATGGAAGGTCAAATTTTTAAAGAGATGTAATGTACTTTGACAATCACACCATATAAAATATGTATCTTGTCACATATCCAAGTCTATGAAAAATATTTTCATCCATAAAGTTTTTTTGCAAGCTTCATTAGCTGCAAAGAATCCAGCCTCCGTACTGGATAGTGATATGCACTTCTATAGCTTGGATTTCCAAGATACAGCTCCCCCTCCGAAGCTTATAAAAAAACCTAAGGTGGATTTATGTGAATCTAAATCATCGACCATATCAAAATTAGTATATCCAAGAAGAACATGTTTTAACCCACCCAAGCACAAAGATAGTTGAGAAGTCCCTAATAAGTACCTTAGGATAAATTTCACTACACCTTAGTGATATCTTTCTAGGTTTGAAAGAAAATGACTCACAACACTGACAATATGTGCTATATCTAGTCTAGTGCAAAACATATCATACAGATGACTTCCAACTACTGAGGCATAGGGGACATGACTCATGTCTCTCATTTTTTCATTAGTCTTTGGACAATGCTTGGTGCTCAGCTTAAAATATTTAGCTAATAGAGTTGAGACTAGCTTAGCCTCATTCATGAAAAATCTCTCTAAAATTTTACTGATGTATTATTCTTGGGATAACTAGATATGCCTAGAAGGCCTATCCTGGATGATAATCATCCCTAAAATCTACCTGATTGTGCCTAAGTCTTTCATAGAAAAAAATTTCCCAACTCCCCATTAATCCTATCAATTAGTACTCTATTATGGCTAATAATTAATATATCATCAACATACAATAATAGTATAAGTCTATCATCTCCCAACTAACAACTAAAAAATACACATTGATCACAAGATGTGGGCTGGGGGTTATGAGACTCCATGAATGAATAAATTTTTTATACCGCATCCTAGGAGCTATTTTGAGTACCACACAAACTCTTGTTCAATATGCAAAAAGACCTTCCTTCTTTCTACAATGGATCACTCAGGCGGATCCATGTAGAGAGTCATATGAAGGTTGCCATGAAGAAATATGGTCTTCATATTAAGTTGATTAATTTCTATAATAAAGCTAACAGCCAAACTCAAAACTACTTAAATATAATAGATCTTCACTACTAGAGAGAAAATATCTCATCAAAATTGATTCATTTCTTTTGACTAAACCCTTTAACTACTAATTAAGTCTTGTATATTGGTTAAGAGTCATCATCTCTGAGTTTTAGTCTAAAGAGCCATCTATTTTTCAAAGCCCACTTTTCTTTCGGTAAGGTTACTAGATTATAAGTTTGGTTAACATGAAGGGACTCCATCTCTTCTTACATAGCATAAAGCAATTCATCTTTATTCTTAGAAGAGATAACCTCTTGAAAGATCTCGGGCTCACTTGCATCCATGAGTAATATATAATCTCAGAGTATAGAGGGTATCTGGTGAGATTTAAATGATCTTCTCTATTTATACTAAGATGTATCATGATGAACAACTAGGTCCTACCTAGTACAACTAGAATATAGTTTATCACCTCCTCAATAGGTATATCCTATGGCACGATGATATCATGTATATCATGTGACCCAGAAATATTA
Organism: Sapria himalayana; assembly: GCA_029783825.1. NCBI lineage: Eukaryota > Viridiplantae > Streptophyta > Magnoliopsida > Malpighiales > Rafflesiaceae > Sapria > Sapria himalayana. The sequence continues at coordinate 525,841 of JAREIK010000185.1, read as the reverse complement.
GAAGTATCTTGAGGATCAAAAATATTAGATGGCTCCTTAATTTCTCTCCCTTGATTAGACTAATCTCTAGAAGGAACTAGAATAAATCTATATAAATAGTAATCTTTGTGGTATCACTCTTATCTCTACTTAGATGACTACCATCCATAAACTGGTCCTCTATAAAAGTCACATTTCTACTCTGAACAAGATTTTTGGTAATTGGGTCCTATAGTATGTACCCAAACTTCATGTGTCCAAAGCCAATAAAAATACAAGGATGTGTAATATCATTGAGTTTAGTTCATTCATCTTTTAGAATATTAAAGTAGGCTTTGTAGCCAAAAATTCACAAGTAATCATATAATATATCTTACCTAGTCTAGATTTTATTGGGAACATCTTTATCCAAGTTAGTGATAGGGCACATATTTATATGGCCATATGAATTGCTTCTCTCTATAATTCTTTGAGAATATGTGCATGAGAAAGTATGCACTCAATTATCTTTTCAATAGTCTGGTTCATCCTTTTTGCATTGTCATTTAATATTGGCATCTTGACTAGTGTCTTTTCATGTTTAATATCATGAGATATAAAATAAATATCAAAATGACCTTGATATTCTTTCCCATTATCAGAACATATGAAAATGAATTTTCAACTAGTCCTTTTCAACTTTAGCATTAAAATCTTGAAAGATAAGAAAAAGTCGATCTTTCATTTTTAGTGTATGTTCCCACACCTTCCTAGAGTGATTGTCAATAAATGTGATAAAAAAGGACCCTATCGATTGTTTTGATCTGGATAGAGCAGACATCTTTATAAATTACATCAAAAATATTCGATCTCCTCAAGGGTGGACGAGAATGGAAAGGTCATCTATGACTTTTTCTAGCCATGTAGTCCATACATTGATCAATAGAAGATCCCTAGTCAAATGGTAAGATATTCCTTCTAGCTAGAAGCTGAAGGCCCTTCTCACTCACTTGACCAAGTCTCATATACTAGAGATCAATGTTTCTCTTATGATGAACTAATATGACTAATCTTCAAGCACTCTTGCTTGAGTGACATACAAAGTACCCACCTTCATACTCCTCACAATAACTAATTCACCCTTGATCAGCTTCCACCTGTCATCAAGAAAATAACTAATATATTCCATTTAATCCAATATGGCAACAAAAATTGGGTTTATACGAATATCTAGCATATACCAAACATTTCTCAACACTTGCTAATGTCTTATCTACATATGCAAACAAATATCTTCCATGCCTAAAATTTATGATGTCCCATAATTATCCATCTTTACTATGTCATAATCACCATGTGTATAGGTTGTGAAGAAACTGATGTGTGGGGTGATATGACATGATTCTAAGTAAATAAACCAATTACTTTCTTGAGATACAATATTAACATAATTGTTATCGCTAACCAATATCAAGTCACCTTTTGAGGTGACATTGGCTTCTCCATCGAGTTTCTCTCATCTCATGCACTATTTTTGCAGTTTTTTCCTAGAATAACAATCTATTTTTACTTGTCTTAACTTGTTACAATGGTAACACTTGACTATTTTCTACTCTGTGATCTATATTGGGAAGAATGAATCCATCAAGTTGTGTGTGTCTCATTGTACTCCTAAAACATCTCTCATAAATAAAAATAGCATGAGAAGTTTCCCCCTTCTAATTTGTTCGTGCTTCTTTGGATAATAATTTTTTTGAGACAATGGTCATTGACATAACACCTCCAGGTGGTGACATACTTAGAAAAACCTAAAAGTTATCCCAGTTGTCTGGAAGTTAGCACAACGTTAAACAAGTTAATAGATCATCTTCTAAGGCCAATTTCATGAATGAGAGCTGATTCACCAGCCCTTGAAATATGTTAATGTGCACTAATATTAGATTATCATCTTTGAACTTCATATTAACAATATGTCTAATGATCAACATTTTATTTCTAAACATGTTCATTTCAAACATAGACTCTAGTTTCTCCCATAATTTTTTTCCCTCATTTCTTAGCAACATGTTGATCGGTAAAACTACTTATTCATTTCCAAATTGTTGAGCCAGCCCTAAAATATGGATCTTCCCATTCTTCTTCACTCAACCCCCAGGTTTCTCTTTCTTTCTCATTGGGTCATACAACTATTTCACTACAAAGTAGTCATGTATTCTTTTTTTCAAACTAGAATAACTAGTCTTAGTTAATTTTATTATTATAAAGTGATCCTCCATGATAATAGAGAACAATATTTACTGCATGCGATCAATCCAAATAAAATGGCCTGAAATATATCAGAAATCACTATATTGATATTAGAATAATTTAATATCAATATAATGATGATGAATAAATAGAATACCATTCTAATATCAATGATGAATACCATCCTAATAAATAGAATATCCTCCTCAATAGAAGTTCGGATACTACTTTTTGGGTGGAATCGAAGTCTTGCTCTGATACTAGTTGTTGAGGTAGGATATTTGGACAATAATTTCTTCAAAAAATAAAGTGCCAGGAATAGTAGTAAATTAAACAATATAAGTGAATAATTAACAACCCAAAATTAAGAAAAAACACTCAATACAAAAGGTTTGAAAGATACAACTTATGAAAATAAGTTCAAGTAACAATAATACTAAATCAAATGATAAATGCTAAAAACTTCTACACACGCACTAGAAGTCCACGAAACACTATACACCAAAAATTATACTTTGGACCAAAAGCATTTTCTATGATATCAAACCTAAAGATAAAAAATTTAGTACAAATACGTAAACTTGGAATTTTAGGGTAAATGCTCTGAATCTATTTTTGCATTATTCTTTAGGTAATAGAATCATCTCATTGGATTTATAGCTTGGAATCAAGAATTAGCTTGTCTAGACTAAATAGGAGATTCAGTCCGTAGCTTCCAATTGTTCAAAATTATTCAAGCTCCAATTCCTTATGACATATACTCTTACAAAAAAAAATAGAAACCAACAATATTCACATTACACACACTAAAATTATAAATATATGTAATTGTATATATAATATGCATACTCAGTGCATAGAAAATAAATCACATTAATGTACACATATTTTAATATAAATACAAACACATAAATACATAAATTGTAATATAAAATTAATGTGTGGAGGAGAAAAGATAGAGAGAGAGAGAGAGAACTCTGTGAGTTAGTTTCACGAACTCAAAACAATAAATGAAAATGGCAGAAACACATACTATGCCAAAAAAAATTGCCCAAAAAAACAATCATTTTTGTACAAAAAACCTATCATTTTTGCATGTTTATGAAAAACACAAGACAACCAATTTTTCTTCATGCACATTGCACCTACAAAAAAAACATAGGTTCTATGTCTTTTAAACAAATTGGAAGGGGGTACTCTTCTATCCAAGAGGGCGCCACGTGTGCCTTCTTTGTGAAAATGAGAAGAATCCCATTTTCACAAAGTTTGTTTAAAAAAAACTTCTTTTGTTTCCTTGTTCAGAAAAAATGAATTTTTTAATAAACATGAAGAATCACATATATTTGGTCTGCCATGCTTCATATCTTCATAAAAAATAAAACAAACAAAATAAATAAACGAGTCTATCCAATTCGGGTAGACTTAACACCTAGGCTAGCCTGGACTAAACCTAGGCAATCTTGAACTAACCACGGGCTAGTCTGGACTAAACTCAAGGCTAGCCTAGAATGAACTAGGCTAGCCTAGCCAGACTTGACCCAATTTTGAATGACTCAGTATCACCTAGAATGACCTATGATGACCCGACCAAAAGGGGCGTAACCTGATCATGCAGAGCTGCCCATTTTTAGAGTTTTACGGCCATGGTATGACCCATGCTAAGAACTATGTCGTGCCTGGAATGACATGTGGCATAGATGGGCCTACAAAAATGGGTTATGCTAGCCCAACATGACATATTTGATACCTCTTATCAACACATCTTTTTTCTACCTTTTCTCATATAAAGAAATATTTTACTATAATATATTTTATATTTGAAATATTAGATTTTTAGCTAATAATGGTTTGACCATCACAAAATAACATAATTTCTTTTATTTGCATCCAACCTCTTCCAATAGCATCTACAATCAGATTACCACTTTACTACCTTGTGTAGCTACAATATACTCCATCTCTATCATAGACATAAAGATGATAGACTAATACTTTGAAATTAAATTTATAACTCCTTCTACTATAGTAAATATAGTTGATGGTGGACTTGTTATTATTTATATCTCATATGTATAGTCTAGATCAACATAGTCTTTGACAATAATTTCTAAACTTTTATAACATAATGTAATCTTTGGGGTTCCTCTAATGTATATGAGAACTTTTTTCATAATACTCTAATGCTCTATATCAAGGTTTTTTAAATAAATTGACTAACCTAACCACTTCTACTACTTGTGCAATATTTGTTCTTGTACAAATCATAGTGAATACCAAACTTCAACATGTTGAACATATGCTGCTCGAAACATGCCCCACCTTTCTTCTTTATGCGATGAACTATACTTGAGGATATCTTGAAATTTAAAAAAAAAGTAAGAGAGAAATAGACTTACTATCTTGAATGTTGAAGCATCACAAAATCTTATTAAAATAGTTTCCTTGAGAGAGATATATCTTCGTGTTATTTCTATCTCAGTGAATCTTTATTCCTAGAATCATGTTTGCTAGTTCCAAGGCCTCTGTATCAAAGTCACTAGCCAACTATGTCCTTAATTATAGAATTTGATGTTTGTTGAGGTTTGCTAACAACCTGTCATTCATGTATAATAACAAAATGATGAAATTGTTTTCATCTTTAAATCTCTTGTATCTACATCTTGACACCTGTTTGTGATCATATAGATATTTATTCAACTTACAAACCAAAGTCACTTTGTTTATTTAAGCAAAATTTTTCTAATTGGTGCATATAAATTTCTTGTTCGAGTTTTCCATGAGGACATATAATTTTGACATATACTACTCTAGTTGCTGCAATATAAACTACTGGGGAAAAATCTTATTGAAGTCAATGTCTTTTTTTTGATACTTTTTTGACAACCAATCTTGTATAATATCATTCTACTTGATAATTATTATCTTGATTGATCTTGCAGACCTATATGTCACTATCTTTTTTCTATGTGGTAATGATGCTAATTTTCATGTCTTATTCTTGTGTAGATTTAAAATTTCTTCATGCATTACCTTCATCCATAGAGATTCATCTGAGCTACTTGAGGCTTCATAGAAACTATAATATTAATGGTTCTTCATCCTCTATTAAAAAAATAGTATGCAACATTTCTCCTTATAACATACTCCAAGTGCAAAACTAGTGGCCTTCTTTCATGAGTTGGCCAACTAACTTTTAGGACCTTAGACTCGACTAGTTCTTGCACCTTTTGCTTTAATGCTTCCTCCATATAAACTAGAATTTTTATGTTAGATTATTCTTCATCTATATAGTTGTAGTATCTAAAACCTCTTTTGATTTACTATTATTTTCATCATTTCTATGCAGTTATTTTATACAAAGATCAATTCTTTATTGATACCAAATTTGTGGGTTTTGGTATCTCATATGTATTACCCATTCACTCATTTAATATACTCTTAGAATATATACTTTTTGATTTTTGATCTAACTTTTTTCTTTCTTGAGTATTGTACATCACATGTGTAAGATATACAGAGGAATATTAAGTAGAGTAATCTGATAACTTACCAGTTCACATATCCAATAGTGTCTTTAAATCAATAATACAATTAATAGTGGCAAATTTATAACATAATAAAAAAAATTATATGCTTATCCTCAAAAGCAGTTGGACATACTTGTAGTCTTTAATATAACTCTCATCCATTCTACAAAAGTTTTATTTATTTATTCAGCTGCTCCATTTTATTATGGCATATATGTGATTATAAATTATCATTTGATACCATCCTACTTATAAAAAGTAAGAAACTCAATATTTGTATACTTTCTTCCATTATCTATTCTCTAGTAATTATTTTTTTTCCCAATTCAAGTTCTATCCACACTTTGAAGTCTTTAAAAGTAGGACATGTATTTGACTTCTTGATTAGATACACTCAATATCTCTTGGAGTATCATTGCTGAAAGACAAAATATTTTACTCCTCCTAGGTATATTTCTAGTGATTTTCATACATCAAATAAATCGAGTTTAGAATACTCTTATTCCTATTTTTGACAATTAATTATATTAAATGTCATTGTATGTTGTTTAATTTGTAATATAATGCTCATAAAAAATGTAGATCTAGCAATATAAGTAATAAAAGTAGCTTTCTATTTGAGAGAATCTTTAAGCCTCATTTTTATATGTGGCTTACTTTGAGACACCACATCTTCATTGAATCTTCTCCTTTGCTAATCTATGTAACACATGAATTAGCTTTCTATATTATTTCTTCTTTAAGTATGAATAAATTTATCATAATCTTTTTTATCTTCATAAACACATGTGTATATCTCATAATCTTTATCATCCCATTATTAATATGATCCTTACATCCAAGATTATTTATTTGTCCCAAAAATAATAGATTTATCCAAGTCATTCAAATATCATACCTTTTAAATGGTATGAACCACCCAATCAAATATATATTTTTTGATAGTACAAATAACAATAATATTCAAAACATTATCATCACCCGTATGTACATAATCTCTTGAGAATGATTCATATTTATGGAATCATTCTTTTCAATATGTCATATAAAAATAAATACATAAGCACTTTTGGCTTTGTAAGCACTGTACTCATAAAAATTAACATACATTATTCCACGAATCTTAACTATGGAAATTATACAAGAGAAACTCATTCATAGAGCTATCACATCTATACAAGATACCTCCACTTATGTATGTCCCATGACATACATATCACCATCCACCATAATTGAACATGACTCCCACACTATGATGAAATGCCTAAGTCATTATACTCAAGGTTAACCCCCACATCACTCAAAGATCAATTCTTTTAGAATATGCATAATGGATTGGTCATAAATATATTCATGCATTTGACTCTGTAAATACCATACTCACAACATTTAAACTTACCCCAATCTCATGTTTTCATACATATATTTATCTTATGTGTTAAAATTAGAAGGGTTCTCACTTCCTTCTTTATCATAACCTATAAGTATATTTTGTGACGTACTTGTTAATATCTATCATTGGTGACACTAATAAACCTACAATATAGTGAAAACCCTAAGATTTGGCTATAATTACCATCTATATCCATTAATATTCAGACCAAAATATTACAACAAATATAAATATTATATATTTATATCAACATAATAAAGGTACATCAAACTAACTTTATATCCAAATTTAGCTTGATATTGGAGAAGAATTCACATGAGATATTTGAAGTGATATCTCATGGAAATGAGAGTTCCAAATAACAATCTTAGTTAAAATCTAAATCTTAAAATCTAATTTCAACTAATTTTTGTGTTTTTGGCTTGAATTTCTCTTAATTGTGAGTTGGAAGTTGTGCTACATATGATTTTTTTTTTTTCTGAGTACTCTTGACTTCAAATTTGATTCTTGCTTTTTTTTTTATGAAAAACCCTAAATGTTGCTTTTATACTTCTTGGTTTTGTGCAATTATTTAAGTTGATAATCTTAGCACTGACTTGAGTTCATGACTTTCTTACCTCGTTATAATCTTTCCTTGATTAAAAAATCTATGGTAGTAAGGAATGTCAAGACTCAAGTAACATCCTTATGGAGCACAAAGTCATGGCCAAAGGATTGAGTAGATTGGGACAATTTTTCTTTGGAATGAAAAGTCATACTATCCAGAATGGTCATGAATGATATATTTACTCTATAAAACACAATGTCATGGTACTAGGAATGGTCATGATTTTAGTATTTTTTTTTCTATGAAGCAAAAATCCATGGTAATGAAAATGCTATGACTGGAGTAAATAAAATCTAGAACACAAAGTCATAATGAAAATATTATCATGACTGAATTTATTTAATTTTTTGGCTTCGTATCAATTAAGTCATGACACTGGAAAAGACTATGACTTTTGTACTAGTGAGGTAATTGGATGGCATGACATAAAAATAAGGCATGATAATCATTATGTGTTAAAGATAGTGTGACCTTGATTCCAAAAAATTATCACACCCACAAATAGAGGTGTCAAACGGGATGTGTTAGGCCGGGCCAACCTAATTTTAGTTGGCCCGACCGTGCTTTCTTCCCGGGCCAGGCACGACATGGTTACTGTACCATGTCGTGCCTGGCCTAGCACGGTTCTATGGAGGTCAGCCTGGTACGGCCCCACGACACGAATCCGTTGGGTTCGGCCCAGCCGGGCCGAACCCCTAATATAAAAAAAGTAGGGGTTTGGCTGTGCATCGTCATGCCGGCGCGTGCTGAACCCCTATTTTTTTAAAAAAATTTGGTTTCTTGAATGTCGGCTCATGTCGTGGTACCGTGCCAACAGACCACAACACAGCACGAGGCTCGGTTGGCCTCGACACGGCATGACATGATTGGTGCAGTGATCGCGCATGGCACGAGCCCGAGCATGGAAAATTCCCGTGCCGGGCCGGCCCAGGCACGGTCAAATCGTTCCGTGCCTCGTGCTGGACCGGGCCAGCCCGGCCCGGTTGACACCTCTACCCACAAAAATATTGCATAGTAAAAGAATTGTGGTTGCTCGACTATAAAGATATAACATGCAAAGTTTGTTATGACTAGAATTATAGAGTCTTGACTACAAAAGGATATTACATTACTAAATAAGTTTGTGGAATATATAACTAAGTCATGACAAAAGAAATATTATGAATTTCAATTACTTTTCTCCATTCTAAGTCATCATTGCACTAAATTCACTAATTTTACTCAAAATACATATGATTTCATTATCATTCATCAAATTCCATCAAAAATAGTCATTTAGCAAATTTTATCTATTTAAAGCTCAAATATATGCAAATATATCAATAATTTAATAAAAGATAACCCCAAAAAAGTTAGTACATGAAGTATAAAATATTCAATACATTCAACTTCTTCTATTTTATGATCTAACATAGGAAGTTGAGAAAATAAAATATACAAGGTATTAACATGGTCAATTATAATTATGAATGCTATCATTCAAAGTATGTAGAGTCTACTTTTAAAAATGCTTGGGCGATAGTGACCTATAGGTATCAAATGGGCTAGGCACGGCCCAGGCTCGACACTGTTCAGCCATGCCTGGGCCGGCATGGCAAGTTACAGTGTCATGCATGGGCCCGTGCTAGGTGCACCCTCGACACCAGTCATGTCATGTCGGGCCAAAGGGATTTCGGCCCGCGTGCCATGCCAGGCACGACACAAGTGCCTGGCTCGTCGACACGACAGGAGTGACAATGCACCGAGCATGGTCACAAAGGGGGATGCCCGATGGGCGAGGCTCGGCAAACCCCAATAGGGTGGATTTAGCACATCGATGCGGCGGCGTGACACTGAAAGTTTGAAACCCTAATTTCTTTTATAAATTAGGGTTTCAACTCAACCCGAACTAGGGACGAACCCATGTGGATTTTGGGCCACGGGCCTGTGCAGTGCCTAACCTCCAATGAACCGTGCAGTGTCAGACACGACACGATACTGCCTCCAACCTGATTGGGCCTGAAAAAACCAGGCCGGCCCCGCCCGTTTGGCACATCTAAAGTGACTTTGTCTCATATAATCTAGTGAGAGTATTCTAAATTTTTTTACTATATATTTTTTGTCATACTAGAGAATACTCAATTAGTTAGTGTCAAATACAAATTTGTTATTATAATATCATATATCTCATTCCATTTATCATTTGTAATTTTACTAGGTACTTTTTTTTCTAATTACATCTAATCAATTATATTTTCTCAAAATTATCTTGATTTTTTATCTTCCATAATAAAAAACTATTCATGTTGAATTTTCAAATTAAAATTTTATTACTATTTATTTCACTTTTATAATGAACAATAGTACACAATAATAGTAGTAAATATTTTCATTAATATTCCAAAAAAGTTCTCGGGAAGTAGAGGGGTCACAATACCCTCTTAGAAACCATAGACTTTGAGACTCTTATTGCCTAGTTGATAGAATTTTTTAGATATGCATTATCCATAAAAATTAATATTCTAAACTATGCCTCTGATACTACTATTATAAAAACAAAACTCATGGTAATATTTTGAATTCAACCTCAATATGTTAAAATATACTAGACAATAAATAAAATATAAGTTGAAGATATTTGAGATTGGGATAAATTATAAATGAGGAGAAACACTCATTTTATAGAAAAAAAAATCAAAAATCATAAGATATTTCTGGTGTGGGCAAGGTGAAGTTCACCTGCCAACTTAAATTTCCCTTCTTAAAATTACACTTTAGTATATGTTTGTTCATATAGCTCTTGCATAAATTGGACTTAGAATATTTTATTATGCTGATTAGATTATTTGGTTTTTAGAATTATGGAATAGATTGAAATAATTATGAATTTGTGTTTAAATGTAATGTTCATTTAAAATTCATATTAAATTTAATTCGTTTTTGATAAAAAATAATTTGGATTGAATTTTATTTTATTAAAAGCAATCACATATTGCTTTGAATTTAAAAGTTTCCATTACACAGACGAATAGATTATAACATGTTTCAAAGTCACACACACTGACACACACACAGTTTAGAACCTATATTGTCTAAAACTATTTATAACTTAGCATATATATATGTTTAAAACATGTTAAAATATACATATATAGCTTAATGTATATAGTTTGGAACACACACACACACACACACACATTATACTTGTAACATATATATGTTTTATACTATATATATATATATTATTTATTTTAGAGTTTTAAACATATATATCATAATTTATAAACTATATGTTAAATAAGTATATGTTTATATACATTTTAAATATATATATATATATATATATATATATATATATATTTTATATATATATCAATATATGTAGTATATATATATATATGTAGTGTGTGTGTGGGTGTGGGTGTGTGTGTATAATGTTTAAATATAATAATTAATTTGTATACATTTGATAAAGGTGAATTTGAAAATTATATTCACGTTTCTTTTTTTTTTAACTTTTTTTTTCCAAATAAACTTTGGAGATTTGAAAGATTTTCTTGTCATAAATTGCTTTTTATGGAACTATGTTGGGAGAAAGATAAAAAAATGAATGTAACATAAAAATGAGACACACTCATGCACGTATACTACTTTATAAAATAAAATATATTAGTGTATATGTTATAAACTAATTAAAATATGTTAAATTTAATTTTGGTGATTAAATATAAGCAATTCATAAATAAAATTACTAAATTCTTTCGTAAAAACTCTCTTTGTGCAAAAACATTTTCTATGATAGTTTGTAATGTGTAACAACTAAATATAATACATAAAGTCATAAACATTTAATTTTATTATCAGACCTTATGTCTTTCCTTTCTTTAATATTATGCGCACTGCACCAACTTTCTAAAAAAACATTGAAAAATAAAAAATAATAATAATAAAACTGTTTTTTGAACGAAACTTTTGACATCACCCTTTATAGTTTTTCCTTTCCCACCCACGCAAGAACCGCATGCTGGTGGCTGAGCCTATATAAATACCGAATCGTATGATTAAAACAAACTAAACCTATCAGTCGCGCCGGGGGCCCAAGATAGCGAAACTGAAAGCTTTTATTGGTCTTCTATTGCTGCTTTGCCTTGCAGAAGCAGAGTTTGCATTGCAGAAGATGAGTCCTCCGTCCTCTCTCCCAGTGAATCCCGAACTCAAGCCCGAGGTTGGCAATGAAATGGCCCTAAATCTTCAGGATGCCACAGTACTCAGGGCCATTAAAAATGGCCCCGATCCCGTGCATAATCGAAGATCACCACCTGGTCGAAAGTAATGAAATTGAGTTTGTCATATCTGCAATGCATGATATGTCGAAACGAATTATAATATTGAATGGTTGTAATCGTATGGATATTGGCATGTTGAAAACTATGGTCTTGATCATTAAAATGAAGATGTGCGAGCATGAAACCATGGCAGTTCCACCTCTACTGCAATACCAAAAACAATTTAGTTTGGTTGTAGTAATTTATCTTAGCGGTAACCAATATCTCCATAAATTAAGCTATCCTGGTCAACAACTTTAAAATGAGCGGCAAATAAATAAAATGTGTTAACATCCAATGGTGACAAATGCAGTAATTTCTAATTTTTTGCTTTCTATATCTCTGTAGCTTGTTCTCCTCCTCTCCACCACTTAGATATTTTATAACTAGACTTAACAAATGTATAAACAGTTCTACTTAGATATTCTACATCTATACTTAACAAAATAACTACTCAAAATATATTTAAATATTAAATTTACTAATTTAGCTAGCATTTTAGAATGCACTTCAACTACTCTATATTTTATAATTCTAATAAAATATGCATATATAGCTTAACATATATTATTTAACATATATAATTTGAAACTATTATATATATATATAATTGTTAAGTCTAGTTTAGCATATAAAAAATATTTATATAGTTTACCATATTTAGTTTGAATCTATGTATAACAATATAAAAAAATTGTTCTACATGGATTCAAACTAAATATGATAAACTATATAAATATATGTTATGTATTTATGTGTGTGAGTACATACATATATAAATATATATATATATGTATGTATATAGTATAAAATATGTAACTTTTGTGTATATGCACATATATATACATATATATATATATATATATATATATATACATGGCAATAATCTATATACAGAACATTATAACATTTTAAACTATACATAACACATACATATGTTTATGTATTATATTTTATTATAATATTGTTTTATATATATATGTAATGAGTATGTATGTATGTATATGGTAACAATATATATACAAAACATTTAACATTTTAAACTATACATAACACACATATGTTTATGTATTATATATAGTTATATATTTATAGTTTAAACTTTGTAAATATTTGTGTATATGCACACACACACACACACACACACACATATATATATATACATACGTATGTATGTATGTATGTACAATATGGTAACAAATAATATATACAGAACATTATAACATTTTAAACTATACATAACAGATACATATGTTTATGTATTATATTTAGCTATAATATAGTTATATATATATATATAGTTTAAAAATATATATAATGCATATATATGTTTAATACATAAAATATACATATATAAGTTTAACATATATAATTTGAAACTATATATAACTATATATACATATATATATATATATATATATATATATATATATATATATATATATATGTATGTATTCATGTATGTATGTATATGCATATATAACAATATATATATATATATATATATATATATATATATATATATATGCATATACACAAATATTTACAAATTATATATATATATATATATATATGTACATACATACATATGTATGTATGCATGTACGTATGTACTTACATATATATGGTAACAAATAATATATACACAACATTATAATATTTTAAACTATACATAACACACATGTTAAGTATTATATTTAGTTATAATATAGTTATATATGTATATATATATTGTTTAAAATTATATATAATGCATATATATGTTTAATACATAAAATATACATATATTAGTTTAACATATATAATTTGAAACTATATATAATAATATATGTGTGTGTGTGTGTGCACACATATACATATAACATATATTTGTATAGTTTACTATATTTAGTTTGAATCTATGTATAAAAATATATAAATATTGTTATACATAGATTCAAACTAAATATGGTAAACTATATAAATATATGTTATATGTATATGTGTGTGTATACACACATATACATACATCCATACATACATATATATATATATATATATTGTTATACATAGATTCAAACTAAATATGGTAAACTATATAAATATATGTTATATGTATGTGTGTGTGTATACATATATAGATACACACGTACATACATACATACATATATATGTGTGTGTGTGTGTGTGTGTTTTAAACTATATTTAATGTTTATCATTTTAAACATTTAACTATATAAAATAAATATACGTAATCATAAATTTCATTTATAGAGGTGCTCGACTATTTTTCATTAACGATATGTCACTTTCTATATTATTTTATAGATTTATGTAAAAAATGAGTTATAATCATACTCATGCACTTGGAAGAAAAAATCATGTGAACTAGATGTTGCAAAATTAATAGCTCAATTCTAGAGGAAGATTAAAATATGTTAGTTTTAATTGTCTTTCTTTTTGAATAATTTCAAATAAGTGTAATGATATATTATGTATTTGCATTAATGATGTATATATTATGTATATGTGTGTATTTCAATTAATAGCAAAAAGGAAAAACTAAAACTAGTTCATTTTGTTCATAGGGTTACTTAATTGAAGTTTTTTGTTGATTTAATTGTTGGTCAAAAATTATAAAAAATGGCATAATTTTGCACGAGAATATGTAATGGTGTTAAAAACTATAATGTCACTTATCTAAAAAAGGTGTACTTAGTGCACAAAGCTCATGCTTAGCACGAGATCCACGAGAGATTAATATCTTGACAACCTTATTATTAGTGAGTCTATATTTTATGAGTCTCAAACCTAACACTTATCACTCTTATAGGATGTTAATTCTTCTAAGGGTCAAGGTTAAGGATTTTAATTCTTGACAACCATACTAGATAGTACTTCATCAGTTAATATCAAATGCAGATTAGTAATTGCATTATCATTCATCTCATTATACTTATCTTTAATATTACTCGTGTGCCTTTTTCCAATTATATCTATGCATTATATTTCTTCAAAATTATTTTGATCTTCATTTTCTATGATGAAAAATTACCCCCATTGGATTTTTCTATTTCAAAATTTGTTGTCATTTATTTGGATTTTATATTAAATAATATATAAGAATAATAATAACTATGTGTGTTATGTACACTAAGAAAAGTTCTCAGGTAAGTAGTGGGTTCACAATATCCTTTTAAAAACCATATACCTTCAGACTCTCATTACCCTTTTGATAGAAATTTCCTAGACATGCATTAATCATAAATATTATTATCTTAGAATCCCACCTCTAATAATAATTTTATAAAAATAGAATTTGTAGTAACAATTTGAAAAATGAATATTAAAACACAATAATTAAAAATAAACTTGGGAATGAGATACAACCAAGAATACTTGGAATTGGGAATGATTTGCAAATGAGAAGAAACCCTCCTTTTGTGGAAGAAAAGATTAGAAATCTTAAAGGAATTTCCAATGTGGGCAAGGTGAAGCTTATTTATCCACTTAAATGCTCCTTTTTGACATTACAAAATGTAATGTATTGATCAATTTTTAGGTTTTGCAATTTTTCTTACATGTTATTTTCACATCCAAATAATATAGGGCAACCATATCAATTAACATTAACTTTAGTAAACATGAATTCTATAAAAGAGAGGTGGAAACCTTATGTGAAACTATGATTGATGGCTACTAGGGCTTCTACATAATAGACCTAATATATCATTTTGTGCATGATCACATCCAAAAGCTCATAAGTTTTTGTTTGGCATCAAGCATTCATTAAAAAGTATTTTTTTTCATTCAATTAAAATGACTAATATTTATATAGTGCTTTAGAATTTAGGCTCAAGTATCTTATTAACACATATTTAAATATTTTTTGTATCATTTACACTAATTGGGCTAAAATTTTATGTACATAAAATGTTCATGGATAATAAAATTGAGTAATGTACTTTGAATGTATTTGTTGTTTGTAGTAATAAACATCTCTTATATTTTCAAGTTTTTTATGTTAAGCAAACATAGATTTGCAAATTTGCTCACTAAATCCTGAAATGATACTCAATTTGAATCATGTTATGTATTAAAAAAATAAATTCTCCAAATATTATGCAAACCTTTTTCATTCTTAGAAAAATTTGTGTTTTCAAAAAAAAGTAGATATCTGATTTTTGTATATTTTTTTCATTTCTTTTCTTTTACAAAAACAATCATTTGTTTCAAATTTAACCAACTCTTAAAAAAAATATGAGCAATATAAAAATTAATAATAGTTTTTCTATCATTAATATGCTTTATTTTGTGTTTGAAAAGTTATAGTTATTATTTATAAATAGTAAGACATTTAATTTCATGACTTGGATGATAAAGTTGACCTTGATATATACTTATTAGAATTATATAAATATGCTTCAAAAGATATACATTTTATCTTAAGAGAAAGTAATTTCTTCTTTATGACGCTTGTGATTTCATGAAATTGAATAATACACTGTATGTTCCAAATATATAAATGTGTTTCTATTAATTCATAAAAAATGAGAAAAAGTATTCCAAATGTTTTGAATGTTTTTTCCTTTTGATTGTTTTTTTTATCTCTCAAAAATAAAAAAAAAAGTAAGCAAAATGAAAGAAAAAAAAATAAAAAGCGGAAGGAAAGTATAAAAATAAAAATAAAAAGAAGTTGAAGAAGAAATAATAATAATAATTATAAGAATATGGAGATATTAATATTATTGAAGAATAAGAAGAAGACAAATAAAAAAAGATTAAAAAAAGAAATAAAAGTATAAGTAGAATAAAAAAAAGAAAAAAAATCAATGAAGAAAAAAATATTAAATGAAGAATAATTAGATGAAAAAAAAGAAGAAGAAAATGATAATAATGTAATTATAGAAGAAGAATAAGATTAGAAGCATAAGTAAAAGTAGATGTAGAAGGATAAGAATAATAATCATAATATTAGAAGAAGAAAAAAAGAAGATAACAATAATGTGAAGAATAGAAGAAAAAGAAAAAAAAGATGAAGATGATAATAATGATAATGATTATAATAATGATATTGCTGATAAAGAAGAAGAAGCAAGGGCATGAGAAGATATATAACTTAAACAAATTTTCAATTGAAAATTTTCAAAAGATTTTCATTAATAAATACTTATACATATTGTCAATAGATAAAGATAATAGTGATGATAATGATAAAATAGTTCTTTAAATACAAGATCAATTATTAATAGATCTCCAATAAAAAATGCTCATGCAAATTTTCAAAAAACCCATTCAATTAGTTTTTAATTACTCCTTTAAATTCTATCAAAATTAATTTAAAAAATGTTAAAACTTCACTTTTTCAAAATTTAAAACTAATCCTACAATGAAAAGGTTACTTTTCAATCAATTATAAATTGATACCTCAGAAAATTTTTAAAAGATGACGATCGATGAAGTTTTAGAAAAAACTCAAGAATACGAAGATTAATCCATGATCTATTGTTTGTTTATTTAAAATTTGACATTTCATAATATCAGTATCACATAAAATATATTATTTAGAAAAAAAAAATTGAAAAATTCAATTTGTCTATTTTTTCTAAATTATTCTAGGTAGTGAAAATTGTTTCAGAATTAATTCTCAATTACTAAAGTTCAACATTTTAAAATTTTTTAAAAGTTGTAATCTTTCAAAATTTTAAAATATTTTAGAATAAAAATGTCAATTCATGATCAATTCTCAATTAATATCAAAAGGATCCAAACTTTAAATATTGCAATAAGATGTATTTGGAGATTGAATAATGATCTATTCATAATTGATATAACTTGAATCTAATTAGTCAGGTTTCATTTTTGCATCTAGAATCAAATTTCTTGTATATATCTTTGTTTTCCTTATGAATGTAAAGTCTCTATCTCTCATTTTTATGTTAGTTCTTCAAAGCACATTGGGAACATTTTTGTCATTTGTCATGCAATGAATTAATTTTTCTTTGTTCTCTTGTATATCTAATCATATATATCATCTTATATTAAGTCAATTATGGCTTTCAATAGTTCTTTAAGAAATATATGAGTAGGATGGATTGATTATAGTGATAGTTTCATTCTCAAATGTGTGTTCCCACTATTCCTAGAGGCGGTCACATTTAGGCTATTAGTAGGTTTTCCATTGATTCATTTTTCTTTGATGCTTTACATATTGTTTAATGGAAGATTTTTAACTCTAAAAAGAAGCCTCTATCTTGAGCACTGTATTCAAAGGTGGTTTCCAGGCGCGCCTTGATGCGCGCCTCAGGGTGAGGCGGCGGAAAAATGCGTTGAGGCGTCAGAAGAAAAGCGTAACACATGAAATGGATAACTAAATCAAAAGCTTTCTCAAACTAAATCGAAAGCTCGAAAACTGATTGGGGAGAAAAGTAGAAAAGCTCAAACCCGAAACCCTACCTCAAGCGGCGACCCATTTATGCACGAAATCCTGATTTTCAGGTATGTCTTCTCTCCCGATTCCTCCCCCCCTCGGCGACCTCCCGATCCCCCTCCTTCAAAATCCCGATCCCCCCCCCCCCCTCGAAATCCCGATTCCACCCCCCCTTCGAATTTTTTTGTCTATTTTTTTTGTTAAATAATTTAAAAGAGATTTATCCAATCTCTTTTATTCTTAATTTTTTTTATTTAAGGTAATTGGAGCTTCAGCTTTAGCTTATCAATCATCTTTTTTTTAAAAAAAAAAAATTCAAACAGCTTTAAACAGCCTTCCGATTTTTTTTTAAATTTCTCTAAAAAAATATTGACTTTTTAAAATTTTAACGAATTAAATTCTTAATTTTATTTTAAATTCCTCTAAAAAATATTGGCTTTTTAAAATTTAAACCAATTAAATTCTGAATTTTATTTTTAAATTCCTTTCAATTATGTCTTGTTATTATTTTTTAGTCAATTATATTGTTATATAGAAATGTGAATATTATTATTGGTGTTTTTTTTAGAATGAGTTCCTCCAAGTAAGTACTCAAAAATTGAAGTCATAAATTTGATTAAATTTAATACAAAAACTTATAATATTTACACCTCATTAATAATTTATACTAGGTACAAGTGGAGGCAAATGCAAAGAGAAGGAGTTCAATTTGACACCAATTGATGAAGATGATGATTTACATGAAATGAGGTTACATGATAGTGGACATTTTCCTACTTTTGATATATTGGATGAGGATGATGATGACCTTGGAGAGGAGGATTTAAATTAAAACAATTTACTTTACTTCTTATTTCATGACTTGGTTATGTTTTTAAATAATCATAATGAATTGTTTTCATGTTTTTATTTATGTTATGTTATTTTATTTTATTTTATATATTTTAAAATATTAATTAATTATATATTGTGAGGTTCAAAAAGCTTACGCCTCAACGCCTCGCCTCACAAATACAAAAACGCCTCACCTTACGCTTTCGCCTTTTAAAACTTCGATCTTGAGTCTTTCTTGGACACCTTAATTATCACCGTGACTAAATTTTTCAAAACAAGGTTGTTGACATTTCAAAACAAGATTGTACTTTAACCTATGCTTAAAGTACAATCTTTTCAAAACAAGGTTGTTTTCATTTATGATCCCCATTTCATAACTGCGACTAAGTTGTTTTCAAAACAAGATTGTACTTTAACCTATGCTTAAAGTCTTTCATGTGTAATATTTCTAGCACTCTTCAGTTTTTAGAAGTAGCATCATTGGCTTTATGTTGTGAAAAGAGTGGTGACTTAGGATCTCTATAAAACACATCGAATCTAGTCAAGTAATATATATATATATATATTTCCACCGTCATTAATTACTATATATATTCATCAACACACCATGCTGACATGTGCAAGAGAAGACTCATAAGAGCTTTTGAACCATTTTGTATTCATTTTGGATTAAGATAATCATCAACATGATCTATAATATTGTCTTATAATCATTAAATTATGCAAAATAGCAATAATTATTGAACCATTCTTTTCAATTCAATAACTCATAGACAATGTGAATGACTTTTATAGTAGCAAATGAATAAGTCAAAAAAAATAATTATTTTCACTGAGATCTATCTGCTTGAAATCAACAAAGGAAAGAATTATTTTTTCAAGTAGACTTACTCAAAGTAACCTTTGCCAAATTGATGAAAATATGATAGCTATGACATCAAAGTCTATTGTGAAACCAGTTAAGATGACAATGCTGAGTGATTAAGTCTTAAAGTGTTGGAAGTTTGAGTAGAGTATTAACGAATTTGTTGACAATTTACAGGCTTGAGAAAAAGGTGAATTAATGGAAAACAAATCTAGGTCTCGTTGTTAAATGTGACTTGTATATGTTTTCTTGATTAATGTAATTTGTTTTAATTTATTCTTTATTTCTTATTTTGTTTTATCATTATTATTTATTGTTATTACCTACACTTGGCATGAATACCAAATATGTGTGTGTGTGTGTGTGTGTGTGTGTATCTATCTGTCTATCTATCTATCTATTTTTTTCTTTCATTTTTTATTTCTATCTATTATTCTATTTGTCTGTCTATTTGTCTGTCAATCTATTTAACTAACTAACTATCTATCTATATTTTAGTCTATCTGTCTATCTGTCTATATGTCTATCTTGTTATCTATTTATTTATTAATCTATTTATCTTTCTATCCGCATATCTATCCATAAATTTGTTTATCTATCTGTTTATCATTCTATCATTCTATCTGTCTATGTATCTATTTATCTATCTTTATTCTTGCCTATCTATGTATCTATCTATCTATCTATGTATTTGTCTATCTATCTATCTATCTATTTATATGTCAATTTGTCTATCAATCTATGTATCAATATGTCTCTCTGTCTACCTATCAACCTGTCTACCTATCTACCTTTCTACTTGTCTACCAGTCTACCTAACTCTAATATACCTATCTACTGATCTACCTGTCTAACTATATTATATCTATCTATCAATCTATTTATCTATCTATATGTCATCTATCTATCTATCTATCTACCTACCTACCTACCTACCTACCTATCTATCTATATATCTATCTGTCTGTATATCTATTACTTTATCTATCTATCTGTCTATCTGTCTGTCTATCTATCTATCTATATGCTTATTTATCTATCTATCAATCAATATGTATATTTGTATATCTATCTATCTATCTATCTGTCTTTCTGTCTATATGTCTATCTACCTATTTGTCTATCTAGCTGTCTATCTGCCTATCTTATTTCTCTATCTATCTATTTGCCTATCTATCTATCTATCTATATGTCTATTTGTCTATCTATCTATCTATCTATCTATATATCTGTCTATTTGTCTATCTACTTATCTATCTATCTATGTTTATGTCTGTCTATTATTTTGTCTATTTATGTCTCTACCTATTTATCTATCTTTCTCTTTATCAATTTGTCTATCTTTCTATCTGTCAATTTGTCTTTATAACTATTTGTCAATCTGTCTATCTATCTGTCTAGCTATCTATTCATCTATCTGTTTATCTATTTATCTTTCTATATGTTTATCTGTCTATCTATCTATCTTTTTATCTATCTATTTTTCTATCTTTCTATTTGTCTATATGTGTATATGTTTATCTATCAATTGGTCTATCATTCTTTTATTCTATTTGTCTATCTATCTATTTATCTATTTATATATTTATCTACTTGCATATCTATCCATCTATTTATCTATCTAATTAACTATTTATCTATCTGTCTGTCTGTGTACCTATTTATCTATCTATCTATCAATTTGTCTATTTTTATATCTGTCAATCTATTTATCTGACTATCTGTCATTCTATCTATCTATCTATCTGTCTATCTTCTATCTGTCTATTTGTCTATCTATCTATATGTCTATTTTTCTATCTATCTATTTGTCTATCTGTATATCTATCTATCTTTATATCTATCGATCTATTAGTCTAAATATTTATTTTCTATTTGTATATCATTCTATCATTCTATTTGTCTATCAATCTATTTATCTATTTATCTACTTTTTTATCTATCTATCTATCTATCTATATGTCTGTCTCTCTATCTATATGCCTTTCTGTCTATCTATCTATCTATTTATTTATCTATCTATCTATCTATCTATCTATTTATTTATTTGTCTACTTGTCTAATTATCTACGTGTCTACATATCTACTTGTCTAACTATCTATGTATATATCTATCAGTCAATCAATCAATCTATCTATCTGTCTATTTTTTTATTTGTCACTCTATCTATCTTTCAACCTATCTACCTACCTACCTATCTATTTGTATTTCTTCTTTCATTTTAATTTAGTACATATTTTAATGTTCTATATTATATTTATAAAATACTTAAATAGAAATAAAAACCCTCTTTAAACTTGAGTCCAAAGTCACGACATCAAATTTCATGTCATGACTTCATTCATGTTGTGACACCAAAGGATATGGTCTTGACTTGAATTCTGAAGTTTTTCAATTACAACAATATATGATAGGTTGAAACTACAATGATGTAGAAATACTATAGATCAGAGTCATGACTTCATTCATGTCATGACACCATATAATAGGGTCATGACAATAAGATGCATGTTATAACTTCAGTTGAGTGGCAACTTCATAATATAGGTTATGACTTTAGAATACTTGTTACAACTTCAATTAAGTCATGATTTATAATACAAGTAGTGATTCCAAAAGAAATATTATAGCTTCAATTGAGTTGTGATTTCACAATATAATTCACAATTTCAAAGGATATGTTAAAACTTTGTTCTAGTCATGACACCAAAGAATAAGGTCATGACTTTATTTAGGTTGTGACTCCACAATTCATATTATAACTTTGAATACATAATATTTCAATCATAACCATAAAAATAGGTTGTGACTCTATTCAAGCTATGATTTTAGTTAAAGTTGCAACTCTAAACACAAGTTTCAACTTTAAAAGTATGAGTCAATCTTAATATTCTTTCACTTAACAAATAGTTACAGGGAGTATCTACTTTAGTCATGGCTATTTCCATGGTTGAAACTTTTTTCTTTTAAGAAATAACTAAAGTTGTGATCATCTTCTAGTGATGCATCTTCATGTTATAAAGATGAAATGGATGAGCCATGGGTATCCACAGTAACATGAAAATCTAATGCAAAAAAGAGTCAAAAGTAGTCATGGATCATTTATAGTGGTATGACTTTTAACTGTATAGAATTCTAAGAAGCATTTACTAAAGTTATAGCCATTTTTAAGATATTATCTTTTTTCTCTTAAAAAATTAATACAAATAGAGCCATCCTATAGTACTGTAACTTTTTTTATAGAGCTAAAATGCACGAGTAATGACTATTCCCAGCACCACAATGATTTAATGCAAGAAAGAGATTAAAGTTGTAACTCATTCTCAGCACCATGACTTTGTGTTACATAGAGACAAAGTTAAAGCTATGGTTTATGGTTTGATTTCTTGATGTTCTTGAGTGCTATTATTGGGAATTGATATTAAGATTAAAATCCACTTTATTACATATATGATCCATATAATTGTGGGACTAGTTAGATTAGAGACTTTCATCCAATAATATAAAAATGATAGGTTATAGAAACTCTATCATTTTCAATGATAGGTTATAGAAACTCTATCATTTTCAATGATAGAGTTTGTACTCCTTGGGCATCATAATAAAGGCGCAACAATTGTTTCATATCATTATTGAAGATTATTTAGTTTGGTTAGTCAATTTTAGTTGAAGTAACTATCATTGAAAATGGATAATTTTATTTTTGCTAATTTGGATAATATTATCTTTTTTTATGTTTTTATTTGCATTTCTTTATTGGGTTATTTTTTTATATATCTGGTTTAATATTTTTATTTTTTTGTAGCCACTACATTTATGAGTACAAATTCTATGATCGAGCTAATACCTTTGGACTTAGAGATTGAGAGAAATCTCAAGATAGAGAGCTAAGAAAGAGAATATATAAGGAATTAGTAGCAATTGAGAAGCCTAAGAAGGTAATGAATAAGTTGTCCAATCACCTAACTATTACTATCTTTTATGAGACAATCTATGGCCTATTATGATGGACAACTACTTTATGATTCATATGCAAATAGTTGAATCCAATTATTTTGAGTTAATATTAAATCAAATAGTGTGGTTTAGTAATATCAATAACGTGGAAGGATATCAGAGGATCCTAATGGGCATTTTTATAATAAATTTAGAGTTATGGAGCATAATTAACACGAATGGAGTTGGTCTGTATATCATCAAGTTATGTTTGTTTCCATTTTATTTGAGAGATGTGACATAGAGTTGGTTTTATTGATTATCTAGAGGCTAGATTTAGAGTTGGGATTAACTTTTCAAGATTTACTTAACTAAAGTATTCTTTTCTCTCAAATCACCTTATAGTTATAGAGTAATTTAAGCAAATTTTGTTTGGAGGAGTTGGAGACTTCATATGATAATTGGAGATGTTTTAAGGAGTTGTTGAAAAAATGCCCTCTACATGAGTTTGAGTAGTGGTTCCAAGCCCACTTCTTCTACAATAGACTAAATTATATGATGATATCCACCATTGAAGTGGCCTCACATGAGTCGATTATGAAGAAGTTATATGAAGAAGCACATTATTTATTTGAGAAGTTAGCAAAGGATAACTATCAAACTATGAATGATTATATCTTTGAAAGAAAACAAGCCAAAGATTTGGAGTTGGAAATATTTACCAGGATGGATGCAAAGATGGAAGTATTTCTTAAAAACTTGGAAGCCAAAAAGTATAATCAAAAAGGATTGACATAAATCATCATTTTGCAACTACAAGAAACAACAAACATCAACATTATTTTATCAAGTTGGAGGAGGCTAATAGTTTACAACACAAAGGGTGTATGTTCTAACTAAATACTATTATCCTTACACACTATCATCTGAACAAGAGAAATCATGCAAATTTTTTATTATGGAGATTATGAAAATGGGTATTTAAAATGTTGAACAAGTCTCAAAGAATCTTGAAAATAATTTTATGGGAAACAACATTCAAGGAGGATTGAGCTCACATTATCAATATTTAAAGGGTGAAAAAAAAAACTCTTCATCGATAATAAATTGATAGAATTAAAAAATATGATGAAAAGAAGAAATAAGTTTTAAGAGGATCATATGAAGAGGCTTGAGATGAAGTTGGAACACATGAATATGATAATGAGAAGTATACAGAATTAAATCGCACAATTGACATTATTGGTAAAATGGAAGAGCATCAATAAAACTACCAAGTGATACTGAGACAAACTCAAAGAAGTGTTTATCAATTATACTTTAAAGCGGAAAGGAGCTTGAGGGACAACACATTTAGGAAGCTAAAATAAAGAGAGTTGGAATTGATAATATCACAACTTTTCTAAAAATTATGGCTCCCACCATAGCATTTTTGAAAGTTGCAGCCCCCAATACCATAACATTTTCCAAAGTAATGGCACCTAGTAACAAAATACCTAACTCAATCACCTAATTAGAAAAATAGTTTGAGAAGCTTCTTAATATTTTCCATAACTTGGAAGTAAATATCTCATTTTGAAGCATTGCCGCAAATACTAAACTATGTGAAATTCATGAAGGATGTCATGAATAGTCAACAAAAAAGTTAAAAGATATATGAAATTGTGAATATGATGGAAAGTATAGTGTAATAATTCAATGAAAACTTTCAAAAAAGTTGAAGGATCTAGAATGTTTTATGATACCATATATAATTGGGAAGCATATATTCTATAAGGTACAACATAAGTTGGGATCGAGCATCAACTTAACTCCTTTGTTAATAGTACAATGACTAAATCTCGATAAGATCACTCCAACCTCTCTCTCATTGCAAATGACCAATCGAACAACCAAGTGTCCAATGGGTATTATTGAAGTTGTATTGGTTAAGGTTGGTGTATTTATGTTTCATGTGGATTTTGTGGTGTTGGATATGAAGAGAGACCAACACACTCCATTGATTTTGAGATAATCAATTTTAGCCATTAGATAAGCCCTTATTGATCAAGAGAAAAGAGTTCATGTTTCACTTAGGCAAAGAGTAAGTAAAATTTGGCATGTAGAGTCAATAAGATGATGTGAAAGATTATTGGAGGATAGATAACTTTCTCACCATAGGAAGGCAATAAAATATAGACTCTTGTTGGAATATTTTTTAGAAGACTACAATGTAGATGAAGATGAGGAATGATGATATAGAATAGAAAATATGGATTATGAAAGTGAAACTAAGACTAAGGAGAATGAATGCTAAGAAGTCATGACATCCTACAATGTCACAACTTTAGATTTCTCAAAAGAAGAGTACTCTAGAGAGGAAGAAAATAAAAGTGAAATGTTTTAAATTCTCTTCACAATTGCATTGAGAAAATGATATAAAGAATTGAGAAAATATACTAATAGAAAAAACATAGTTTCAATCCCAACTTGTAGTTGATGAAATGATAGAGGAAGATCTGGTTTTAATAATAATTCTAGAGGATCCAAAGGAAGGAGAAAAAAAATAAATGTGGCAACAAAATTCATGGATTTGACTAGCACCGTGACTTTGGAGATACAAAAAGAAAAAACTCAAAGTATAGCCCAACAAAAAGCCATGATAATCCATAAAATCGTAGCATTTAGGAAGGATGAAGGGCTGGTGATCCAAAAATCTACGACATCATAGGAAAAAGAAATAAAAGAAATAAAACCTAAAAATAAAGTATAGAACATGATTCAATACTGAATATAAGTTTGAGATGAAAAGAAGAAGTGAGAGATTATACAATAAAGCTAGCCTAGGTAACTAAGATCACTGATGGAGATAACAACTCATTGATAATCTAACTATGAATATTAAATATAATGCTTCTTGGGATGCAACTTAAGATTTTTTTTTTATATATTGTGATGAAATAAATGATTATGCATTCACTCACAAAAATCATTTTGCTAAATTTTCACACCCACAAATTTAGTTGTGCAACTCAAACTTCATCATGACTCATTTACATATCCACAAAATGAAAGTCTCACCATTTAGATATATTATGACACTCAAACCTAGTCATATCAAATACTTATTTAAGATGAATTGAAGATTATATCATTATAGAGGGGGATTAATTTCTTGAAATTAAGAAATCATTTTAGTGTGTTAGTTTTTTGGTATACCAAATACTAAATAATACTAGTTATTTTGGTAATTAATGCTTGATATATCTATATGAAAATGGGCTTTAAATAGAACCACTTCATGAAATTATAGTCCTGATGAATTATGATGAATAGAAGTGAAATTAGATGGTTTTTGTATAAAATGTAAGACATGTTGGAATTATTGAGTAGGAGGAGAGTAAAAAGTTATGTAAAGTCATAACATTACTTATGTTATGAATTTGTTAAACCTCCATCAGCTTATACATTATTTTCAGTATTAATTCTTGTTTGAAGCTTTACACAAATAGTCATAGTAATTTTCATGCATCATGACTCGATAAGCTCACTAATATATTTATTTTTTTGTGCAACACATTTTTTTTGGCTATAAAACTTTTTTGGAGTTATAGTCACATTATATCATAATATTTTTTATGGATATAATATTCATTTTATATCATTGCGACTAAGTACCCCACCAGTGCTAAAAGTTATGATATCCTTTAATATCATGACTTTCTCATTACATAGCCATAAATACAAAGGAAAAAGTCATGATACTTCTTCAGCACCATGACTTTTAGCTATAAAAACTTATAGAGAGTATTTATTTGAGTTGTGAATATTTTCAGGGCTGTGACTTTTTGTGCTTGAGAAATGACTAAATTCGTGGCCATTCTCTATAACCATGACTTTGTTTTACAAAGATAAAATGCATGAGTCACCCATTCTCAGTGTTGGGGATTATTGACAATCAATGACTAAAAAAATGCATTTAAGCTAACTGACATATAAATAATCAAATAAGATATTGTGTTCCTGTTAGGTTCTAGTGATTATAAATGCAACTGAAATAAAATTTTTAATATTGAACACTACTAGGATCCTAACAATTCAATCAAATAAAATTTCAAATCACACATCTTGGACAAAACGGACAAACAAAATGAACCAAGATACTATAAGATGTAAATGCCTTCTAAAGGTGTCCACATGAATGACTAATGAACGGGATGGATATGCTAGCACCTTACTACAAGTATTTGCCTCACAAAAACCCTAGATGATGTTTTAATATTTTCCCAAAAAAAAAACATAAAATGAAATCATTCTCAAAATCCTACTTGAAAGAACCTTGTTTTTCTTCTTGAGATATTCCCTTTTATAAGAAGTCTTCAAACTCAAAATCAATTTAATTTCATAATTAAAATAGATATTTTTCTTTATTAAATGAATAAATTAAACTAAATTTAATTTAAATCAAGTTAACTCTATAATTAAAAAAAATATTTTTTATTAGATGATTAATTAAGATTAAATTTAATAAAAATTAATTTAACTCGATAATTAAAAGAAATATTTTTCCTTATTAAATAATTTATTAGGATTAAATTTATTTTAATGTTCTTTGAATATTAATGGGCTTGGGCTTGGGATAATTAATGGGCTTAGGCTTGGGACAATTAATGGGTTTAGGTTTTGGACAATTAATGGGCCAAAGAGAGATTTATAACATCTTTTTATAGCTCATTCTAGTGTGTGATATTATAGATTCACTCTATGTTTGTTGGAAGCTCAAATCATATATTAAGCCCTCAAATTATAATTGGTCTCTAGCAAAATATTATAACTACCCAAATCAAGTGAATTCGATGACTCGAAGAATCTCACCATAATTTGATATTCGAACATTGTCAAATGATGTCTCAACATAGAATATATCAGTTAAGAGCAGAACAAATTCTTTCACTGTCACTCACATTCTTCTATATAATTTACTGAATTCCTAACCACAAGCTTTTTTACCATCTTGTTAAGAATAGTATTAAGATGAGTCCAGACATGAAGTTCCTCATGTAGGAATCAATAGTAAATTTAGGTCAAATGACTCAAATATCACTATTGTAATGAGAATTATTACTGATATAATTCATTTAGTATTTCTCACAATTGGTCAATCCAATATCACGTTCTTAACATATATCTATCTTCTGAGTAATATTCTATGTTCATGATCATCTCTTATAAAAAATAATAGTCCAATTTCATTATTATTTCCATTATAATAATAGACTACAAATTATTTAAATTAGTGTTTTTATGCCTTAAGATTTTACTATTAAATCATATACTTGACGACATAAAACAGAACCAACTGTTCAATGATCTTATTTTATTAAGTTAAAATATAATTTAAATTATATGATAATTTGATAAATATCTTGTATCAAATATAAGTATACAATAATAATGTATATGCTACTGGGTTAGGACACATCACTAATAGTATGAGCTTACTAGTATTCAATTAACTAAAAAATATATATATTTTGGGCAAAGTGGCATGTAACCGACTAGATAAATACGATAATTGAGATTAATGACAATCATCTAACAAAAAAAAAACTATATTTGGACTAATTGACATATAATTGATCAAATATACTTGACTAGATAAAATATTATATAATAGGTCGATCACTATTCAATCAACCAAGATAAAAATTATAGCATGGCTTCCTATCAAGTAGATATGTAAAGATAAATATTACATTTAGGCTTTCTAGCATTCAACTGGCCAAATAAAGACTACATCTTAACTTGTCAACAACCAAATGAAAGAAAGTTGCTCGTAGGCTAATTAACAATTATCCCTTATGCAAAAAATAAGATAAAATTTAAAAATTTCTAGGATATAAATAATGAAGGCTATGGGTCTATGCTAGATATGTATATCAAAATACTACATACATCCAAAATAAATAGGCAAACCAAATTTTTTTATTAATTACATATAAGTCACAATTTTAAAGTAAAATGGAGAACTTCATTTGAAATAATAGAATGCCCCTCATGCCTCACTCTTCCTTTTCAGGCACAATACCCATATCAAGTATCTTACATGCAGGGTTCACCCTTTTAAGATAAAATACATCAACAAACAATTTGGACTATAGTGATTCTTCATAACCAAACATGTCATTTGAAATCTCATATTTATCATTATAGATTCCATTGCGAAACATGGATCAACCATGCCCACATTAAAAGATTTCTTCTAAATCCTTGCTAAATCATCTTAGAGATCATATTTTTCCTCTTCTACATTATCCCTTTACTCGATGAGGTCCTCCTAAAAAACCACAAACTCATGGAAAAGGGGCCTCATTCACCTTCCAAATGATAAAAAACTCACTTAGCTTCCACTTAGGCTTCATCAACCCTAGCTCACACTTTCTCTGATTGAGACTCAACATTCATAATAGAAGTCATAGCCATTGTGGTCATTTTTCCTTTAGTTATGGCAACATCTTGAGCATGCTCTACCATGTCAACCAATCTTATGCTTTCTAAGTTTATGGCCTTGCCAAGAAAAACAAAATATGCATCTTTCAATTCTCCAAAATATGTTATAACTTCCATGTCATATACACATAAAATATTAGTATATACCATAAGCTGGGAGAACTTTTCATGATGGAAAATAGTCATTATCTAAATCCTTGAAAAAAATTTTTGGATTGAAATTCTTATTAGTTTGGCGATGTCATCAAAGTTTTGATTATGCCTCAAGTATTCGACAATGAGACTTGGTTAAGATAAATGGAAGAGATAAAGTAAGACATTTTGAATTGGTTGTCCAGACATCCTCCTCTTTAGTGTGTGGTATAGCTTTTACATGTTCAAGCTTAAGAAAAAGTACTCAATTGACCTCATTTGATAAAAAAATAGCTTAACTTTCCCTCTTTTCTCCTCATAGGAAAACAACCTTTAGAGCACCCTTCTCTTCTCTACCTAGAAAAGGATCTCCATGGGCTTCAACTAAATAATGATCAATCATATCCACGAGGATAAAATGCACACCCAATAAATTTCATCATCAAACAGCTATGATATTTTTTTGGTACAATATGAGAGAAGAATTGGCTAGAACGACATTAAGATATCCTTGCGTGAGAAGAAGTTGATGCCTATTCTCTCTCTCTCTCTCTCTCTCTCTCTCTCTAGTTTCATGCAGTCACATCTGTCCAAGGCTCATTATTAACCCATGATAATAGACATCCTTGTCTACTTGTATATACATCATACAGATAATGAAATATGTGGTTATTTGAGTCAATGTCGAATAGTGAAAGAGAGATTCAGTTTCCTAGTTTTATCCCAAAGAACAGCCATGAACATGACTCTTTTAGCCTTCAGCTTTGGAGAATTAGCAATAATAGTGGCCATCAACATCTCAGACTGCTAATGTGACATTGGTCACCAATCCCAACTATCATTGTACAAATAAAAAGAATCTTTACTAGAAAGATGTCTAACCATAAAATAGTACTCAGAACACATCAACTCATCAATAATCAAATAATAATCAAATGGATTAAAATTGATGATATCCTCAAAAAGAATAAAACTATTTCAGAGGGCTAGCTAGCTTGGGTAGTTTAAACACCATTGCAAAATGCTTCTTAATAAAATGAATGACTCGGCTCAACTAGCAACTCTCCTACTAGCTAAAGGCACTTAACCAGAATTGAATGCATTTAGTCGCTCTCAAAGCTATCTCATTTTTGACAAAGGATTTTTATCAAGATGAGAGGACCTATCCAAGCATTTTTTTTTTTTGTATGACTACCCAACATGTTTAGTAGTGAGTGAACAAGAATTTATGTATGAACATAATCCAAGAACTCTACATGTTTAATTGTTACTCATTCGTCATTTTTTTTAATGTTTGTCTTTAAGATATGCAACGAAGTTTTTATTGATTAAATGCAAATCAAGGTGCATGCCATGAGAGTATAAGTAATTAGAGGATGAAATATAAATAATATAAACAAAAAACATAATTAAAAATTAGCCAAACCACTTGGTGCAATCACACGAGTAATTCAAGGTATATGGTGTGACTAACACTAACGCAAAAAAAAAAAAAAATTTAATTTGCAACAAAACATTCCTGGGAATTTTAATTTATAGAGATTTTAAATCTATGCATATTTAACTTAAACATGGACCCAACATAGGGCTTTTACTCGCCATTAAATGGCTAGGAGATAAAGATTCACAAAAATCAACACACAACTCATTGCCAAACCATAAAATTAATGGAATTAGTAGTGGATAATAAGCTCAATATCTTATGATAATTGTTTTACATTACACAATAACAATTATGAATGCAACAAAGGTGAAGCTCACACATGCTAATAAAAACTCAGAAATTTTGATTATTCAGACTTAATCATCAAGAGGAAGGAAGCCCATATCTTCAAGAACTTGCCCACATTCAGCCTTGGCTTCCTTGATCTTGTACCCTAGAGCATTGGCAAATCGAGTTGGATCAACCACCCCCACATTCTTTGTTAGAAGGACTCTAGCAATATTGATGCTAGTTTTGAACAGGTCGCTGCAATCCCCTCTAGGACTCTTTGTCAACTTCACCTCACAAATATCATCCTCATAGTCATCATCTACTGGGAGCCTGTAAGTGCCAGAGCTATCTGCTTGACCTTGTACTGAATATGTCACTTGGTCTGTCTCTCGAGATCTGCACTCCAACAGCACCTCCGCACCTATAAAATGGCACGCTCTTATCTAAGCCAATTCATATTCAGTATTATTGCTCATATAACTTTTCCCACAAATTTTAGTTTTTCTGATAATGGGCTTGATAATATTCTCTCTAACAATATTCTCTTTGTTTTATCATTTAATGATCAAAATAGCATGCACATGCACACACCTGCACCAACCCTCTTCCCTTCTGATCGGGCCACAGGGCCCTTTTATCATGTGTGTGTATTAAGGCGCAAGCACCCATACATATTTATGTGCATTTTTGATATATCATACATGGATGCAAATGCAAATTGGTCAAAACTAGGGTAA
Organism: Sapria himalayana; assembly: GCA_029783825.1. Taxonomy (NCBI): domain Eukaryota; kingdom Viridiplantae; phylum Streptophyta; class Magnoliopsida; order Malpighiales; family Rafflesiaceae; genus Sapria; species Sapria himalayana. The sequence goes on along the minus strand of JAREIK010000185.1, from coordinate 492,688 downwards.
AATATGATTTGTAACAATCATATTCTTTTTTTCTAACATGTTATGCACAAATTTGGGAGAAATAATGTCGAGCATAAATTATCAAGGACACACCTGGAAGAGGTTCGCTAAGTTTAGTTTGGAACTCCACACGACATGTGTCACAATAAACTTGGCCTTCAACATACAAATAGCTGGCGTGGGCAGAGTAGAAGAGGGAGGAGAAACAAAGGGTGGTGGCAAAGAAGATGATAAGGAAAGAACTCTTTGCCATCGTGAGAAAAATTCTTGGGATTCAACAGGACACAAAAAAATCGAAGTCTTGCATTATAAAGGCAAAGGACAAACTTGGGGAGGGAGACTTTTATGGGAGATAAGTGATGCACATGCACACACCTGCACCCACCCTCTTCCCTTCTGATCGGGCCACACGGCCCTTTTATCATGTGTGTGTGTGTGTGTGTATTAAGGCGCATGCACCCATACATATATATGTGCATTTGTGATATATCATACATGGATGCAAATGCAAATTGGTCAAAACTAGGGTAAAATATGATTTGTAACCATCATATTCTTTTTTTCTAACATGTTATGCACAAATTTGGGAGAAATAATGTCGAGCATAAATTATCAAGGACACACCTGGAAGAGGTTCGCTAAGTTTAGTTTGGAACTCCACACGACATGTGTCACAATAAACTTGGCCTTCAACATACAAATAGCTGGCGTGGGCAGAATAGAAGAGGGAGGAGAAACAAAGGGTGGTGGCAAAGAAGATGATAAGGAAAGAACTCTTTGCCATCGTGAGAAAAAATCTTGGGATTCAACAGGACACAAAAAAATCGAAGTCCTGCATTATAAAGGCAAAGGACAAACTTGGGGAGGGAGACTTTTATGGGAGATAAGTGATGACAATTGCTATTTTAAGGTTTGCAAGGATATAGCCACTAACTGGAACTGGTGGTGAATGTCGTGATTCAACAGCTACTTTATTTGGCATAAGCCAGCCTTTCTCTCTCTCTAAATTTAGTAGCGAAGCCTTGTTGATATTGTGGATTAGGTACCATTTTAAGATCTATATAAAACAAAAGGCACTAGTTCTTGTTCAAAGTTTCCATTGGTAATATTGTTAACTTGTCTAGCACATTCTGCAGGGAAAACCAATTTACAATTTTAGGATTAGTGGGCCCAAGCGCTTCTTTCTAACTCATGGTGCATTCTGCAAGGAAGGCAATTTTGCTATTTTAGGATTAGTGGGGCTAAGAGTTTATTTCTAATTGATGGTTCAGACCGTGACGGGCCAGGCTGAGCCGCCTGACCATTGGCCACCTCTAGAAACCAGGTGTATGCCTAGGCCAAATTATATGCACCAAACTAATCACATATGGGGGGCGATGACCCCCCCCCCCCTTGGGTCCACAACCAGCCCTTGATTAATGAACCAGCCCATGGTGGCGAGGCATGAAAATATCAAGTACAACATCACATTTTGAATCAATTTGGTACAAAATACAAACATTGATAAGAGAACGCATTCCAAGAACATGATAAGAACTCTACATGTTTAATTGTTACTCATTCGTCATTTTTTTTAATGTTTGTCTTTAAGATATGCAACGAAGTTTTTATTGATTAAATGCAAATCAAGGTGCATGCCATGAGAGTATAAGTAATTAGAGGATGAAATATAAATAATATAAACAAAAAACATAATTAAAAATTAGCCAAACCACTTGGTGCAATCACACGAGTTATTCAAGGTATATGGTGTGACTAACACTAACGCAAAAAAAAAAAAATTTAATTTGCAACAAAACATTCCTGGGAATTTTAATTTATAGAGATTTTAAATCTATGCATATTTTACTTAAACAAGGACCCAACATAGGGCTTTTACTCGCCATTAAATGGCTAGGAGATAAAGATTCACAAAAATCAACACACAACTCATTGCAAAACCATAAAATTAATGGAATTAGTAGTGGATAATAAGCTCAATATCTTATGATAATTGTTTTACATTACACAATAACAATTATGAATGCAACAAAAGTGAAGCTCACACATGCTAATAAAAACTCAGAAATTTTGATTATTCAGACTTAATCATCAAGAGGAAGGAAGCCCATATCTTCAAGAACTTGCCCACATTCAGCCTTGGCTTCCTTGGTCTTGTACCCTAGAGCATTGGCAAATCGAGTTGGATCAACCACCCCCACATTCTTTGTTAGAAGGACTCTAGCAATATTGATGCTAGTTTTGAACAGGTCGCTGCAATCCCCTCTAGGACTCTTTGTCAACTTCACCTCACAAATATCATCCTCATAGTCATCATCTACTGGGAGCCTGTAAGTGCCAGAGCTATCTGCTTGACCTTGTACTGAATATGTCACTTGGTCTGTCTCTCGAGATCTGCACTCCAACAGCACCTCCGCACCTATAACATGGCACGCTCTTATCTAAGCCAATTCATATTCAGTATTATTGCTCATATAACTTTTCCCACAAATTTTAGTTTTTCTGATAATCGGCTTGATAATATTCTCTCTCTAACAATATTCTCTTTGTTTTATCATTTAATGATCAAAATAGCATGCACATGCACACACCTGCACCAACCCTCTTCCCTTCTGATCGGGCCACACGGCCCTTTTATCATGTGTGTGTGTGTGTATTAAGGCGCATGCACCCAAACATATATATGTGCATTTTTGATATATCATACATGGATGCAAATGCAAATTGGTCAAAACTAGGGTAAAATATGATTTGTAACAATCATATTCTTTTTTTCTAACATGTTATGCACAAATTTGGGAGAAATAATGTCGAGCATAAATTATCAAGGACACACCTGGAAGAGGTTCGCTAAGTTTAGTTTGGAACTCCACACGACATGTGTCACAATAAAATTGGCCTTCAACATACAAATAGCTGGCGTGGGCATAGTAGAAGAGGGAGGAGAAACAAAGGGTGGTGGCAAAGAAGATAATAAGGAAAGAACTCTTTGTCATCGTGAGAAAAATACTTGGGATTCAACAGGACACAAAAAAATCGAAGTCATGCATTATAAAGGCAAAGGACAAACTTGGGGAGGGAGACTTTTATGGGAGATAAGTGATGCACATGCACACACCTGCACCCACCCTCTTCCCTTCTGATCGGGCCACACGGCCCTTTTATCATGTGTGTGTGTGTGTGTGTGTGTGTATTAAGGCGCATGCACCCATACATATATATGTGCATTTGTGATATATCATACATGGATGCAAATGCAAATTGGTCAAAACTAGGGTAAAATATGATTTGTAACAATCATATTCTTTTTTTCTAACATTTTATGCACAAATTTGAGAGAAATAATGTCGAGCATAAATTATCAAGGACACACCTGGAAGAGGTTCGCTAAGTTTAGTTTGGAACTCCACACGACATGTGTCACAATAAACTTGGCCTTCAACATACAAATAGCTGGCGTGGGCAGAATAGAAGAGGGAGGAGAAACAAAGGGTGGTGGCAAAGAAGATGATAAGGAAAGAACTTTTTGCCATCGTGAGAAAAATTCTTGGGATTCAACAGGACACAAAAAAATCGAAGTCCTGCATTATAAAGGCAAAGGACAAACTTGGGGAGGGAGACTTTTATGGGAGATAAGTGATGACAATTGCTATTTTAAGGTTTGCAAGGATATAGCCACTAACTGGAACTGGTGGTGAATGTCGTGATTCAACAGCTACTTTATTTGGCATAAGCCAGCCTTTCTCTCTCTCTAAATTTAGTAGCGAAGCCTTGTTGATATTGTGGATTAGGTACCATTTTAAGATCTATATAAAACAAAAGGCACTAGTTCTTGTTCAAAGTTTCCATTGGTAATATTGTTAACTTGTCTGGCACATTCTGCAGGGAAAACCAATTTACAATTTTAGGATTAATGGGCCCAAGCGCTTCTTTCTAACTCATGGTGCATTCTGCAAGGAAGGCAATTTTGCTATTTTAGGATTAGTGGGGCTAAGAGTTTATTTCTAATTGATGGTTCAGACCGTGACGGGCCAGGCTGAGCCGCCTGACCATTGGCCACCTCTAGAAACCAGGTGTATGCCTAGGCCAAATTATATGCACCAAACTAATCACATATGGGGGGCGATGACCCCCCCTTGGGTCCACAACCAGCCCTTGATTAATGAACCAGCCCATGGTGGCGAGGCATGAAAATATCAAGTACATCACATTTTGAATCAATTTGGTACAAAATACAAACATTGATAAGAGAACGCATTCCAAGAACATGATAAGAAAAATATTTGAAGCACTGTTTTGTTTCCTTCATAAACACATAAAAAAGTAAATCAATAGCACAAGAGAATCAGCTAAATAACAGAGCCATGGATGGATCATATGTCCGGCCTTCTTCTAAGCAACTTGTACATGCCAAATACATTCTTTTGTTGCCATAGATGAGGAATAAAGAAGGAGCGGTACATGGGTGGGGAAGCCTCCCTATCAAGGTATGGCAGTGCTGCAATTGTCTGAAATAATAATAATAATAATAATTAACAATAAATTCAACTATCAATTTGCATTATAACAATGAATTAACATGGACATAGACCCACATTATATCAAATTTGAGTCGCCATAAAAAACACTATTGGTTCCCAACACAATTGACACATTCATATGCACACCCACCCACGCAGACACACAAAGGCATATATAACAAACTAATTAATTATAAATGATAAAATATAAGAGATTTATTAAAAAAATAAATAATTCAATTTTTGTTTTGCATTTAAAAATAATAAATATGACAAACGAACGAATAAAATATAATGAGTCTGCAAAATCAGTCTCAATGAAATATAAAAAAGATATTAATTACAAAACTATCAGTTATCCATAATTATGTTCAACATGGCAATATATATGTGTGTGTGTGTGTGTGTGTGTGTATTAATTTAATGAAAAATACAAGTTGGCACAATTATCACATTCAATAAATACAAGTTGGTGGCCTTCATTATCAAGTAAACCAAGTTGGCCTTAATAATAAAGAAAAATGAGATAAAAATAAATAAAGAATACACACCTCCCATTTAGACAAGTCATTTCCATGAAAAGGGTGAGAGCGATTAAGCTGTAGTTCCACTAGAAACATGCACTTGTTGAGATCATAAAGCTGCATTATTAAACATGTGATTTTAAGTTCAAAGTCAGACTAATAGAGAAATGGAAATTTTTAGCACAACTATAACATGGATAGGCAGAGATAGAGAGAGAGAGAGAGAGAGAGATAGATAGAGAGAGAGATAGAGATTGAGAGAGAGATACAAATTGTGCAAATGATGCTTTGTTCTTATTGTTAAAATACAGAGGAGCCATTGCAGTGCCACCCAAGGTCGAGTTGAACGGAAATGGAAGAAGACCTTGAAATCCATCATCTATCCATTGAACTTCTGAAATGTAATTGGGGATGAAGAATGAAGAAGGAAAACGGTGCCACTCACTTCCAACACACAACACTGAACCTGTAGAAAATAGTAAAAAATAGAGTAGAATCTTTGCTTCTGCATAGAGATAAAATCAAAGGAGAATTATGCCTGAGGGGTATTAGTAAGATAGATAATTTGAATATTTTAGTAAGAATAATATTTTTAAAATAACTGTTAAATAATTTTAAAGTTATAAAATTAGTGCAAGAATATAAAAAATTTTAAATAACAAAAAAACTCAATTCAATTATTTTTTTAAAGGCATTGCATTAAAATAATATTTTTTAAAAAATTAAAATATTTGAGGGAGAGAAAGAGACAACTTTACATATAACATTGTAAAATTATTAAAACTCACATAAAAAATTAGAGAAGGAAAAATTATCTTTAAATATATATATCCTTTATATTAATTATAAAACTTATACCTCCATGCTAATGTAGATTTCTTAGTAAGCTGATTATAAAGTGAGAGACTATTCGAATAGATCAGAAAAAAAAAACTAGAAGTAACTCTAGAAAAAAAAGAATAAAAGTGATAAATAAGAATTAAAAAATTAAAAAATAAAGAGTTGACAAGATTTTTAATAAAATAAATTAAAAAAATATAATTCATACAATTAATCTCATTTAGTTAAAATAACATTTGATTGATGATTGTGATCATAAATTATAATTCTCACTAAAATCAACCTCATTAGATAAAAAATTTGTTCTATTTGATAGAGATAGAGAGAGAGAGAATTAGAAGACAAAGAGACATAAATTTACATATAACATTGTAAAATTATTAAAACTCACGAACAAAATTAGAGAAGGAAAAACTATCTTTAAAAATATATATATCCTTTATATTAATTATGAAACTTATACCTCCATGCTAATGTAGATCTCTTAGTATGCTGATTATAAGGTGAGAGAATGTTCGAGTAGATCAGAAAAAAGAACTAGAAGTAACCCTAGAAAAAAATGAATAAAAGTGATAAATAAGAATTTAAAAACTAAAAGATTTAAAAGTTGACAAGATTTTTAATAAAATAAATTAGAAAAATATGATTCATACAATTAATCTCAAGTTGTTAGAATAACATTTGATCAAAGATTGTAATCATAAATTATAATTCTCACTAAAATAAACCTTATTTGATAAAAAACATGTTCTATTCGGTAGAGATGTTTAGATTTAGATCTAAAACCTAAATTTGTTTGAGCACACTAAGCGAGCCAATGAGGGTATAGCAAGATAGTGGAACATGATCCTAAGTTAGCCAAAGAAGGCTGACCCATGTTTGATTTTCAACAACAAAAAGGAGAATATTAACTCATCCTAAAATTCTAAGTACCTCAATATTTTTAATTCAATGAGACTTAAAAGCTCACAATATAAATCTCTAATTTAAGTTTGAGAAATTTATCGCACCATTTCCCACATCATCATGGTGGTCCAAGATACTATAAATTTCCGAAGGAGCTCCATAGCCATTAATGATGGAAAATGTACGGCTGTGAGATGCACATAAGATGAGGCCAAGAACAACAGGCCTAAGAAACTTGGCTATCTGCATATTTTGGAAACAAAATGGTACTAATCATGTATGAGCAATAATAAGATAAAGAATACTGTTTAACACACGCACCATAATTGTGATGGAGTAATCCTTTAGATGGTATAGGTCTTCAAAAATGTGTGGAAAAATCTCAATGACCGTTGAAGCCGCAACACAAATTAGTGGATATATTGGATAAAGGAACCTGCAAAAATATGAACATATTTCATAAAGCAACTTTAAAAAGCTGGAAAATATTTTTTTTGTTCCTTTTAAGTCGATGAAGATAATGGAAAACTTGTTCAAAATAGTTGTGAGAATTCATGATGAACACAAATATTGCTAAGTAGCTATGATTGATGACACCATGGGTTTCATTAAAAAGCCATGTGAAACACACAATGAAAATATATAAAAAAGAAGAAAAACAAATAAGATGATAATTTTGAGAAATTATCTTATGTCTACACATTATCTTTATCATCAATAAAATATATTCGCATGATATAATTTTTAAAAATACAATAAATCCGGCCTTCATTGAACACCCTTGTATCGGGTCATAGCGTTCAATGTAAGCAAGTGTTCAATCTAATAGGAACAATAAGAAAAACATTATTTTATTGATTCGTTTGAAAGAACTGATGAAACAATATCTGCTTTGACTTTTGTATTCGAGGTTTGACAAGCTGCTTGCGAGCTTGAATCGATAATTGAACAAGATCATCCAAGTGATTAGCTGCAGAAAAATTCATGAGAATCTAAAATTCTTTGAAAACTAGAGAAAAATCCATCTATGATGCAGACAAGATGGCATCTTCCTAGTCATCCTCTAGAGTATTGAATGATGGGATGTCCATCACAGGCTCAAGCATTTCAACTCCTGCTTCCCAAGCAAGAAGAATCATTGCTTCTTCATCTTGAATCAACTCATCATCTTGCTTGGTTTTGATTGCCGCTTTATTCGATCAAACTTTATGAAAGTAGTTTTGGATGATGAAAATGACAACTTCATTCTAGTTTTAAGCAATCCAATCAATAACACGGCTAACATTCATCTTTTCTAAAGCAATGTCCAAAACAAACACATCTTCATGAAAGAGAAGAGATTCAAGAAACATATCTCAATATTTGACCTTGAAGTTTCAAATGATACAACAGCCTAAGAGTTAAATAACTAAAGATATTCTAGAAAGATCGTTCTAGACATCCATGCCTTGATGTTTGCCTTCTAGATATGACTCACAAAAAAGTTGTTTGTTGAAAGCTCTTGGCATCTTGGATTTGTCAATCATCAAAGGCTTGAACTTCTCATCAGCTGCTGAACAGAGAAAAATGATGATAAGCTTTTCCTTAGTAAGCTTGTCTCATTTGTATTTTTCTCCTTGTGACACCACCCTGCGATTAGGCACACCTTTCCAAATAATGATACTTTCACACATGTTCCAAATGTCCTTGACGTAGCCTTGGATGAAGTTGGATAAGTGTTGTTTCCAATTGTTGACAACTTGCTCATTCGTATTTGTGCTTTCTCCTGACATATAATGAAATTAGATGTAATGATGCTTGACCTATCTTTTAAGATTGGACTTGCCACCATTAGATGCCCTGAAGTCATACAACCCAACTATGCCTGCCACCTTCAACACCTTCTTTTTTAAGATTGGGCTCAACACATGAATATTTCGAGAGCGAACATTGACAAACCACTCATAAATATGCTCATTAATGGGTTTGGTGTTGCCACTAACTCGAGAAGGTATTTTCTAAGAGAGACATTGGAATTCAGAAATAGATGATATGATCTTTTCCTTGTCCTTTTTCCAATTGACAATAGCACTAACCGAGACAAAGTATTTGATAGTGCAAGCAGCAAGTTCTCATTGACATCTCATTAGTCAAGCCTTTCAATAAGTTGACATTTTCTGCCAACGTCTTTTTAATGTACTTTCTTTTCATACTCAAGTTCAATATGACAGAAAATTTTTACATGAAATATTCCAAAAAAAGTGTTCAATGTTAGGAGGATTCATTCTAATGAGATTTGTTTATATGATAAAACTGAGTGTGCGTTCATAAACAGTCCAAATTATGAAGGTATTCATTCAGAGTAGGCATTCATTCAGAGTAAGCATTCATTCAGAGTAGTCATTCATTCAGAGTAGGCATTCATTCAGAGTAGTCATTCATTCAGAGTAGTCATTCATTCAGAGTAGTCATTCATTCAGAGTAGGCATTCATTCAGAGTAGGCATTCATTCAGAGTAGGCATTCATTCAGAGTAGGCATTCATTCAGAGTAGGCATTCATTCAGAGTAGGCATTCATTCAGAGTAGGCATTCATTCAGAGTAGGCATTCATTCAGAGTAGGCATTCATTCAGAGTAGGCATTCATTCAGAGTAGGCATTCATTCAGAGTAGGCATTCATTCAGAGTAGGCATTCATTCAGAGTAGGCATTCATTCAGAGTAGGCATTCATTCAGAGTAGGCATTCATTCAGAGTAGGCATTCATTCAGAGTAGGCATTCATTCAGAGTAGGCATTCATTCAGAGTAGGCATTCATTCAGAGTAGGCATTCATTCAGAGTAGGCATTCATTCAGAGTAGGCATTCATTCAGAGTAGGCATTCATTCAGAGTAGGCATTCATTCAGAGTAGGCATTCATTCAGAGTAGGCATTCATTCAGAGTAGGCATTCATTCAGAGTAGGCATTCATTCAGGGTAAGCATTCATTCAGGGTAGGCATTCATTCAGAGTAGGCATTCATTCAGAGTAGGCATTCATTCAGAGTAGGCATTCATTCAGAGTAGGCATTCATTCAGAGTAGGCATTCATTCAGAGTAGGCATTCATTCAGAGTAGGCATTCATTCAGAGTAGGCATTCATTCAGAGTAGGCATTCATTCAGAGTAGGCATTCATTCAGAGTAGGCATTCATTCAGAGTAGGCATTCATTCAGAGTAGGCATTCATTCAGAGTAGGCATTCATTCAGAGTAGGCATTCATTCAGGGTAAGCATTCATTCAGGGTAGGCATTCATTCAGAGTAGGCATTCATTCAGAGTAGGCATTCATTCAGAGTAGGCATTCATTCAGAGTAGGCATTCATTCAGAGTAGGCATTCATTCAGAGTAGGCATTCATTCAGAGTAGGCATTCATTCAGAGTAGGCATTCATTCAGAGTAGGCATTCATTCAGAGTAGGCATTCATTCAGAGTAGGCATTCATTCAGAGTAGGCATTCATTCAGAGTAGGCATTCATTCAGAGTAGGCATTCATCAGAGTAGGCATTCATTCAGAGTAGGCATTCATTCAGAGTAGGCATTCATTCAGAGTAGGCATTCATTCAGAGTAGGCATTCATTCAGAGTAGGCATTCATTCAGAGTAGGCATTCATTCAGAGTAGGCATTCATTCAGAGTAGGCATTCATTCAGAGTAGGCATTCATTCAGAGTAGGTATTCATTCAGAGTAGGCATTCATTCAGAGTAGGCATTCATTCAGAGTAGGCATTCATCCAGAGTAGGCATTCATTCAGAGTAGGTTTTCATTCAAAGTAGGTTTTCATCCAGAGTAGGTATTCATCCAGAGTAGGTTTTCGTTCAGAGTAGGTTTTCGTTCAGAGTAGGTTTTCGTTCAGAGTAGGTATTCAATCTGAGTAGGTTTTCATTCAGAGTAGGTATTCAATCTGACAATTTTTACTATAATACATAAAAAATCATTTTTATGAATTTTAATTTTTTAAATAATATAATTTTCTTACACTCTTACAAAAATTATATTATTATAATTAATAAAACAAGTAAAAAAATCAAGTCAATTTTAAAAAAGCACCATATGTTAGATGATATAAAATTTAAAATTAATCAATTAAAAATATAATATTTTATTTGATACTTTAACTATAAGACAAAAGAAAAAAACAATTAAATTAAGATATGAAATAAAAATATCAAAATATAAATAAAATTTAAAACAATCATAAGCAAAAAAAAAAAAAGTTACAAACCATATGAATAATAATTGAATAAAGTTAAAGATAAGATAAAGAATTTTATATGAAAGATATATATCTACAAGGTTGAAAAAATATTATAAAAAAATTATTAAACTAATCATATTCTATGATTTGATATATTAAGATATAATAAGATATAACATTTAGAAGATAGACAACAAAGATATATTTGTTAAGATACATATCTTAAGAAATAACTAATTAAAAATAAAAATAAGAGAAAAAAAAATATCTAGATATCATACATAAAGAATAAAATTAGAGACGTTATACATAATTTGAATATTTGAAAAGAAAATAATATAATAAAAAAAATACATGCAAAAGTTTAATTTATAAGAGAATTATATGATGTCATTGCCTAGAAAACAAAATTGATATGTTCATGGTTCACCTCACATTATATTAAAAATATATCTTGATGATCACAATAACTCTGATACAAATCAAAATAATCACATTTATAAAAGTTTCCAAAAGTCTATTCTACATAAATCAATTTTGTTTGCTCATATTGTAGTAGGAAATGTTATTTATATAATAGTGGAAGCATGATATCCAATATGTGAAAATAATGACAAAAGGGAATGGTTACTATTAATGTTATTTCTTATTGTCAATTAATTATAATAATCGTATTATAATATATATTATATTTTTATGTACAAGAATGAATGACAAAAATACAAAGTAATTGATAGGTAATTCATGAAAAGAAATAAAACCCAGTTGAAAATATGTTTATTTACCTAATAAATAAGGTGTGACACAAATATATATATTAATAAAAAATTTAAAATAATAACCAGCAATATAAGATCATTAGGAGAATGAGAGTGTAAGTTACCAAGAAAAATAAAAAAGATCTTACAAATTATTTGTCATTCAGAATATAGAAATTAATAATCAAAATAAAACAAAACAAGCTAGAATAAATGATGCCTATAAAAATGAATAATTTGTATAGTTATCAGTTATCTCTAGGAAAATGTACGAAGCAATCACCATTTAATGCATTAACTTTTTAAAGATTTCTATGAATATTTATAAAAAATTGACTAATATAATGTGAGTATGAAGAGACCATATCTTCATTGAATAGAAATTATTAACCTCAAAAAAAAAAAATTATCAGAAATAATGAACCATTTGATTAAATAAAAAAATAAATATTTGATTATATAGTATAGACAAAGCAATAAGAGAGCTAGATTTTTAATAAAGTTTTTAATAAACTATTCAAAAATAATCATTGTTACTTCTTACATAATTTTAATTTATCAATAAAATTTAAATTACTTCAAAAATGAGTAAAATAAGTTGATGAGAAAAAAATTATTCAAGTCATTATAATTATGACATTAAACACTACCTATACTTATCACATTGCACATTTCACAACTATGACATTAAACACTTGTACTATGTGAAGAAAAATAACAAATAATACTTGGATTTTTTATTTATGTTCATATTATAATTATTTTTTTTTTCAAAACTTTATTTAAATTAATTTTGTATAATATAATAATAAAAGATTAATAAAAATATGATATTTTATTTGCATTGAATATTTTGTGTTGTGTATGATTATGAATTTATGTTATAAAATATTTAGAAACTATTCAATATCGAGCATTGAAGAAGATAATTTTAATTATATTTTATTTATAATCATTAAAAATTACTCAATATAATGAGATGGTTTGCTAGATACAAAAAAATTATTTAGGTTTGCTAAATCTAAATAAAAATTGAGAAAATGTTTACTAGTTAATACTAATCAAGAAATTAAAGATAAAAAAAAAGATATGAAGGACATAATTATTTAAAAATACCATTAGATTCTTCTTAAAATTTTATGTGTATTTCATTTGGTCGTGGTGAAACAAAAGCAACGAATTATAATTATGAAATCACAAATTATTAAATATTTTTAAAAAATAAAAAAAGATATTAAGACATCATGAAAATCATTAGTATATAATAAAAAAATATAACTTTATAAAATTTTCAAATTTAAAACTCTACAACGATACATTAAAATATATTATGAAACTAGCAAAATAACCTTCAAAAATAAAAAAAAAATTATACAAAGTTTTTCTAAATTATTTAATATTATTATTTTAATAAAAAATACGATGAAATATCCATGGTATCTAAGAATGATCCAAACATATTTTCTTTCCCTTTTACATATACTTTCATTATATTATCTATAAAATTACTATGCATTTTTTATTGGAATTAACATAATATTAGAGTTTTGAAGTATGGGGACTCACTGCAACAAACTGATTAACAATTGTCATCAGTGTCATTGCAAGCACCTACAATAAGCATTCGGTTAAGTACATATTTTTTAAGCACGCAGCTCAGATAAGTACGTGGAGAATTAATCAACATACAAGATTCCCAATCTAAGTATTGTATTATAGAAAAAGAAATTACGCAGGCAAAAACATTATATTGATAAACAATGACTATCAAGCTGGGTGAGTTAGATTTGTATAAATCCATTGTGGTGATCATTTCAGCAAAAAATGAACAGTTATAGGAACCCTCGAAAGGAAACTACACTACAAACAAATTTTTGATCTTTGACTCAAACTAAGTTGAGTTGTCACAATATATGATTTACTACTTCATTTTGATGTATTTTTAATACATTGATGAATGAAAAAAAAAATACAGGCAGAATAGTCACTATTACTCAGTGAAAGTTAAAGCCAAAGAGTAGTGTTTATTCTCAACGAACTCTAACGGTACAAACTAAATTTTTTGGGTTAGGGATAGTTTTTGCTGCTTTCATAACATACATGAAAGTTTGACATACGACAGCTGAGTTATAGTCAGTCATTATTTTGCACATATTCAATACAATCTCTCATCTACTTTAGATGTAGACTTTCTGTAGAATACGATAAGATCAGCCACTATATTTAAATTTTCCAACTTTTTGAATAGTTTTAGGAGCTTCCCATAAACACATTATGTCTTAACAACTAGCCAGAGAGGTTAGTTTGGTGGGATTGCATACCTGTACTCTTTTAAAGACAGACACTCAATTTTGAAGGCATAAATTATAAGAGAGCAACTCCCCGCTCAATATGAGATTCATTAGTGAATGATCTAGGTGTCAATAACAGGTTATATATATAAAACAACACTTATTTTGTAGTCATATTGTAACAGCAACAAGAGATTCATCTTTAGTTTCAAATAATAGAGAAAAAGAAAATAGGACTTACATGAGGAGTGAGAGTTATTATAACTTACCCCCATTGTATGAAGATGGAGCAGACTTCAGCCATTTATTGATGTTTAGCCCCAGATTTTGAGGCAAACATTCTTTAATTATATACATGTTGTAGAACAGGTTGCTCGACCTACTCAAGGGTCCTTGAAAGAGCTAAATCACATATGGCATTCACATCTCTAAATAAAAATACATTATATTACTCTCTAGAGATGCAACAACATCTATTAGAAGGTTAACTACTATGGATCTCTCCTTTGTTTCTTTCACTTTGAATTCCATGATTGTTACCTAACAGTCATGTTACAGTTAAATTGCAAATATCCAATAAAAATAACTTAACATGAATGAATATACATCTGATTATAAATAAAGTGAAACAAGATTTGATTAGGCTAACTTAACATGAATATCCAATAAAAACAAGATTTGATTAGGCTAGCCCATAGCTTGGGTGCTTCCATCCATAAAGTGAAAATGATGAAAAAAAAGATAACATAACAAATATACATCATAACACTTTGCTCCGTTCAAGTTGGGGCATAAATATCATGAATATCATAGGTCACAAAATTTAGCATCATATGTGTGGCCTTAAACTAGGAAATTCATTTTCATAATTATCCATGTCAGCATACTTTTACTTGTTACAAGAGTCACACTCACCATATATCACGCACAGGCTTAGCAAAAGAAAAAAATACCTAAGAGCAATAATATATATTCACAAAAATATATTTTTGTGAATTCAATAATGAGGAAGACTTCCTTACACATTGAGAGTTATCTTTCGCTAAGGGTCAAAATTAAATCAAATATCACAATCTTATTACAATAAAAATTTATAGAATATTCTAGAATATAAGAAAGGACTTCAAGCCTATTGAACCTTCTATAATTCTATTAAAAATCTCTTGAACCATCTAGAATTATTTAGAATATTTCAGACTCTTGTACATCATTCTAAAAGTTGCCATATAACTGCCCCACATTCTGATATTTTTGGGAATTTTATCGGGTCATAATATTGTCACCCATTGATATTGCTGACGCCCTTATCGAATCTTCATCATAAAACTTTGGAATCTCTTTTAGAATTATCATAATACAACACCATATTTCCAACTAGTTTTCTTGTCTAGTAATCTCTTCCATTTCACCATGTATTATTACCGCAAGATATAATTCTTTTTCTTCACAATTCATTATGTCAATATGACTTATACAATCCCAACATAAGAAACTTTAACTTCAATTGGCACTCAATATGACTCGCCCAACATGTTGGATCACATTGATCCTCATGAAATGACTTAAATATACTTAGAGATGTCAACCGGGTCGAGCCAGGTAAAGCACGAGTCGTGCCGTGCCTGATCCATGTCGTCCCTGAATCGGCACAGTTTGGTGCCAGTGGCACGGCACACCGGCACGGGTTCGTCCCGTGTCGGGTGTCCCCCGAGCTCGACACCCTTGTTATCCCTCCCCTGCAAAAAAGACCGTGGGTCGGGTCTGATTGGACCCGACCCGCGGTTATACAGAGATCTGAAGCTGCTGAAACTTTGATTTCTCCAGTCGTCTCAACCCAAACTTCTAAAAAACAAAAAATTAGGAGAACTTCTCTAGTTTGAACTCGTTTTAATATAATAAAACAAAAAAAATATTAGGGGTGAGGAACATGAAATGACACAGTGCAAATGTTGTGACTTTTAATATGTAAAAGTTCGTTTGGGACTGGACACATTAAGAGACATGCCAAATTATGCATCAAAAAACATATTTCATTAGATCCTAAGCAAACCCAACTTAGCACTGTATTTTTTGAGACTAGATCGAGTTCAATCTCAAAGTTTACTCCCTTCCTCCAGCGAGTTGGGTAGGGACGGCATGACCAGACTTATCACATTGATGGATCTTCTGATCAGATTTTCGGAAGATCCAAAGATAGTATGTATCATGCAGACATATTTTCAGCATGCTTATCGTAGGATTCCTATGTCTACATCTAAGAATGACATACTAAAGATATATAAGTTAAAAAAACAAAAAATAATTAATGAATTTATGGCATATAGTGGAGTGGTGTCCGTGACGTCCGATATCTGGACAAATCACGATGAATCATCTTATGCATGTCTCACCAGCCACTATGTAGATTCTAACTGAACTATGAATAAAAAAATTTTAGGATTCTCTGAGATTCTTCATCCTCATAATGATCCGACCATTTTTGAGTGTATGATAAAAATATTTAGGAAATATGAAATTCAAAATAAAATTTTTAGTGTCACATTCGATAACGCATCAAATAATGGAATGACGATCAATATGTTTGTTAGGAATATTAGACGCGCCATTAAAAAAAAATTTTCGATGTCATATGCATGTCTCACGTTATTAACTTGATTGTTCAAGCGAGTATGAATGTGTGTTCCACCGCATTAGATAATATACGTAATACACAAAAATATATTCGTACTCCTTGCAGACAACAAGAGTTTAGTAGTCTCTGTTTGTCTGTGAATCTTATGAAGAAGAAATTCCAATCGAATGTGAGACATCGTTGAAATTACACGTACCTGATATTAGAATCATGTGTTGGATACGAACACATGATATCCAACTACGTCAATAGTAAGAGTGACGAACTTATTATTGACGACACTGACTGGGCTTCAGAAATTTCATAAATGAAATTCCTGAAGATTTTTTATGATACGACGTACATGTGTCCGTCGGTTTATACGCCTACTACTTGCATTACACTCCGGTGCATATGCAACATTGGTAACATGTTTAGGAAGCATCGAGCTGACCCGACACTTAGCCATATGGTTGTAGAGATGGAAACCAAGTACTTGAAGTACTGGTCCACCGTTCCACCTATTTATTGCCTCACTGCATGCATGGACCATAGGGTTAAGGTAAAAGGGGTAGAAAATACTTTGACCTACATTTCCTCATGCATGAACTTGGAAGAGCCACCTGAAGGGTTCATTCACGAAAAGTTGACTGACCTATTCACATACTACGATACTAGGTATAATGGTGGTAGTAGTGAGACTGTGATTACGAACATTGATACCTTGTTTGGAGATGATTTTTTCATTCAGCTAGCGAGCGGGAAACATAGGGGTGAACCATCACATAGGAGCGAGCTTTCTCGGTACTTAGATACCGATTATTGCTCAATCCTATCACATTCTAATACTAAGAATCTTGATATATTAAAGTGGTGGAAATCATATGAGTCCACCTTTCTCGTGCTATCTATAATGACACAGGATCTACTGACTCTTCCGATATCGAGCGTAGTATCAGGGTCTACTTTTTCTGTTGCAGTGAACGTTATTTTGAACAGGAGATTGAGATTACGTTCAAATATTATTGAGATTTTGGTTTATTTGAAGGATTGAGAGGATTCGAGATTTAGCATTCATGATCATGCTAGAGCTGAGACTGGGACAATGACTGCAGCTGTATCCACTGCGAGAGCAGAGGAATTAATTGCTGATGATGATGTTCCATATGATACTGATCTTGATGTTGCGGCCGATGATGCTCATGATATGCCGATTGATAATAATTTACAGTTTTTTGATTTCGATGTTTTATTTTTTATTGATTATATGCTTTATTTATACGTTTTGTTGAAACTGTAATTTGTTTGGTTCGGACATTCGGTATCAAATGACTGATTGGTCATTTTTCATTTAAATTGCTTATGTTTTTTTTTTACTTTTTATTTTTTTAAACAAAATATATTTATTTATTTTTTTGTTTTAATTTTTCATTTAAAAATTTATAACTATATTATATAATTCTAATAAATTTTAAACAAATTTTATATTACATTATAAAAAAAATTTTAAACTTTATTATTTTAATAAATATTAATATTTTTTATATTATAAATATATAATATTATACATTATCTAAAATTTTATATATAATTTAATAATTTATATAAATAAAATAAAAATAAAAAAAAGTAAAAAAAAGTAAAAAAAAAATTTTACTGGCCCTTACGGCCAAGCCAAGCCCGAGCGGGCCCAGAAAGGCACGGCCTGCCATGCCTACGGGCCGTGCCGGGCCCGGCTTTTTTAAACTGTGCCGTGCCTGGCCCGACACGAAAGCACGCCCTGCTTATAAAAATGGGCCGGGCCGGCCCTTTTGACACCTCTAAATATACTTGCATGAAATATTAGATTCATTTTGAATTTTTAAGATAAATCAAGTTGGAATGAGATATTACCAACTTTTTCAGAATGTAATAAGGCCTCTTATGCCTTTGCACCAATCCATTGTACATCTTTGTGTGCCATAACACCAAGTAAAGTCTTACTAATACCATCTACCACACCCGATATCTTTGTTTGTGATCACCTCACTTCTTCAAATATTTAGCAATTTTGAGCAATCCAATCCAAATCAAATTAATTTATTCTCTCTTTGGTAAAATGACAAGCTGGTGGATTTAGTCCAGCATAACCTATTGTAATGGTATTTAGGGCATGCTGTTGTTTTTTAGTCATAATTTCAAATGAATTGTATCCAATTACTTTTCTCACTATAAATTATACAAAAATTATGCAATATCAAATTATTTTATTTAATCCCTTTGTGAGGCACTCACAAAATAATACAAAAATATCTTAAATAAAGTATTCACCCTTATGTTTGTCTATCAGTTTGAGGATGAATACTCACTAAAAAATTCAAATTTGATTCATCAACTAGAAGAATTTTGTCATCAATAGCCCTGGTAGTTGAGGTGTCAAAAGGGTCGTGTCGGGCCGGCCCAACATGATTTTAGGTTGCCCAACCAGGATATACTGCTGGGCCAGACACGACACAGTTACTGTACATGTCATGCCTGGTCCAGCACGATTCTATGGAAGTCATGCCCAGCACATGCCCACAGCACGAAATCAACCGGGTTCAGCCAGGTTCGACCCGGTTCAAGTTTGGCTAAAACCCTAATTTAAAAAAAATTAGGGTTTCAGCTGCGCGCCGCCACACCGCCATGCGTCTTCGCTCTTTCGGGGCTCGGCGAGCCTCGCCCATTGGGTGTCGGCTCATCGTGACCATGCTCGGTGCGTGGTCACGTGTGCCATGCCGACGTGCCATGTCGTGTTTGGCACGGCACGCAGGCTGAAAACTTCAGCCCAACATGGCACGACTCGTGCAGTAGGTGAGCTTGGCACAAACCCAGGTATGGCACTGTAGCATACCGTGCTGGCACAGGCACGATTAAATCGTGTCGTGCCTCATGCAAGGCCGGGCCGACTCAGCTCATTTGACACCTCTACCCAGGTAGTCTAACTAATAAGATGATGAATGCACCTCTTTGAGGTTGTGAGTTCAATCCCCACTAGCTACCAAGTAACCATTGAGACAAAAAACTGCACCTCCTAGGGTACAACAAGTATTTAGCATTTGGGCTGAATTGAACCTAGGGGTCCCACATATTTTTAAAACCTAGAAGAATTTTATCCAAAATCACTACATGAATTCTTCATCGTGATCACTAACTATGAATTGGAGAATATCCTAACATTTTAAGAATCAATCAATTGACACCATAATATTATCAAAACCATTAACCTTGTGTAATGTCATGATGAAAGTACATGCAAACAATCTCTCGTGGATGATCTAAAATTTATATTAGTTACAAAAGACTTGTAGTATTCTGCTCAAACTTATCTTATTGGCAAATTAGATATATCACATAAATCTGCATATCTTTTTTATTGATAGTCAATAATATCATTCTTCCATAAGAGCTAGGATACAATGCATACTTGAAAAAGAAATCAATTTTCACCCCAAAATATTCAAATCTCTCCTTTTACAACATGGTCCAATGAAAGATTCAATCATCAAATCTTTATACAATTGCTCTTTAATACATTATTTTAAGCATTCATGATGGGATTGGTTAATTGTTGCAAGCTCCGTCTGTTGGCTTAGCACATCTAAAATATCGCATTAGTTTTTCTAAACTTGTACTCCAATATATAGTCAAATTCAACTAAAAAACTTTAATAATTGAGCTTATTGGAGAGTCAGTTTCTTTTATATTTAAAAATAACTTGTAACTACATTATTAATTTTTATCATAAATTATAATCTCAAAAGATAGTGTATCAATACCTATAAATTACAAATTATCATCATAATTTCTCTCATGGATTGTGTATCATTGTTTGATATTATTTAGTTTTCAACTTTCAAATACAATTGAATGATCTTGAACACGTACTTCTTATATTACAAAATCCAAAGAACTTATATGTACTTATTATTTGGAATGATTTAGTAATACTAGGACATACTTTTATTTGATACTTTTCTTTACATAATTAAAGTTTGACAAATTTCATTCTATTTCCAACTATTTTTCTTCTTAAAAATATTAGTTAATGATGCGGTGATGTGAGAGTAAATTTGACGAAAAAGTCAATAATAATTAGTCAATCCAAGAAATAACCTCAACTTCATCACTTTAATTAGTGGCTGTCATTCAACTAGAGGTGTCAAACGGGCCGGCCCGGCACGGCACGGCCCATTTTTTTCCAGCACGATCGTGCTACCCTGTCGTGCCGGGCACGGTTTGAATATAGGCGGGCACGGCACAGCCCGTAGGCACAGCGTACCGTGCCGGGCCGGGCCCGCTCGGGCCCTGCCTGGCCATACAGGCCAGGCGCCAGCCGCCAGGGCATACCGGCATAGCCGCATGCCCGCATAAGCTGACTGGCTGAGGCTGAGCCGTTGAGGGTGAGACTTGAGAGAGAGGCAGGGCCGGGCAGGTGAGCACGGGACCGGGAAGGGACGGGTCACGCTATGGGAGGGGAGGGGAGGCCATGCAGAAATCCTATTCTCTGAATTCAAAAATCAGAATATTGTATTTTTTTTTTAATTTATATATTGTGAATTATATTTCTTAATTTTAAGTTAAGTGTAGTGTCATAGTGACTGTAGTCTACTCTCTACACTGTGTAGTGTAGAGTATTAATTATTAGATATAATTTTTTTTAAAAATGATAAAAATTTAAATTAAAAAAAAAACAATTTTTGAAAATTATTTTTTTTATCAAATTCAACTAAGTATAGCTTTATTTATATTTATAATTTATTAATTATAAATTAAAATTATTTATTTTTAAAATAAAATTTAAATTATAAAAAAATTAAATCTATACATAATGTTAGGAAAAATTAAATTTAAAAAAAAAATTAAACTACAGAAATGAAAAATTACCAATCATGCATTTGAAACCGATGGTCCGAACAAAACAAGTATAAGTTTCAACACAAGCACAACGTACAGACAAAGCGTATAAATACAATGAATAAAAATAACGTCGAAAAAAAACAGCAGATCAGCATCAATCGTCA
This sequence comes from Sapria himalayana, assembly GCA_029783825.1. NCBI lineage: Eukaryota > Viridiplantae > Streptophyta > Magnoliopsida > Malpighiales > Rafflesiaceae > Sapria > Sapria himalayana. The sequence continues at coordinate 470,985 of JAREIK010000185.1, read as the reverse complement.
AGCGGCATATCATGAGAATCATCAGCCGCAACATCAAGATCAATATCATATGGATCATCATCATCGGCAATTAGCTCCTCTGCCATCATAGTGGATGTGGATGCGACTACAGTGTCTGTCTCAGTCCCAGCTTCAGCATGATCATGAATGCTAAACCTCGATTCCTCCCAATCCTTCAAACATGCCAAGGCCTCAACCATATCTGGACGTAATCTCGATCTCCTATCCGAAATCACGTTCACTGCAACAGAAAAAGCAGACTCCGATGCTACGCTCGACACCGGAGGAGTCAGTAGATCCCGTGTCATCCTAGATAGCACGGCATAGGTGGACTCATATGATTTCCACCACTGTAGTAAATCAAGATTCTTAGCATCAAAATATGATAGGATTGAGCAGTAATCGGTATCTAAGTACCGAGACAGCTCGCTCCTATGTGATGGTTCACCCCTACATTTCCCCCTCGCTAGCTGAATGAAAAAATCGTCATCTCCGAACAATATATCAATGTCCGTAATCACAGTCTCGCTACTACCACCATCATACCTAGTATCGTAGTATGTAAATAGGTCAGTCAACTTCTCGTGAATGAACCCTTCAGGTGGCTCTTCCAGGTTCATGCACGAGGAAATGAAAGTCAGAGTATTTTCTACCCCTTCCACCTTAACCCTAGGGTCCATACATGCAGCGAGGCAATAAAGAGATGGAACGGTGGACCAGTACTTCAAGTACATGGTCTCCATCTCTGCAACCATATGGCTAAGCGTCGGGTCAGCTCGATACTTCCTAAACATGCTACTAATGTTGCATATGTACCGGAGTGCAATGCAAGTGGTGGGCGTATAAACCGATGAACACATGTTCGTCGTGTCATAAAATATCTTCAAAATTTTCATAAATGAAATTCCTGAAGCCCAGTCAGTATTGTCAATAATAAGTTCATCACTCTTACTATTGACGTAGTCGGATATCACGTATTCGTATCCAACACATGATTCCAACATCAGGTTCGTGTAATTCCAACGATGTCTCACATCCGATTGAAATTTCTTCTTCTTAAAATTTGCAGACAAACAGCTAGTACCAAACTCTTGTTGTCTGCGAGGAGTGCGAATATACTTTAGTGCATTGCGTATATTATCCAACGCGGGGGAACACACCTTCATACCCGCTTGAACAATTAGGTTAATCACGTGACACATGCATCTGACATGAAAGATCTCTCCTAATGGTGCGTCTCTAATATTCCTAACAAACATATTGATCGCTACTCCATTATTAGAAGCGTTATCGAATGTGACATTAAAAATTTTATTTTAAATTTTATATTCCCTAAATATTTTCATCATACACTCAAAAATGACCGGGCCATCATGAGGAAGAAGAATCTCAGTGAATCCTAATATTTTTTTATTGATTGTCCAGTTAGAATCTACATAGTGACTCCTGAGACATGCATAAGAAGAATCATCGTGACTTGTCCATATATCAGACGTCAAGGACACCGCTCCACTATATGCCATAAATTCTTTAATTATTTTTTGTTTTTCTAACTTATATATCTTTAGTATGTCACTCCTAGATGTGGACCTAGGAATCCTACGATAGGATGGCTGAAAATAAGTCTGCATGATGCGCACTACCCTCGGATCTTCCGAAAATCTGATCGGAAGACCCATCAATGTGATGAGCCTGGCCATGCCGTCCCTACCCAACTCGCTGGAGTATACGAAGGGAGTAAACTTTGAGAATGAACTCGATCCAGTCTCAAAAAATGTAGTGTCAAGTTGGGTTTGCCTAGGATCTAAGGGTCCATGTTTTTTGGTGCATTATTCAGCATGCCTCTTAAGGTGCCCAGTCCCACATGTACTCTTGCATGTAAAAAGTCTCATACAATATTTGCACTGTGCCATTTCAAGTTCTTCACCCCTAACATTTACTTGTGTTATGATTTTAAAATGATTCCAAACTACAGAAGTCCTCCTAGTTTTTTGTTTTTTAAAACTTTGGGTTGAGACGACTGGAAAAACCAAAGTTTCAGCAGCCACAGACGTCTGTGTAACACTAACATTTTTATTTTCCAAATTAAAATACCGGTCAGGTGAATTTGTCATTTTTTATGTTTTTTTTTCCTATGTTTTTCTAGATAGAGAAGCTTTAGAGAGAGAAAGTAAATAAAAACATAAAATAAATTACCCGGTAAAAGCAATGAGGTCAGTCACGTGCAAGGTGCACCGCAGGAAGCTCTGATGTTCAAAACTCAAGTAGAGTTTCACGAAAATCCAAGCCGAAATCAAAATCCCGAGGCCCGATAGAGATGCACGGTTTATGTGAGAGAGAGAAAGTTTTGAGAGGAGATATGTTTTTGAAAAACATAAATGTAATAGGGGGTAGAATTTATAGGCGAAAAAAAGTATTTTTTTATAAAAAGAAATTTTTTTATTATTTTTTTGATTTTTTTGTATATTTTTAAGGGGCAGAATCATGAGGACCGTCGGATTCTGCCCCCTAGCCATTGGAGGCGAATCCAAATGCTGAAAATCTATGATGTTTGAAAATTTTTTTTTTTTTGGCCGTTGGGATTGGTAGGGTCTAAGGCCGTCGGGTATCGGCAGTCGGGACCGCGGGTAGGGTCCAATCAGACCCGACCCGCGGTCTTTTTACCGGGGGGGAGGGGGGGCAGGGGACGGGTCACGCCGCCACCACGCATGCATGCGTGAACCAGCACAGGCCCAGGCACGGTTTAAAAACGTGCCGGGCCGGCCCAGCACATTTCATCACATGTAAGTCCAAACAGCATACCAAAAAACCATAAGACACATATTTCATCACATGTCATCTTTGATTCATCACCTTCAACTATTCGTACAAAATAATATCATAATTTCATATCAATATTTTGGAAAACCACATTGTAACCTCATGTTGGTCAAATAAGTCTGCAATCAAAAGAATCAGATATATATTCTTCAAGTCAACTTATTGAGTGTTTGATAATTAATGAACATCCATAATAATCTATCATATTTTCATTAAAAAAGAATATTAGCTTCATATGAGATCTTCGAAAGTTGAGTATACTCTGTATCAATCAATTCTTTTAGGTGTTTCATTAACTCCTTGAGTTCTAGGAAAGTCATTTGATAGAGTGTCTTATCATTAGAAGGATATTTGGCATCAACCCAATTTAATAATTCACCTCCCTCTTTGGAGACAACTTCTTTGGCAGCTCAACAAACATGACAACTTGAAATGAGTTTAAAAGTTACAATACTTTTATACAAGTCTCACTGATAAATCATAAGATTTCACTTTTTTTAGGGCCATCAAATATGTTATTTCTTTCGACCTAACCCTATTGCTAAATGTATTGTAGATAATATTTTTTTAGATTATTTGATACTTCATATTAATGAAATAATACATTGATAAATATAGTCTATGATACATAGACAATCAACAAATATAACTAGAAATATATTCATCCAATCTAACAAATCCAACTTTGAGCACCAAGTCAAAGTCATCTAATGGAATTACTTTGATCATTGCTTTTCAATTTCTATCTCCTAATTAGACCTCTACACTAAGTACAATGCTAATTGTTGGCTTTTTAATAAAATTCACCATCTTGATCTACTAATTATCTTTTCCCATGTTGAGATTCAACATATTTATGATCCCTTCTGAAATAAAAAGATCACAAACATATGTATACCAATTCTTTGATATTATGGACAACAATATTGGCATCCACAAATATCAAGCTTTTACATGTTCCATGCTTCTTATTTTTGATTGTACTCAATAACATAAAACTTAGTTTAACAACATTTTTTTGATTTGTTATTCTCTAAGGCAATAGCAACAAGTTTCTTTGATTGAGACAATCTTCAATCCAATGTTGTTCATCACAAAGAAAACTAATAATGATTATTTCTTCTTTTCATCATCCCTAGATAGTTTTTCTCTCATCATTGGTTAATTTTAATCATATTATTTATCTTGACCAACCTGATTTTTCTATTTACTTTTAGAAGAATTATATTTGCCCACATTTATGAATTTCATCAATGAAATTATTTAGCTATTGATATTGCATGAATTAAAGATGTCAAATAAGTCATGCAAGACAGACATGAGCCAAATTTAGGTGGTCCATTCATGTCATCGTATCTTGTCAAACATGACACAATTTCTCAATTAGGGTCGTGTCGTGTTAACACAAGACCGAGTGAGGCAAGGCCATCACGGCTCGATAATCCAATTATTTTTATCAACATGCCAAGTCATGTTGGATCAGGCTAATGCCGACTAAAACTAGCATGATCGAGCTCCTACTAGTGTAGTCTGGCCCCCGTCGATCTGCCCATATAGCATGTTATGGAAACAGGCCTGCTGCCACTAGCTCACTACCAGCTTTTAATTTTTATTTTTTTTTTATAAATTATTATATTAAAATATTGATATATATATATATATATATAAAGATTATTTAAAAATTAAATGTGAAGTATACAAACATTAAAAAATATATATTACAAAAATATCTGAAATATAAAAAAATAAAAAAATTTGAATAACTATCTAATTATAAAAGCAAAAATATGTTAGTTCAATATCAATCTGTAAGATTTGAATTATCATAGCTCATAATTTCAACATCCTTATTTTTGTATGCATATGCATCATCATCCTCTAAATTTAGCTATCTTATTTTATCTAGAAGACCCATAAAAGAATCATCTCGATCTTTTAAGTATGAAATTGCTTAAATAATTTTTAGTTATAGCATAATCCTCCTATCTGATTATGACACTATATAAATTTATATGATTTTTATCAATTCAATATATTAAAATATTTGTCTCATTATGGAATAAAATATAATAGTAATTAATATCTAGGTATCACAATAATTCAATCATATTCAATAAAATACCTCATCATTTGCCCATACCTAACTAAATCAAAAAAACATCTCCAAATACAATATCTATATTCATACTTAAAAGCTCGCTAAAAATATCATTTATTATCATATTATTTAAATAAATTATTTAATTATTCATAAATCTTACCTCTAGTTTTTGTGATTAATTCATGCAAGTGGATATATGTTTTATAGTATTTTTCACCTCTTTCATTTAACCTGATGATCAATACAGGTAGCTAAGTAATAAAGAAATATAATATATGACAATTATTTTAAATACTTCTTTTTTATATTAATAATCATAGCACTAAAATTTGAGTGTTTTGTATATCTACTAAACAAACTACTAATATTATATATACACACATGTGTAATACATATAGTGGGTGCATATATTGAGGAATTCATATTTGTCATATTATAAACGATAAAAATTACATAAATAAATTTTCTATATTTCAGTCTGACTAGTTAATTTTTTTTATTTTTACTATTAACGTAATCGGATATCATCAATGCTCTTACATGTATATTTTTTTTAGAATATATATATTGGATCACATTTTTTTCAACATCCCTAGAAATTTTATTTTTAATTATCTTATAAAATATTCATATTACGGATATTTGTATATTTTTAATTTTAGGTGCATTGGTCAAGAAAACTATATGATAGGAAGAGAAGTATTTTGAGTAGGAGAAATATTTTTTATTTAATTTAATTATATATTTTAATAACTACAAAAAAAATAACTAAAAAATAAAAACTAATATATTATTTGTACCTTGAACCAATATGCTCAGCAAGTACACAACCCACAGTCACAATCACTTCATGCCAACTAGAAAAAATGCTTGTCCGCTAATATAATAATTTATAATTCATAAATTTTAAATTAACAAACAAAAAATAATAATTAAGCAAAAAATTAGGTGATTTTAAAATTTTGAGAGATTAGAGAGAAAAAAATTATAGTTATGTTGTGAAAAATGTAACACTGTTAACATAATATTTATAAAAAACTTTAATATTAAAAAAATATTTTTAAAATTTGTTTAATTATTTTAAGGGCATAAATTCAATGGCTGAATTTTATAATTATTTTTTTTTATATTAGATGTAGTTGATAGGACAACGAGATGCCACTGTAATGTCAGAAACAATGGAAATGCAACCCTTTAACAATAGCTACATTTTAAAAATGAGGCAAAGGAATGTGAAAAAGTTTGTGTCATTGCCACATTTCATGTCTATCATGTCGTGCACACATGTCATGCCTAGCATGGCACAACATGAGACATTCCATGAGCCAACACGAGGTAGGTCCAAGTATAGCTCTAGACTATGCCTAGCCTAGTACAACATTTTTGTGTCATGGCCCAGGTCGGGCTCGGACTGCCCAGCTCAGTTGACACATCTAGCATAGATGAGGTTTTGGACACCTCTTCTTTGCAATTCTTGTTTTGCCCAATATTAAAGACTATACATAGAAAAATGACTTTCTCATCAAGATCAAAAATTTAAAGTATTAGTTCGGAAAACTCATATACGTAATCTCTAGCTTTCGTACATTGGGTTGATCTTCACAATTTTGCTCATACTTCATCTTTTGCATACTCCAAATAAAATTATTAATGGAACTCCAATTTTAATAATTTCTATTGATAATGTCATTCTCACATCTTTGTCACCACTAAAGAAGTGAAGTATCTAATATATACATAAAAGTAGTATTAACATTGATTATATCATTTGTAATGCTCATCACTCAAAAATATTATTTCATCCCCAAAAAAATATTATTTCACCACTTAGATACCTCTAAACTCATTTGGTTTTGGGAATATCCATCCATGGTAAGGATACTTGCCCAATTATGTTGCCCTCCATAGTTATTTAGTATCTCCAAAATAGCATCGAGGGCACTTTACATTTCTTCTAGGAGTTTGTCCCTCAATATCATCTCCTCAAAACTTTCCCTGATATCCCAAAATTGATCCAGCAATTTATCAATAACAAACTGTCTTAACTATTCTAGCTTTCATGAAGGCCATTACAACCTTTGAACTGTCTTTCATCACTCGACCCTTGGTATCAAATACAACTTGTACAGGATTCTTGATCTCAAAATACACCTCTGATATTACTTGTCATGAGTAAAAAGCATTAGTGCTATGAGTGCAATCTTAGGCTAAAAAATTATTTCCACAATTAGCTAAGTCAGACAACTCTTAACTTTGCCAAGAGTTACACTCACAAGATTACACACACAAGCTTAACAAGAGATAAATATACTTGGAGATAAAATACATCAAAATAAAACTTAAAAGTTTTAGTAAATACATAATGATGAGGGATCCCTTATGCATTGAGATCTCTCATTAACCAAGAACAAAGATTACCACAAGTCTCAATTATATTACAATAAAAATTCCTAAAACATTCTAAAGTATGAAGGGATTTTCAAGCCTATATGACCTTGAATTCTATTGGAAATATGTTGAACCATCTAAAACTATCTAGAATATTTCACTTTCTAGATCATTCTAGAAGTCCTCATAAAACATCCATGACAAAAAACACTATGCTTATGAAAAAAAAAGAGTGGAAACCTAATCGAGATATCTTTGAAGATACCAGCAAAAAATTTATTGCAAGAATATTGACTATAATAATTAATGTTGAGAAAATTGAACTGATGATTAAACCAAAAAAATTACCAGTCTAGTTTTCACTGGTCGGACCAATAGTCCGACCATTATCAAATAACTATCAAACTGGTGATGTCATTAAAATTAAAAATAATTTTTAAAAATTACACACACACACACACACACAAATATATATATATATATATATATATATATATCAAAAAATTCAAATATATAATATCATAATTTTATGAATATATCAAAAATATTAATAAAATATCAACAAATATATAAAAATTATTTAAAATTAATAAAAATACTTGATAATATATTAATATTTAAAATTTATAAAAAAGATATCTATTAAGTTATATTATAAATATAATTGATATAAAATTTATTTAATTTAATATATTCAATAATATAAAATAAATAAATAATATATATATATATATATATATAATTTTTTAAATATTCATATTTTTTATATTTTATTATCATATAAATGAAATAAAAAAATTATTGTTAAAATAATAATAATAATTTGTATATTTTAATAATTAATTAAATAAGATATAAAGTAAAATAATTAAGATTAATTAATCAATTAAAATATTATTTTAATAGAAATATAATTTAAAAATTTATATGCAAGTAAAATGAAAAAGTTTCAAAGCAAAGCAAGGGAAAAATGGGTCATTTTTGGATCCTTAAGTCAAGGATTCAGATCTCACCGGCCATCACTAAATTATTTTTAGTGATGGTCGATTCCCTAAAAACAAACTAATTTTTTCCTATCCAACATTTTGACCACCAATTCTACCAGTTCAATCCCAATTCAATGGAATGCCGACCTAAATGGCAGAACCAAACTGGTCTAGTGAATAGTTGAGAACTAGACAAGTCCGACCTACCAGTCTAATTTTTTTCATCCTTGATAATAATGTTTTCGTCTAGAAGTGGTAAAAAGGTCAGGCAGCCTTGGCCCGCCCATTGGCACAACCCACATAAGGCAACCCCAAGCATGATACGACATGCCCAGACACGTGCTTGGCAGAGGTGTGGATCAATATGTGGCACTGATCATGTGGTGTCAGACCTATTGTTTAGGCTCCCATGCTAAATTCAATTTGGCATGGCATGATGACCCCCAGCAGGCCGAAATTGGCTCTATTGACATAATTACTTTTGAATTGTGCCTAAATCTGTAAATCATTACTTTGGGTTGAGCAAAGCCTGATCCAATTCGGTGCATGTAGCCATGGCCTTTAATTAGCAGGGCAAAAATTGCATGCTCTTTCGAATGATACATCAATTAAAATCCTTCATTCAGAAGAAAAAAGATATCACTTACCTTCACATGCTTGTAGGTTCTTTATTATTTTCCTCCTGAGATAAAAATTTTTATTTAAGCAGAGTGATGGTTAGAGGTGTCAAACGGGCCGGCCCAGCACGGCACGGCCCGTTTTTCACGTGCCCAGCCGTGCTGGCGTGCCGTGCCGGGCACGGCACGGTTTTTAAAATTCGGGCACGGCACGGCCCGTGGGCACGGCAAGGCCGTGCCGTGCCGTGCCGGCCCGCTCGGGCACGGGCGCACGGCAAGGCAGGGCAGGCGGGGCGGGGCGGGTCGGGTCTGTTTGGACCCGACCCGCGGTCTTTTTACCGAAGGCGGGGCCCGGTTGGGTCACGAGTCACGACTCAGGCACGCGGGCCGACGTGCCTGAGTCGTGCCGTGCCAAGGCACGAGTCGTGCCGGGCACGGCCCGGCACGTGGTTCGTGCGGACGGGCCCGGCACGAGCCCGGGCACGTTTTTTTTTCGTGCCGGGCCGGCCCAGGCACGGCCGAACCGTGCCGTGCCTCGTGCCGGGCCGGGCCGGCCCGTTTGACACCTCTAGTGATGGTCTTGTCACTGCAAAACTATACTTTATATATTTTCTCTGAGCTTATTTTTATTTAGTTGTGTTACTGTATATATTCCACTTCAACCCGATATAGATCTCTCTAATACTTGTGGACTCCACCGAACATAAAAAAGTCATAGGGAATTTAATTATTAAAACTTATCAAATTCTATATTACTTATTTTATTAGTATTATTAATCATTCTCAAGATCTAAACAAATACACCAAGACACTACCTTTCACATACTAATATATGTAAAGAAATATCTGAAGCTCCAGATTTCTTTTTGAGATTGACAATATTTATGTTAGAAATCACCCATACTCCACCTAGGGTACTATTACAAATCAAAGATCTATACAATAAATATTACTTTTTTATAAGAATGTTTTTTCCAAAAAAAATAAAATTTAGATAGTTATTTATAAATCAAATACGATGACAAAATACAATATTATAATATCAGCTACGTATGAATTTCTTTGGATCAGATACTAACTTGAGTAAATAAGTTTTTCTATTTCAAGTCTAACTACTTTGATTTGAGACCCAATCAACATATCATACTATTTTCAAGTTGATATTTCACATGTGGAAAAAATATATTGAGTTTATTTGTCATTTCTCAAGATCTAAATAATTACACTTAAAAGTATCAAAGTGGGCTGAGCAACCCAAGTACGGCACGAGGCATGACCCAAATTGGCTGTTTCATGCTCGGCATGGCAACGTGCAGCACTGTGTATGATCCTAGACCATGCAAGCCCAAGGCACTGCTCATGTCGTGCTGGGTTGGCTCCGGTCATGTCTCATGTCAAGTCAGACACGACCCACATGTCTAGTCCAATGGCATGGTCTGTCAACCGATGACCCATGACTAGGAAATGACCAGATTTTTTTTTTTTTTTAAAAAAAGGCACGTAGGTCAAGTTTAGCTTATGTGGCCACTGGCCAGTGGCCTATGCTTGTCCTAACATTGCCCGTGGCATTTTCATGCAATGGGAGCCAATAATGACAAAGACATGCATGGTCTATTGCTCTCACTTTCTTTTAAAAAATAATTTAAAAAAATATATAGACTTTGAATAATTTTCAATTAATACAAGTCAGAAATCTGATGGTTATCAAATTTCTAGCCTAAATAAATAAAAAAGTTACAAAAAATTAAAAAAAAATATGCTTTTATTATTATTTTAAAATCTATATAAAAAGAGATTAGAAATTTTAGAATTTTAATTATAAATTCTCCTAAATTCCCAAACTCTTTCTCCTTTATGCTTTTCCCTTCTCTCTTCACTGACTGAATTGAGAATTTCTAAATAACACTTTATTATTTTAATATTTAATTTACAACTTACGCTTACGCATATAGACTACTACACACACAGTGCAACTTTCAAATTACAACTCAAGCCTAAAAATTATTGTTGAGCATTGCGATTAAAGTAGATAATACAATGTAAAGAATAATATTTTATAACAAAATAATTATGACAAATTTATCTTTTTATTTTTTTTGTTTGATTTTTTATTTTAAATTAGTTTTATAATTTTTTAATAAATAAAAATATTTTAAAAAATGAAAAATAATATATATAACAATAATGATTTTGAAATCGATGTATACGTAGATAATAATAATAGTCCAACCAAAAAGTCCGAATCCGAAACTAAGCTATTTCCAATAACCTATGCTCAAACTCAAACTACCTAAAAAATAAAAAATTAAATGAACTTTAATAATATGAATGTACTTTAAATAATGAAAAATAAAAATTCTACGAGTATCAAAGAAAAATTGTCATAATATATATATTGTCAAAAGATATATAAATAAAAGAGTATTTATTGTATTGATCACCTTAAGAGAGATGTCAATAAATACACCAAAAAATATGATACAATATATTCCAGACAAACATAACTGAAGAGCAATGTCTTTCAAGTTAAATCTAGAGGTGTCAAATGGGTCGTGCCGGGCCGGCCCGGCACGTTTTTTCCAGGCCCAACCGGGCTTCAGTGTCGGGCCAGGCACGGCACGAAATTGTAACCCTGCTGTGCCTGTCCTGGCACGGTTTTTTGGGGGTTCAGGCCGCCACGGGCCCGCAGCACGATTCGCCGGGTTCGGCCCGACCGGGCCGAACCCTAAATTAAAAAAAATTAGGGGTTCGGCATGCGCCGTCACGCCGAACCCTAATTTTAAAAAAAATTAGGGATTGGGCGTGCCCGAAACCCTAATTTTTAAAAAAAATTAGGGTTTTGGAGCCCAGTAACCCTAATTTTTTTTAAAAAAAAATTCAGCACGGTACCGTGCCTGGCCAAGCACGGCACGAGGACCAGTTGGCCTCGGCACGACACGGCACGAGCCCGGGCACGGGAAATTCCCGTGCCGGGCAGGCCCAGGCACGGCTGAACCGTGTCGTGCCGGGCCGGCCCGGTTGACATCTCGAGTTGAATCTAGTTCAAGTTGAATCTAATCAATATTATAGAGATCTACTTCTAGTCTACTTTATATAAGATTTCTAGGTCAGCAAGTAAAAATAACATAATAATATATTATAAATTAAAAAAATAATTAATAATAAATAAATTTAAAAAATATAATTGAATGATATTCATAATATCTAATATCTGATCTATTTATAATGTATCATCCACCTGCCTCATCCTTTACTATGTAGATTTAAAATAAAAACTTAAAAAAATTTTAATTTTCTATGATTTTTCATTCTCATGATGACTCTGTCATATGAGTGTATGATATAGATCTTTACGAAATATAATATTCAAGATAGAATATTTAATATTACTTTTAATAATATTTCTAATAATAAAGTAGTTATTAGTATATTTATTAGAACCATTAGAGACGATAAATTAAATAAGTTTTTTCACATAATGTATATATCACATAATTAACTTGATAGTAGAAATGAAAATGAAAATTACTTCTTCCGCTTTAGAAAAAACAAAAAATTCATAAAATATCTTAGGACACTTATAAATAATGTGAGTTTAGCAATTTATTTTTATTTGCGAGTCTAAAGAAAAAAAAATTCAAACGAATGTCATACACTATTAAAATTAAATCTATCATATGTTAAAGTCATGTGTTGACTACCAACACGTGGTATCAGACTACATTAATAGTAAAAGTGACGAACTTATTATTAATAATTCAAACGAAAATAAATATATTTATTAATGAAATTTCTAAAAATTTGTATAACATGATGAACATATGATCATCTGTGTATACTCTCGCTACTTGTATTGCACTTAAGTATATTTACAATATTAATAACAGCAAATATTGAGATTACTCTATATTTAGTGTCGTGATTGTTAAGAAAAAAATTAAATATTTAAAATATTAGTATTCCATTCCAACTATATATTATTTGGTTGCTTGTATGGATCATAAGAATTAGGTAGAAGTGATAAAAAATATTTTGACATATATAAATGCGTATGAACCATAAACATCAACCTAAAGATTTCATTCAAGAAAAATTAACTAATTTTTTTTATATATTACATTAGGTATGATAGTAGTTATAATCATAATATGAGTACATATATTAATATCATATTCGAAGATAATAACTTCTTCATTTAGTTAGCTAGGAATAAAAGATAAGATGATCAGTCGAATAGAAATGAGTTGTCTCGATACTTAGATATCAATTATTGAATATTTTGTTTTTTGTTGATATTATATAAATCCGCTTATCTTGTATAATCTATAATGACACGTGATCTACTAATTCCTCCAATATCTAATATAGTATCTGAATCTACTTTTTCAACAACCAATATTATTCAAGATAAAATATCAAGATTGTAACAAGAAATCATAAAGATATTTACATACATGAATGACTAAAAAATTTTGAGATTGGGCATTATGGATAATACATAAGAGATGATGATAGATGATCATTCATAAGATAGAGAGATCAAAAACATTGATATCACTAGAGGTGTCAAATAAAATGTGTCAGGCCGAACCCCTAATTTAAAAAAAAATAGGATTTTAGCACGCACCGCCGTGCAGCTGAACCCCCTAATTTAAAAAAAATTAGGGTTTCGTGCGCCGAAACCCTAGTTTTTTTAAAAAAATTAGGGTTTCTCGGTATGTGCCGAGGTACCGTGCCGGGCCAAGCACAACATGAGGCCCAGTTGGCCTCGGCATGACACGGCACGGTTGGTGCCATGGACAGGCACGACACGAGCACGAGAAATTCCCGTGTCGTGCCAGCCCAGGCACGACTGAATCGTGATGTGCTTTGTGTCGGGCTGGCCCGGCCCAGTTGACACCTCTAGATATCACCAACATCGATATCTTCAAATAGATACGTGATGATGATCTACATTTGTACCTCACTACCAAACCACAAACACCAATTAATGATTCATTAGATTTTTAATTTTTTTATATGATTACAATGTAACAATTTATGCATTATGATTTATTTCTATCATTAGTTTATTTTATTATAATTTATGCACTATTGATATATTGCACTTATTATCTTATAAGTTATATTTTATTTCATCATATTTTATAAATGTATATCTTTCAGTGTATATATTATATTCTACTTTTGTTTATAAAATAAAATAATTTTTGTATTATTTTATAAGCCAAACACGATCACGAGAACTGAATGCAAAATATCTATTTTTTTAATTTTGTATTTCTTTTTAATATTTAAGTGTGATACTTTAAAAATTAATTTAATAACAAATTAATATCTGATTTGAATTTAAAATTTTAGCCCAAAAGACCAAAACAATATGTTCAGATTCGTGTTGGCATGAACTAGCATGGCCCAAGATTTTTTGGGTCATGTCGAACTAGGTGTAAACATTTTAGTGTCGTGTCTGACACGACACAACAAACGTACCATGTTGTGCCTTGCACGATAGGAGATCCATAATGACATGGCATGGCCACTATAAAATGGGTTGTGTCAGTATAGCACGGACCATTTGACACATCTAATTACGCTAAGACACTACTTTTCACATACTAATATATGTAAAGAAATATCTAAAACTCAAGATTTCTTTTAGAAATTGCTATTACCAATCGAAGATCTACAATAGATAGTACTTTATTATGAAAATATTTTTTTCCTAAAAAATAAATTTCAAATAACTATTTCTAGATCAAATACTATGACATCACCTACGTATGAACTCCTTTGAATCAAATATTGACTTGAGTAAAAGAGTTTTTTTATTTTAAGACTAACTACTTAAATTTAACATGCAATCAATAAACACATTACTACCTCCAATTTGATATTTCACTTATGTAAAAAATATAATGAAATGATTTATTATTTTATCAGTGAAATGATTGGATAGATATTTATTATTTTATCAGAGAAATGATTGGATAGATATTTATTACTATAACCTATATATTCAATCAAAACTATCTTATAGATATCTTTACAAAGACTTTTAGACGATTTTATATTTCACATTTTTTTTTTACAATCTTGATATTTGATACATTTGAACCAGCAAACAGGGGAGAATTGTGTTGTCTTATTTTTTTCCTTTCTATTGTTTTTATTACAATGCACATTAGAGTATCCTTTGTACACTAGGGTACTTCAATTATATTTTCTTTTCTTTTTTTATATTTACTTTTATTGTATCATTTATATTTTTAAATGAAAATAACAATTGAAATATTGTCTTGATCAATTTATATTTGAAAACAATGAAATATCAAAAGGTTTAATGAAAATTTTCGACCTAATATATAATATATCAATTTCTAAATGAAATGGGAACAACTTTAAAAATAATTATAATGTTTTCAAGTATTTAACATGATTAGAATAATTATATTAATAAATTTATAATATTTGATGGAGTCTTAATATGAAAAAAAAAAACAAGCTATAATAATAATACTTAAATATATAGTATCCACTAAATATAATAGAAAAATTAAAAAATTAATGAATGTCACACAATTGATCAATTTTCTTCAAAGATATTCATTATTTAATTTTAAAAAAGATTAAAAAAATTAGAAAAGATATTGATTTTCATCAAAATGTACAAGATAATTATTTTTAATAACTTTATGATATTGAGTGGCATTGCTTGAACAATAGGAATTGCGGCCTTAGATAACAAGGTTTAATATTAAACAAGGAGAAAACTTATGCACTTTACCAAAACCAAGAGAGATATCTACAAACACTAGAATCATGTCTTCTCTTTCATTAATAAATATAAATAGTTAATTAATTATTTTATTAATAGAGGAAACATAGAAAAATAATTTGTATAATTTAATACGTAATAATTAGTTCATTATTTTCATTCATCATATAACATTTTTCATGATATTTTATTTTAATGTTTACCATGATGTTTTTAAGATTATTAACAGTGTATGTTGATTTAATTAGGAGATTAAGTAATATGTAATTTATTTATGTCGAAGATCAATAAATAATTATTAAATATAATTATATTATATAAAATTATGTATAGGATTACATAAACACTAACACACTAAATCTAGGTGTTCAATGGGCCATGCATGGGCGGCATGGCCTATTTTTTGGTGGCCAACTCGGGCCACCATGGCGTTCTTGGCACAGCATGACTCAAAAAGGGCAGGCCCAGCACAACCCGACCGACCCGAGTTTGCTAGATTCAGGCTAGTTTGTGCAAGGCCTTGAGGATTTCGTGTCGGGTAATATTGGGACGTGGCTTATCGGCCCATTCAGAATCTAGTCATTTCTAATTCCAAATATTCTAAATTTTAATATAAAATTAATTAATTAAATAAACAAATGCAACAAAACAATAAAATTACAATCACATATTACAACTCACAAAAATAACATAACATAAATATTATAAATTTTAATCATTTCATTTTTATAACGTAATACAAATACAAAATAATAAAGCAAGCTCAATCACCAGAGGTGCCACCCAATGTCCATCCATGAGTTTGGACATCAAGGTGAGTCCTGGTTTGTGTACCCGAGTCTTTGACTGGGATACAAAGCGGGAAAAGACAAAAATTAATACATTAATCTCATAAATAAATGAATTAATATAAGAACAAAATAATAATACGAACTTAAAAAAACAAAAATCAATAGACAAAAATCAAAACATCAATATCAATGATCAACCTCATAAAAGTTTGAAGGTATCACTAGCAGTAGGCTTAATTTTAGTCATCATCAAAGTCTCAAAAATCATCATCTGTCACCAACTCCTCCGCTCTTGCTACAGTTGCAGCACAATCCTGGATGCTCAAGTTCGAATTATCTCAATCCTTCATGCATGCTAATCCCTCAATAATATCTAACTGTAATTTTAATTTCCTATCTGAAATCACATTTACTATAATAAAAAAAATAAACTCTGATATTATGCTCGACACCGAAGGAATCAGTAAATCCCGTGTCATCTTAGACAATATAAGATATGTGGACTCATATGATTTTTACCACGGTAAAATATTAAAGTTCTTATTATCGGTATGTAATATGATTAAGCAGTAATCAGTATCTAAATATCAAGATAATTCACTCATATTCGATAATCAACTGAATCATTTCCCTCTCACTAACTAAATGGAGAAATCATCGTCTTCAAATATGATATTCATGTTCATACTTAGTCTGACTACCACTATCATCACTATACCTAGTATCGTAGTAAGTAAATAGCTCAGTCAACTTCTCGTAAATGAATCCTTCAGGTAGGTGTTTCCGGTTCATGCACAAGGATATGTATGTCAAAATATTCTTTATACTTTCCACCTTAACCCTAATGTCTATGCATGCAGCGAGATAATATAGAAATAAAATGTTGGACTAGTATTTTGAGTACTTGATTTCTATCTCAAGGATTATGTCACTAAATGTCGGGTATCTTTAAACTTCCTAAGTATGCTACTAATATTGCATGTGTACCTGAGTACAATGTAAGTCATGAAAATATAAACTAACAAACAAATATTCATCATGTCATAAAAAATTTTCCATAATTTCATAAATAATATTCATGTAGCAAAGTCAGTATCGTTAATAATAAGTTCGTCACTCTTACTATTGATGTAGTCGGATATCACATATTCGTATCCAACATACTCCAGCATAAGGTATGTGGAATTCCAACAATGATTTAAATTTCTTCGTTAGACCTACAGACAAATAGAGACTACCAAACTCC
This sequence comes from Sapria himalayana, assembly GCA_029783825.1. Taxonomy (NCBI): domain Eukaryota; kingdom Viridiplantae; phylum Streptophyta; class Magnoliopsida; order Malpighiales; family Rafflesiaceae; genus Sapria; species Sapria himalayana. Next base: position 453,261 of record JAREIK010000185.1, on the reverse strand, counting down.
TATTATCTACGAGACATACGAAAAAATTTTAGTGAATTATATATATTTTTTTAAACTGAGAGAAAATAACATTCATCCCCGCTTGTACTATGAGGTTAATGATATGACAAATGTATCCAACATAAAAAAATTTCTATTAATGATTCATCTTTAATAATTCTAACAAACATGTTAATGACTACTTTATTATTTGATACATTTTCAAATATGATACAATATATTTTATTTTAAATATTATATTCTCTAAAAATTCTCATCATGTACTTATAAAAGATTGGACCATCATGAGAATGAAAAAAATTTGAAAATCTTAATATTTTTTTATTTAGTATCAATTTAGAATCTATATAGTATAAGGCAAAGAATGCATAAGATGCATCGTTATGACTAATCCAGATATCAAACGTCATGGACATCATGCCACTATATTCCCTAAATTTATTAATTATTATTTATTTTTCTAACTTATAATATTTTAGTATGTCATTTTTAGATGTAAACCAAATAATCTTATGATATGCATGCTAAAAATAAGTCTGGATGATACTGATTATCTTTGAATCCTCTGAACATCTAATTGAAAGACACATCGTAGTGATCAATTTGATTGTGTCTTTTCTCCCTAACTTGTTGTGGTATATAAAGGGGGTCAACATAGAGACTGAACTAGATTCAACCTCAAAGACTAACCACTAAGTTGTGTTTACCTAGGATTTAATACATTATATTTTTTTGATATATAATTTGGCATGTCTCTTAAGATGCTCAGTCACACATGCACTCCTACTGGTTAATTTTTTGTATAATATTTACATTGTGTCGATTCTTCATCGACACCCCTAGCATTTTTATTTTGTATAATATTAAAATGAGTCCAAACTATTAATCTTCTTCTAATTTTTTATTTCTAAGATATTTAAGTCAAAGCTTATAGTAAAAACAAAATTTCGACGGCCTCATACCTTTTCGTAGGATTATCATTATTTATATTAAAATTATATATGCTTACATTAATAATAATTTTATTATTATAATTAATATTATTATTTATCATTTTTAATTTTTATTAGTTTATTAATTATATTCTAAATTATATTTTAAAATTAAGTATTATTTTATATTAAATTATTAATTAAAAAAAAATAAAAAAACTATACAAAATTTAAAAAATAATATTCATAAAGCATAATACCCCATTTGCATGATGATATGCGATGTTTGATATCCAAATCAGATGTTCAAACTACAATCCACACCCAAGTCTCGAAAAAAGAGAGAATGAGAGACGATATAAGAGAGAGAAAGAGAATGTCAATATAAATAAAATATGAAAATGGAATTTTTTTAAACATTTTTTTGGGCAGAAACCCAATAACCATTAGGTTTTTTCCGCTTGTCGTTGGGGGTGAATCCAATGGCTAAAAAACTTGTGGCTTTTAAATTTTTTATATTTTTTTTGACCGTTGGGTCGATTCAACTCGACAATTTTTCAAAAGCTTTGGCTTCGAAGCACGGGGTCGGGCTGAGCCCAAAGGCTCAAGAGACTCGAGCAGATGATTGTTCGGGCAGTTAGGTTTGGACCACGCCCGAACCCAACCCAAGATTCAAACCACGGTTCAGGTTGTGCTGATGAATTATGCCTTCAGGCCAGGTAGCCAGGTTGTGCCTTGCCCAGCACGAGGCCCGAGAGACCTCGGCACGACATGAACCATGCCTCAAGCTAGCCCAACACAAGCCCAGACATGATTCTGGACCATGTCATACCAGGGAAGGCATGGCTCAATCGGGTCATGCCTCGTGCCGAGCCCAGGCTACCCAACCCAGTTGACACATCTAGGCACAACACAATTTTTTAAAACCTAATTGGGCTACTATGTCGAGCATGACACGTACCACCCCCCAGGGTCATGTCGTGATGACACGATGACAAAGAAGGGAGACCAAGCATGATCCATTAGCCCAACGGAGAAAACAAAGTGTGTCATGGTTGTGTCAGGTCATGTTAAACTTAGGTCACTCCCAGTACAACTCATGCCTAGCCTGGCCCATGGCTAATCCAAGCTAGTATGGGTTACAAGTGTCTAACGGGCCAAGCAACACATGCACGACCCACAAATAGAGCCCGCAACACCACTAGAATCATTCCTAGAACAAGTGTGGTCCATCTCATGGCCCTATTCGGACCATGTCAAGCCAAGGTTTTGAGCCCAAGTGCTACAAAAGACATAACATACCATGGCCCAACACGCCAAACTATGTGAGCCAATTTCGACCTGACTGGCAAAATCAAGCTAGCCTAGAACACACCCAGGCTAGCTCAGTGCCTAATGAGCAAGAATGTCGAGGTTTGACCTGACACTACCCAAAAAATTTCTCAGGACAACGACCCATACTAGGCTGCCCATTTTTAGAGTAGTACTAACATTACATGACTCAAGCTAAAAATCATGTCGTATTGAGCACGAAACAGGAGTTGGACACCTCTAGCTTGGGTTAGGCTGCAGGTGAGAATGAGTTGCAGTGGGCCCTAGGCAATAACCAAGAGGCAGTTGTCAACCTCTCCCCTAGAGTCTAGACTAAGCTAGAGTAAAGGCCACTAGTGGTAAGGCCACCAACCCCCCATATTAATTCTTAAATTACTATAATTATGTGGGTGTGTGTGTGTGTGTGTGTGTGTGTGTGTGTATTTTTATATTTATTTATTTATTTAAGAATAAAATTTTAAAAGACAAAAGTGTAAGGTAAAATATTTTTGTGTTCGTGAGACGAGATTAACCTCGAGGCATAAATTTTTTGAGCATCACAATATATATTTTAATTAATATTTTAAAATATATAAAATAAAATAACATAAATAAAAACTAAAAAATAATGTATTAGAATTATAAAAAAACATACTTCAAATTAATAACAAAAAATCATAACAAAATAATAAAATAAGAATTAAAATAAATTACTTCAAAGTAAATTCTTCTCTTCAAAAATATCCTTATCCGCATCTAATGTATCAAAAATAAAAAAAATATGCACTATTATGTATCCCCATTTTATCTAAATCTTTATCAATTAGTATCAAATTAAACTCTTTTTATTTACCTTTGGCTCTGCTTGTACCTAGTAAAAAATGAATAATTCGGTATAAATATTGTAAGTTTTTTTATTAAATTTAATCAAATTTATGACTTTAATTTTTGTGTACTTATCTAATAGCATCAATATTAAATAATTCATCATCCTGAAGTTAACAAAGATCAAAGGCGAGAAGTAGATATTCTTTATCTACAATCCACTCATCATCCAAATCAATCCCCTCAATCAAAATTAGATCAATATTTTATTTTCTTTGTAGATTTTGTTCTCTCAATCTAGTGTTATACCTTACATACACTAGAACATTCAACCTTTGATATTCAAGTTTATTTTTTGTATATTATATGTAAATAAAGAACATTACAAATTAAAATGAAATAAAATTTTTTAATGTTGAAATAAAAATATATGTATAAAAATTTACAAAAATAAAAATATTACTAATTCAAATGTGCTGCAATTTCTTTTACATTTCGGAGTACTATAAGTAAGACTAAGGACTCAAAAAGTAAACTTTTGCAACTTTAGTAAATCCCTCAAAATGCATCCACTAGTTTGTTAGGACTTCTTAATATTAGAAAATCAATTATAATACGGGTCTTAAATTTACTTATTGCTTGGACAAAAAAGTCCAACTGAATGTCATCTTTTAAAAAATTATTGATAATCCAACATCTTATCTATGTATTCAATAAATTTATTCCTAACCTCATCAACATTAGAGAATTTATTCGCATACCGCAATTGAGGATTAAGATAATAACATGTTGTAAAAGTCGATAAAATTATGGAGTCCATCTTGCATCAATTTTTCTCCAAATTGGACTATATTTTCTCTCTACGCCCCGACAATTAAATACAATATTCTCTTTAGTAGAATCTATCAGCTTATAAATATAACTTATTACTGATCTTTTCTCTGAATCAACTTCTCTCAAGACATAAACTAATGGAACATTGATCTTAATAAAAAAAGTAATAGGTAACCAAAAATTTAAATCAAATAATACTATACTTCGAGCTTTCACACCTTCAACTTTTTAGCCCATTTGCTTGAATACTAATTTTTTGAGAAAAAATATTATTATAAGACCTTGCTTTTGCTTATAAATGCTTTGGAGAGTAATAAATGAAGTAGCAAATCATATAATTGATAGAAGAAAAAGTTCATGATTTTTTATAAATATTCTCAACAAGCTAAGAACTCAAGTATGGCCATATATGAACTTCACAACTTATCTAGCTCAAGCAATTGTATTATCATGAATATTTAACTTTCTAATATCTTCCAACATCAAATTAATACAATGTACAATACAAGGAGACCACCACAATCTTCTTTTTTTTTCATGCCTCATTCCAGCATCCACATAATTAGAAATATTATAAGTGATGACTTGCACAACATTCTCCTCGCAAACTTCTTCAACCACGTCATCAAGATATTTGAACATCAATTCTCTATTTTTTATTGTATCAGAAGCATCAATTAATTTCATGAACCAAGTGTCAGCAGGACTATTCACCAAAAACTTAATGATACACACTCTTTCCATCTGTCCAACCATCTAATATAATTAAATATTCGTATTATTTTCAAGTTTTTTTGTGATCTTCCATAATGATACTTAGATCATTCACCTCTTCTTTAAGAATCTATCTCCTCAATTCGTGCATAGATGAAGACTTAAACCCAGACCTTAAATTTACAACATTCATTATAGAAATTCAATAAGAATTATTTACAGTATTGAATAGAAGACCTTTTAAATAAATAAGCCTATTGATTTTTCTATACTTTCTTCCTTTATTCTTGCTTCCACATTGAATTTAAAGTACTCTGATAAGTTTGTGAAGTGATAAATTTATTCATGGATCCCCTATGAATAGGTTCTTCACTCTCACTCCCACTCCCTAAGATATTTTTTGTTTTGGACAAGGCACTCTAATTTAATGAAGAATCCATACTAATTTCTTGAGATAATTTATTTCTTTTTATTTTTGATCCTTATAATTAGTCAATACCTCTTTACATTCCAATTTAATATCTTCACTAATTTTGGGACATTATTTCATACCATGATGAGTTCCAGCTAAGTAATGTTTGAGTTTATTCACCTCTCATGCACATCTTTGATTACAAAATTTACATCTTAAATATTACTCACCGGAAATTTCAAACATATTTTCACACAAAATCTTTTCTTGATTTTTTCGAATCGAAGGAACTCGTCCTGACAAAAATATCAATAATAATATTTAATTATTAATATTTCTATATTATAATAAAATTGACTAAGAAATAATAACAAGACATAATTGAAAAGAATTTAAAACTTAAAATTAAAATTACTTGAATTGATTATGAATGCTAATATATATGAGTATTTATATATATTTTTTTGAATGATATTACTTTGTTCATAAATTATTTGAATTATTTATCTATACCTTAACTATATATACAAAATTATATATCTATAATTCTATATATCATTATTTTTTATACTATACATAAACATAATCACATATTTAAATATATAAAGACTCAGAGTATTTCTAACAGGGCCAAGAAAACATTAACATCGCCCATTAAGGGGGGGGAAACATGGTCATGGCTTGAAGCAGTACGGAAGGAAGTAGAGATGTCAACCGGGCCGGGCCGGGCCGGGCCGGCACGAGGCACAGCACTGTTCAGCCATGCCTAGGCCGGCCCGGCACGGGAATTTCCTGTGCCCGGGCTCGTGCCGTGCTTGGCCCGGCACGGTACCCTGGCCCGTTGGCACGGTATCATGCTGAATTTTTTTTTTTTAAATTAGGGTTACTGGGAGCCAAAACCCTAGTTTTTTTAAAAATTAGGGTTTCGGGCGCGCCCAATTCCTAATTTTTTTTAGAATTAGGGTTTCGGGCGCGCCTAATCCCTAATTTTTTTTAGAATTAGGATTTCGGGGGCGCCGAAATCCTAATTTTTTTTTAAATTAACATTTCGTGTGCGCCAAAACCCTAATTTTTTTTAATTTAGGGTTCGGCACGACCGGGCCGAACCCAACGAATCGTGCCGCGGGCCTGTGCCAGGCTGAACCCCCAAAAAACCATACCTGGACAGGCACTGCAAGGTTATTGTTTTGTGCTGTGCCTGACCCGGCACGAAAGCCCGGTTGGGCCTAAAAAAATGGGCCGGGCAGGCACGGCCCATTTGACACCTCTAGGAGGAAGCAAGTGGAGGCTATGGAAGGACGGACACGAGAAGTAGCGTATGCTTCTTCCAAGCTTATGCGAATTTGTTAGGGTTTAAGAATTTATTTTTATATTCTCTCTGCTAGGGCATGAGAGCGTTGATTTTCCTCTCCTCATGAGAGCCTCTTTTTCTTCTTATTTCCTCACCTCTGTGTGAGCTTTATGATGGATTCTGAATTGGGCAAGCTTTTGCTTACAAGGGAGGACCAGGATGAGCTAGTTTGGGATAGTAGCATTGAGACTAATTCTGCACTAAACGATTACTGTCTGGTGGAGAAATTTCTTACCGATAAAACGTTAGACTTTACAACCATGTGCAACCGGCTGGTTAATTTATGGAGACCAGGTAAGGGGATTCATATCAAAGATATCTCATCAAACAGATACTTGTTTAAATTCTTTCACTCTGTGGACATGTGCCGAGTTCTGGACAGAGGTCCTTGAACCTTCGATAATTTCCATCTGGTATTGCACCATTACAAACCTGGAGACATACCGGCTACAATACCACTAAATCACATTGCTATTTGGGTACAAGTGCATGAGGTGCCAGTGAATTACATGTCTGAAAGAATTGGGGTACAGCTCGAGAATGCAATTGGAGAATTTGTATCTTATGATCACATCAATATCAGTGATTTCTGGAAGTCCTATATGAGAATCAGGGTGAGGATAGATGTGAGATTACCTTTGCTACGCTAGAAGAAAATAAGGAAAGCAGATGCGGGACTGGTAGTTGTTCGGTTTCAATATGAAAAGCTGGGTGTATTTTGCTACCTCTGTAATTTGATTGGCCATACAGATGTTTTCTGTCCAAGGCTATTTCAGGAACCTGAGCAAGAAATTAAACCAGAATAGGGTGCATGGCTAAAGGCTCCTGTGAGAAGACATGCTCAAGTGGTGGATAAGTGGCTACGTGATGAGCAAGGCATGGCGCTGGGAAACACTGTAAGCATGTTCCAAGGTGCATCATCAAGTGTGAGCAATCAGGGTAATCCAGCGAGCACTACTACTGTTATTTCACATCAGTTAACCTTGGAGAATTTGGCGTTATTAGTACAGGAAGACAAGAAGCGTGTAGGAGGCAAGAAACAGGTAAAAACATCGACTTAGATTTGATGATGGTGGAAGAGTCTCTTGTTTTGGCAAAAGGGATAGGGCCACTAGTAACTATTGCTTCTGAAATACTAGATACAATGGATACTAATCCAAAACCTTTCTTGGCGAGTCCTGATGGTCAGAACCTCCAGCAGCAATGAGGTGTATCAGCTAGAATTGCCGAGGTCTGGGCAACTCCCAGTCAATTCAAAATCTCCGTGAGATCATCAGATCTCAGCACCCTTCACTTATTTTTCTCATTAAAACATTAGTGAATGATAAGAAAATTGAGCAATTGAGAACTCAGTTGGATTTTGATGGAAAGTTTGTAGTCAACAGAGTTGGCAGAGGAGGTAGCCTAGCTTTACTTTGGAAGCATCCGATGACTTGTAATTTACTGTGTTTTCAGAATAATTTCATTGATGTCTCTGTGCATGTGCCAAACAAAGTTGTGGGAAGATTGACATGTTTCTATGGTTTTCCTGAACGGAAGGAATAGAAGGAAGGAATCTCCGTTCTTTACATGGTAACTCCGCTTTACCTTGGTGTATTTTCAGAGATTTTAATGACTTATTGTCCCCCAGTGATAAGATGAGTTCAGTTGAGCAGCCTAGCTGGCTTTTTCGAGACTTTTCAGAGGCCATAACCGATTGCGCCCTTTCTGAATTAGAGCTTTTGGGTCATCAGTTCACGTGGGAGCGCGGTAGGAGAACTAATGCTTGGGTTCAGAAACGATTGGATAGGGCCTTTGCATCGGTCTCATGGTTCATGGAATTTCTATTTTGCAGACTAACTAATCTACTCTCTTCCACTTTTGGTCACTCCCCATCCTTCTAGAGCTAGACATTACTCACATGCAAAGAAATACTTATAGGTTTTGTTTTGAGAATTTATGGGTTCGTGACCAAGACTTCAATAATAATTTAAAGAGGTGGTGACAGTCGTTCAGCGACAGATCTATTAGAAAGGTTATCTTCGTGTTCTGTTTCTATGGCTAAATGGGATTGAGAATTCTGGAGGCGATTTAGGAAGAGGATAAAGGGGTGTTCAAAAAAACTTGTTAGATTGCGTGGAAAGACAGATGTTACTGTAGTGGGTGAGTTCTTCCGTGTTAGAGCTAAATTGGATAGTCTTCTGGATCAAGAAGAAGTATACTGAAAACAGCGGGCAAAATTTTTCTAGTTAAAGGAAGGAGATAGTAGAGGTGTCAACCGGGCCGGTCCAGCCCGGCACGAGGCACGACACAGTTCGGCCATGCCTGGGCCGGCCCTGCACAGTTCGGCCCGTGGCACGGCACACCGGCATGGGTTCGTCCCATGTCGGGTGTCCCCTAGCCCAACCCCGTGATCACCCCTCCCGCAAAAAAGACAGCGGGTCGGGTCCAATTAGACCCGACCCGCGGTCCCACGAGGCCCAAACAGTACGGCCAGGCCAAGCCCGAGCGAGCCCGGCATGGCCTTCCATGCCTGCGGGCCGTGCCATGCCGGCCCGGCACAAAGGCACACTCGTGCTCAAAAAAATAGGCCGGGCCGGCCCGTTTGACACCTCTAGGTGATAGCAATACTAGATATTTCCATTCACACGCCTCTTCGAAGCAAAAACACAACCAGAATCGGAAGTTGAATAATGCATATGGTAATGAAATTTCAGATAAGGAGGGCCTCAGCAATCTGGCGAATACATATTTTGAAGGCATTTTTGCAGCTAGCACAGAAGAAGTCATGTATAGTGAGCTTCCAATAGATCAAGTAATTTTGGTGGAGGAGAACAGTGACATGGTGGCTCGGTTTCTGTTAGAAGAATTTACTGGAGTTGTTTCACAGATGTTTCCGGAAAAAGCCCCAGGACCATATGGCTTGAATCCCGGCTTTTAACAGCATTTTTGGAATTTACTAGGCCCAGAGGTGCTTCAGGCTGCTACAAGTTAGTTAGAAAACTTAGCCTTCCCTTCTAATCTGAATGATACTTTGCTATGTTTAATTCATAAATGCACTAATCCCCAATCCATGAAAAAACTTAGACCTATTTCTCTTTGCAATGTGATTTACAAAATTATTGTCAAGGTCATAGCCAACCGTATGAAACATATCCTGTCTCGTATTATCTCTAGCTCTCAGTCTGTCTTTGCCCCGGGTCCCTCTAATACTTATAATATTATGATTGCTTGTGAGTTATTGCATTTTATGAAGCGTAAGCAAAGAGGCAACATGGGAGATATAGCATTGAAACTGGATATCAGTAAGGCCTATGATAGAGTAGATTGGAAGTTCATACACCATATGCTACGGATTTTGGGGTTTAATGATAGGTGGATTACATGGATCATGATGTGTGTAACATCTGTTCACTATTCTATGCTTATGAATGATTCAGAGGTGGGTCCTATCATCCCTAACCATGGGTTGAGTCAAGGTTGTCCACTCTCTCCTTATCTTTTTATTATTTGTGTGGAGGGACTGTCAGCTTTGCTTCGTCAGGCAGAGTCTTCTAGTTTGATTAATGGCATTAAGGTATGTCGTGGTGCCCCGAGCATATCCCACTTATTTTTTGCTGATGATTCCTTCTTATTTTTTAAGAGCACAGAGGAGAAAACTAGAGTGATTCATCGGATACTAGAGATGTATGAGTATTATCCAGGCCAAGCTATCAATCTCCAGAAGTCAGGTGTCATGTTTTCTTCCAACGTCCGAACTGATAAGCAACAAGCGTTATCAGCAGTATTGGGTGTTACTAATGGGATCAACATGGGCAGGTACTTGGGTTTACCTTCGTTAATGGGTAGATCCAAACGTGCTACTTTTAGCTACATCAAAAACACAATTTGGAAGAGAATTCAAGGGTGGAGAAACAAGCTGCTTTCTCAGGCAGGTAAAGGTGTGTTAATTAAATCCGTAGCCCAGGCTATCCCAACATATAGCATGAGTGTGTTTCTTTTACCCGCCTCAATATGTGAATAGATTCAGAAAATGATGAATTCGTTTTTGTGGGATTCGAGTTCAGGGAATGAAAAATGAATCAAATGGCAAAGCTGAGCTAGACTAGCACGTGCTAAGGAATTGGGCAGCATGGGTTTTTGTGACTTACAGGTGTTTAATTTTGCTTGATTGGGAAAGCAATGGTGGAAGTTCATTCACAACCCCGATACTTTGGTAGCCCGTTTGTTCAAGGCCAAATATTTTCCTCATGAAATCTATCTCTCGTCATCTCTGGGAAGTAATCCGAGTTTTGTATGGCGAAGTATTTGGAATGGGAAAGAAGTGGTCAGTAAGGGTACTCGATGGAGAGTGGAGGACGGTAAAACCATCAATGTATGGACAGAATACCTGGATTCTTGACTTGCCTGGTTTTAGGGTCAGAACCAATCTTCTGGCCTTGAAAACGTAAAGGTTTCAGACCTATTGTTAGATGCAAGAAGAGGATGGGACTCGAAACTGATTCACTCCGTCTTTGAGAATAATGTTTCATTGACTATTTGTTCAATTTCACTACCAAAATCTTATATCCCTGACTCGTTGATGTGGCATTATTCAAATAATGTTTTATATACGATAAAATCATGCTACAGAATGTTGACGGGTAGCCTTCATGAATCTAAACCTAGGTTATATGTCTCTAGTTGAAAGAAGTTATGGAAACTATTCCTTCCCCCCAAAATAATTTTATTTTTATGGCATCTTTGTAATAGTTGCATTCCTGTGTCAGTTAGACTACTAAACAAAGGTATGAATTTGTCATCTGATTGTGTGTTGTGTGGGCAGGGTCCGGAGCATTACTTGCACCTATTCTATGACTATACATATTCATCCTCGTGATGGATTGCTGCTAATGTTGCTAAACAGCCTCTAACCACTAATGAATTTTCTATTTAGTTGCTAAAGTTGATTAATGAGATTAACCCCGATGTAATGTGTTCGGTAGCAATGATCCTATGTTGTGTATGGAGTCAATGAAACCAGAAACTTTGAGAGAACTCTTTACTACCAGGAGCAAAGGCAGGGGAGGTGGGGTATGTATTTTTACAGGATTGGCGTCGGGCTCGTGCTGGTGCATATTCACCCGCTGTTCAGCGTGCTCATGGACATCTAAACTGGTCTCGGCCTTTAGGAGCCAGTTGGAAATGCAACCTGGATGCAGCCTTGTTTAGTGATCTATCAGCTATAGGTTTGGGTATGGTGATGCGAATGAATGATGGCCAATTTTATGCATGCAAGACATTGAGGTTGCCATTATCCTATAGTGTCAAAGAAGCTGAAGCATTAGCACTCTGAGAGGCCCTTCTATGGCCGTTATCTATGAAGTTGGTTGATGTGGTATTTGAAACAAATTCTATTTTAGTTGTTAACAGTTTGTCTTCCCACTCTTTAGATTGCTCAGAATATGGCTTTTAATCTCGGATTGTATGTGTCTTAGTGATAAAGGTAACTACTCTATTCGGTTTATAAAGAAGCAAGCAAACAAGTGTGCTCATGTTCTTGCTAGACACACTTGTTTCAATGCTAGTCTCTACGAGTCTTTTGTCATTCCTTCTTGGCTGGAGGAGGTGTTCCTCTCTAATTTATCATCTATTTAATGAATGTTCTTCATTGATTATCAAAAAAAAAACTATATAAAACTATTTATAATTACATACAATGTACATTAATATGCAACTATTTTCATATCTATATATATTATATATATATGTATGTATGTATAATTATTTGAATACATATATATTTTACTATATATAACTAATTATAGTTATATGTATATCTATATATAAACTAATTAACTATATGTATAATTATTTATAATTATATATATTATATCTATAATAAGTTTTAACATATATAACTATATGTTAAAAAATACATATGATTATTTATATTAAGTTGGATAAGTAATTACAACTATATATATTATTACTATGTATAGCTTTATATATAAAAAATTAAAAATATACTTATGGAGCAGTACTGGAAAAATTAATATTATATGACATGAGCGTCAGCGTCAGATTACATGGAACAGTACTAAAAAAACCAGATTATATAAAGCAGTGTCAAAAAAATCAACGTCGAATTATATGGAGCAGTGCCAAAAAAACTGAGAATTTTGAGAGGGAACCAACGGCATCAAATTTGGCATCAGTTTCGGTGTTGAAATTTTCGAGCAGCGCCAAAAAATCGATCAGCACTATTAGGTTTTACGAAAACTTAATTTTTTTTATTTTTTTGAAAACACATCGTATGCGTACGCCTTCTTCTTAGAGGCGTGAAAGGCACATTTTAAAAGCACCTCAAAATGCCTCACAGAAGAAGGCATGTGTCGATCTTGTGTGTCGCCTTTTTACATGTGCCTCGAGGCATTTTGTGCACACCTTGCCATGGGGCGTGCTCTAATGCAAACCTTGTTTACATTTTTTTAAACACTATTTAAGAAATTCAATATTTTTAAAATTAATACATATGTGACAATGAATATGTAAGAAAATAAATATAAACAAATATGATTAAAAATACTCACAAATTTGAGTTAAAAATGTAAATATACATCTACAAACTATAAGCATATACAAATACAAAGAAAACTAAAAATAATACTCATCATAGCAGTATCAAAAACAATAATAAACATAATATCAGTTACTATGTCTAGTTCAAATCATCACATCATAGCTTTAAGTCTCAATATTATTATTTTCACATATATCATCATCTACTTGTAACTTTTTGACTTTATCTTAAAAACATATTAATACAACTTCTCAATCTTTTAAGCATTACCAAATTTTAATAATATCTGAATGTAATGAGTCATTATCTTAAATCACTAGTGGAAGACCCTCAACCCTATATTAATTCTTAAATTATTATAATTATGTGTGTGTGTATATACACATAAGAATTTTAAAATTAATTATTTTTAAAATTAAAACTGTACATGTAACAATTAATATGTATGAAAATGAATATAAATAAATATAATAAAATACACACAAATTTGAGTTGAAAATATAAATCTATATCTACAAATTATATGCGTATAAAAATACATCATAACAATATCAAAAAGAATAACATAAACAAAATATCAGTTAGACAGTTACTATATATGATTCGAATCATCACAGCATAGCTTCAAGTCTTGATATTATTATCGCATACATCATCATCTACTTACAACACTTTGACTTTATCTTAAAGATATATCTATGTATTTTCTCAATCTTTTAAGCATGATAAATCTCTAATAATATATGAATATAGTACGGTCTTATCTTAAATCATATTAACGATCATAGAAAAAATAGATTCTAATATAATACTAGACAATGAAGGAATAAATAAATCATGTATTATTTTAGATAACATAAGAAATATATATTCGTATAATTTCAATCAACCCAATATGTTAATTTTTTATATTATTTTAAGATAAAATAAAACAGTAATCGATATCTAAGTATCTCAACAGTTGACTCTTATTCGACAGACATCTCCACTATATATTCCTAATTAACTAGAATAAAAGTCATTATCTCCGAATATGATATCGATCTCTATACTCAGATGTTCAATAAAACTAATAAACTTATTTTAAATAGGTTATTTAAATGCTCGTAAATTTTACTATCTGATTTTTATGATTAGTTCATGCAAGAATGTATTTGATAATAATTTTTGCCCCTTCAACTTTAACATTATGATCCATACAAAAAATTAAGTAATAAAGAGATAGAATAGAATATCATTACCTTAAATATTTATTTTCCTACTTAATAGTCATGATACTAAAATATGGATATTCTCTATATAGATTACATACATTATCCATGTTATATATATATATATATATATATATATAAAACATGCATTCAATAACATATTATATGTTAGTCAGATATCATATTTAATAACATGAAATAGTAATAAATCTCAATCAAATTTATTAATTATTATTTCACTATTATTATTTCACTATTATACTATTTACATAGTTAGATATCATATATTAGTAATCAATACATGCATTCAATAACATGTATGTAGAAGTCTAATAGTGTCTAACATTCAGCCATAATTTATTTTCTAAGCAGAATAGCTTGCATATCATTTAAAAGTCTTGTAATCTATTGTGTACTGGTATATTTTAATGTATTATATATTTATTATGTAATATATATACATAATATGAAAATTTTATACTATAAGACTATCTCTAATGATTCTTACAAATATATTTATTATCATATCATTATTTGAAGTTATTGTGATTTTATTCAATTTTTATATTTTATTTATATTATTTGATGAGCATCAAATTTATAGGTTGTCACAATAATTTTTTCCCATCATATAAGGGCAATATATAAGACATTTGACATATTGAGAGTTTGTAGTTTTATTTGTCGCTAAATTTCATAGAAATATTATCAAATATTATGCTAAATATTTTATTTTGTATTTTATATTATCTCAAAACTCTTGACAGACACTCATATATGATAAGACCAACATAATGATGAAGAATCTCATAAAATTCTAATTTTATTTTATTTAGTTTTCAATTAATATTAACAAAATAAATAATAAAGCAAGTGAATGCTTTATCATTGTTATTAGTCTAAATGTTGGACATTGCCGAGACCTCTCCACTTTATATTCTACGTTTAATAATAATCAATTATTTTTCCAATTGATAATTTTTATTATGTCATTCCTACAGATCATCTTACAGGTCCTACGATTAATATGCTGAAAGTATTTATGCATTAAATGAACTAGAATGAGATTTTCTATAAATCTAAACAAAAGACTCGTACTAGTAATAAACTTAGTCATATCTTCCCTTACAAACTTATAGTAATAAATAAAAAAAATCACTAAACCTGAAATTTATCCAAATTCACCGACTCGACTACTTAATTGAATTTATTTGAGATCTAATATATCAAATTTTTGAAATATTATTTATCACATCACCTAAGCTATTCAGTCTTACTAATACTCTTACAAATATATATTTTTTATAATATATATATTATGTTAACTTTTTGATGACTACATTTTTTTAATAAACTTAAAGTAACTTTATATTATAATATTTATTTATTCTTAGGCTTTTAGGTTGAGGAAGAGATCGACTTATGAATAATAGATAATCTTGTTTCAAATATTTTTATTAGATTATCATTATCTAAATCAATATGTATCTTATTTTCATAATATTCACTAATATTTTTTATTTTTAAAATTTAAGAGAATTTTTGAGAGATTTATTTTTAAATTTAAAATTTATATAGAAAAATATAACGAAAATAAAAAATCATGTGTACATTATAAAAATTCAGACCCAACTCACCCAAATCAAAAAATGAGAACTAGAAGTCCACAACCTAACAACCACAAATCTCACCCTCAATATTAATTTATAAGATTAAATTTTATATAATATTACAATAAATATAAAAAATACAAATAATAGTTACCAATATTACCAATAGACTATAATCTAAAAAATTTTAGTGAGCTGAGATTTTAAGAAAAAATAAATTATAATTTAAGTATGAAAAACTATAAACATTAACTTCTTATTCATAAATAATTTTCTCAATAAAAATTTACATTTTTAAAGTTTTTATTCATTTGGGCAGAAATCCAACAGCTACAGTAATATTATATTTTAAAAAAATATTAATATTTTAATAGTATCAAAGGCCATTCATTTCTAAGACAACTTTTTTTTAATGGAGCGCATGCACTTCACACACCCCATCTAATAAAATATAATAAAATAAGTATGTGTGCTTCATATGCCTATTTTTATTAATTATAGTAAGAATATATGCATGCAATGCCTATCATACTGATAGTATCAAATGCATCATGTTGTGCCATGAATCAGCACACTAGCCATTTTACCTGGCCCAAAATAAGGCAAACACAACTCCTACCCATGTCATGTTGTGTCTGGCACAACTATTTTGGGTCAGGCCTAGGGCCGACCTCAGGCCGCCTAGCCCATTGGACACCTCTATCTAGATCTCATAGTAATTCTAAAGTTAAATACATTTGGATAAAAAGATTATTATGATAATTGATCACCTAAAAAATTATTATGTTGTATATATATATTATAGACTATACCTTAGTGTAATGACAAGTGTCTTCATCTAAGATCGATTGTTCTCAAATTCAAAACTCATCAAACATATTTTATTCGACTTTTAGGATGTCAATATATTAATCTCTTTTAAACATTATACTAAGGCGGAAGTCTTGTGAACTAACTATAACCTTCATATTATATAAAATTACATGAAATATAAAAATGTTGTGAAGTACTTCAATTCAATTAGGAGTACTCCTTTGAGTGCATATTGCACCTAAGTGGACTTCGGATCTTGGTATGACTTATACATTTCATAACTATAATTAGAATTTATTTTCACAACTAAATAAAAAATCACATTAATTTATGAAATAAAATTCATATGATTGATTTTAATAAATTAAGACTAGATTTAAAAAAAATAGAATAAATCCTCTCCTAAAAATCAACTCCTTAATCAAATAGAACCATATTATACTAAGTAAGCAATATAGGTGCCAATTTTGGCTAGAAAATTTGGCTCAACCAGTGCCTAGCTAGGCTTGGACGAGCCGAAATGACTCAGCACAACATTGCAGCTAGGGCTGCAATTCATTAGTAGCCCTAAATGGCATGCACTGCACTCGCATTGTTGTGAATTATTACAATGTGTTCCAACCCTAATTACAATGGTTGCAGTGCTGAGCTGTCGAGACAAGGACAGGCCACATCATACCCAACTATGACATCAAGCATAAACATGGTGCCTGAATTGGACCCTCCACTAAGCAACAAAAATGTAAGAAAGATACATGAACTTTTCAAAACAAGAACCATTAAAAACAAACCTTTCTTCTTTGTGCTGCTGGAGAGACATAAATGTGAGCCATAAATATAAAGGTGAAACCACAATTAGTATGTCTGCATGATGCTTTCTCTTCACAATTGGCCAAAATAACAGGAAGACTAATGCTAAAATAAAACAGAAGTTGAAATTGTTAAGCCCGTTCCAAAGATAGAACAGTTTCCCTTCGGTCCCATACAAATGACTCTCTCCTTCAAACACATTATACAGTAAGAGATTCACAATAGATGATGTCCATCGCCCATAGAAATGGTAGTCAACTAGCACTGAAAGCACCTGCCGTAACAGCACCTTTGGATAAGAATAAAGACAAATAATAATAATAATAATATAAATATGAAAAAAAAAGGAAAAATAAACTTACAAAAGTAAAAATAGAAGTGGCTAACCCGATAAAAAATGCTGGCCGAAATCTCCTAATTAGAGAACAAAAAGCAATTGGCATGAAAGCCAAAATTGAGAATGGCCAACCAAGTAGCGTTCCAACAGCAGCAACAGCTATAGAAGAAGAATATTTCTGAAAAAGAAATAATCCTGATGAAAGACTCATGGCATACATGGAAAATGAACTCGGCAAAAAGCCTGAGAAAAGACCCAAATAATATAAACATGAGAGGAGGAGAAACAAGCGCAAACAACACAATTTTTGATTCTTTCATTACTGCTATTTTGATATTTAATCTGTTGTATTGTCAAAAGGGATGGACTCACTAGTACTGGAAAAGAAACAGCCGCTGGTCAAGCACAGCATTGCCAAGGCATAGGAAGCAAGTCGTTTGCCATATTTCCTAGAGAGAGCCACAACAAGAGTAGCATCCACTGCAACAGAAATGATTCCAAGTAAAAGCCGCACTGCATAAAATACTCTAACCTGTTGCATGAAAAGTGAAATGAATGGCCTAAATATATTATAAACAGTGAAGCAATAAAAAAGAAATTTTTGAAGGAATCGAGTACTTTTTCTTCTCCAAATAACCAAGCAGCAGGTCGACCCACTAATTCATGGACACTGATGTACAAGTAAGATCTTAATGCATACTGGGAGCTGAAAGAAACATATTAAATCATACAATGCCCAAGGGCACAGTTACCATATAAATTTCAATTAACAACAACAGATCATAGTACGAAATCCCCCTCCCCCTGCTTAATTCTTACCAAAAATGGTGTGTTTTTCCCAAACCCTAATAGAGAATAGCTTGTATTACATCAAATATTTGAAAGAGTGAGATCTCAATCTATTTGACAGCTAGATAAATGTAGTTTAGTTCTGACAGTTGAACAAAAAAAATTAAAATATATATATATTTTTTTAATCATTTTATTTTTAAAAAATAAGTGCATTATGGTATGGAGGTCGTACCTAGTGCACAAATCTTTGCTTTAAAATGAGATTTTGGAGAAATTAATATCTCAATAGCTTTACTCCTAAAAATTTAAAAAGTTACACCTGAATAGTCTTGAGATAAACATGCTACCCTTAGAAGAAATTTTGTGCTATCACAATAAAGATTTCCTTAGTAATCAGTCATTTCATTATTATTCTCAGCCAAACATATTAAACTTAATAATTCTCATGAGATCCAGCACACTCATTATCACCAAATGAAATCTTATGCTAAGAAAATAATTTTAATATATGTGGAATTGCATCCAAGTGAACCTATCATGAAAAATATAAGAAATTATAACTATATTGACTGCATTAATTATATATAATTAGGTTATAATTAAATAATTAATCTTTCCAATTATTCTCATGTCAGTAATAGAGTCGAATGAACGAATCCAATCAGACAAGAAATTAATACTTGGATCAATCATAAAGTATATTTGCATACCTCCTTTATGACAATATAAATCATTTCATAAAATATGTCATGTTTATCCCAATAAAATATTTTAATTCCTAAAAATTATTTCTTCAAAGTTTAAATGGATTCCTTGAGTTGGGTGATTTCTAACTCAATGTCTTACATAATAAAAATATTATCCATCTATGAATATAACAAATGAGTCGGACATCCTAGACATGACCACAAAAGTCAGCCCAAGCATATCAAGACTCATGCCTAGAACAGACACAACTAGACTCATGCCTAGAATAAGAGCGGGCTAGCATAGTGGCATGGCTCGGGCAATGAGAAGAAATGTGGTTTAGGTCACATGCCAAAATAGATTTTAACAAGGCACAGCATGACACAACACAAGTGGCCAACAGTCAAGCCAAAATTGACACAGGTGACAAAATAACTTGGATCGTGCTAAGGTCATGCCTTCGAGTCAAGCAGAACCAGATCTAACAAGGCACATACAAATCATGCACCATATTTTTTAAAGACCCTATTTTTTAATGACATCAAGACAAGGGACATCAGTGAGGTGTCACATGCATGCATGCATGCATACGACACATCAAAAAAAATATTATTTTTTAAAAGGTTCTATTCATTGGATTGTCTCCAACCACTGGACAAAATCCAACATCTAGTTGAATTTTGTCCAATTTTTGGGATAAAAAAAATTTTTTTTTTTTTTGAATTTTTAAAAAATCTTTACATACATATAATATTTATATTTTTCAAATTCAATTTTATCAAAATTTTAAAGTTGTCATTTGAGTATTTTTTTTTTTATATAATTTATTTTTGCAATGAGAATAATATTCAATCCAACGAACAATAAAATTACAAATGCGAGTTCTATTAAAGTATACAAGGTACATGTATATTACTCCTTATTTTTTTTAGTTTTATATATTTGAGTTAAAGTTATAAAATATAAAAGATATGAGAGCCTAGTATATATGAGATATGAAATAGAATTAAATGTTAAATTACTTTTGTTGATTATTATTCATGATATACATCATTAAGTAATTTTTTAAAAAACAATTTTTTTTATTTTTTATTTTTTATTTTTTATTTATTTCAAACAATGAAAAAAAATTAATTTTATTAAATTAATTAAAAAATAAAAAATAATAATATATTAGAACATGTATCAAACAAATTTAATGCTTATTATATAGATCATGAGATTGTATTCTAAATTTTATATGATAGAACACACTCATAGAATGGAATTATAGAAATAAAAAATATATATCTAGTTGAGAAAACTTATATTCTCCTATTTGATAAAGAGTTAAAATTTTTTTAATAGGAAATATGAACCACAAATTATCTCATCAGTGAGATATCTTCTTCTATCATTTTTCAATATACATCATTTTATCTTTGAAAGAGATTATTTATTATATCTTCTTTTTTAAAAAGTGTTTTATCTATGAACTCTCCTCAAGATGGGGCAGAATATCACCTAAAACCTTAAAATATATTTTTCTTGAATACTTTAATACTCAAAAAATATAACTATTTTTCAACAAGATATGATAAATTTTAATAAGTGGTGATGTTACTTTTTTAACAAGACTCATTTTTAGCAAGCCTATGAAAAGTGAGAATATAGAAGATACATCTAGACTCATTATTCTTTACTCCTCATTAGTTCAACTTGGATCTAGAGCTAAAAGAAATATACTCTTGTAATTTATAAATATACTTGTTGGTTCATATTATGATAACATCCATATGTAATCACCATATATACCAATAAATACATATCAGATTAAATATAAAGAGATCAAGATTTTCAAGAAGAAAAAAACCATCTTATATCTAAATGATATAATAGTCTATGAGTCTATATCATTTCAAACTCATGATATATAAAAAATTGAGAGACCTAATTATCCAAAATTTATCATCTATACTAGGAGAAGAGAACATATGTAATCTACTCAAATAAGAGATGAACCTATCAAAGAGTCAAATAATCATACAGTCAACCACTTTGATTTTGACCTTCTGATTTACGTCGTCAGCGTCGCTGTCTACTACCTTTAAAAGGCCAAAAAATAAAGCATAACTCTCAACATAGGAACATCCACAAGTGTGAATGGCTCTTTTGGTTGTATCATTGAGCTCAGAAAGTAAAAGACAAATTATACTCAATACTCAGTCTTATAAGCTTTGATGCACTTTAGAGGTGTTAAGCAGGTAAGATGGTCGGGCACGACATGAGGCACGACCTAACTGAGTCGTACTTAGCCTAGCACCTCACGATCCAAAATTATGCCTGAATCAGGGTCATGCCGGCCCGAGGCACGACTCATGTCGTGTCGTGCTAGAGGTTGTCGTGCTTCATGCAAGGCCAGAGATTGTTGTGCCTCGTATCAGGCAAGGCACGACTGCATGATTGGCACGTTTGCATGGTCCACAAGCACGGTGACCATGACCCAGGACGAGATCACAGATCACCATGACCCGGGATCACGCCCAGACCCTCGATCCCATTTAAAAAAAACCGGGCATTTTTTAAGCACCCAAACCCAAAACACCATGTTGATGTGGCGAATCAACCAATTGGGACATAAGTCCCAGCTACTAAAAAACTATGCCAGGTGTGTCACAACATTCAGCAAACAAGCACATGCACCCTACAACAACGGCAGTCACTATCACTGTCTAGCACATCTGCACGTGCATCAACTTAAAAGAATGTTTAACAAATCAAAACCTTGTCATTGGAATAAATTCCAATGGCTATGGGCAAAAATCTGACAGCTGTGAGATTTCTGTCCTTGTATATATATATTTAAAAAGTGAATTTTTTTTTTTAAAAATATATATTATTTTAATTAAAAAAATCTATAAATATAGATTAAGTATTTAAAATTTTTCATTCTCAATTTTAAAGCTGCATCATCTCTTCTGCTCTGTACTCTCCTTTACTTTGTTGTTTCTCTCTTAGTATTCCTCATTCTTAGTTTTTAAGTTAAAAATTAGAATGAAACGGCACATGACTTCTAGTTGTGATTACGATAATGCCTAACGGTATCATTCCAAATATTTTATTTTTGTTCTTTAAAAAAATTTAACTTTATTATTTTTAAATATAAACAAAATAATAATAAATGACTAATAATAAATATAATGATAATTAAATTAATATTCATTTAGATATGAATAATAATGATAACCCTACGAAAATATCTAAAATCATAATCATATTTTCTCTCATAATCTTGACTAAAACTCAAATGCCTAAAAAATAAAAAACTAGAAAATTTTTTAGTTTTTTAGATTTATTTTAAGATAATAAAAAATAAAAATTTTAGAAGTATTAATAAAAATTAGCATACTATATATAATATCAAAAAATATATACGTATAAGAATATAAGTAACATAAGTCACATAAAGAGACATTAATCAATATACCAAAAATTATGATATATTAGATCAAAGGCAAACACAACTGAGCATAAGCGATTGAGTGTTTGAAATTGAATATAGTTCAACTTTTTTGATCTTATTCATATACTATAATGATTTAAAATGAAAATACATGACCAAGCTGATTACGATCATATATTTTTCAATTAAATTTTTAAAAGATCCTAGGATAGTCTTTGGATTTCTAGGTCAACATGTAGGTATGCCATAATTAAATATTATAATTTTAAAAAATAATTAATAATTAATAAATTTTAAAAATATAGTAGAGTAGCATCAATGACATTCAGTATCTAGACTAATCACGATGAAATATCTTTTACATGTCTTATCACATACTATATAGATTCTAAATAGATACTAAATAAAAAGATATTAGGATTTTCAAAGAATTTGCATCCTTATTATGACTCGGCCATATATGAGTGCATGATAAAAATCTTTAAAAAATATAATATTCAAGATAAAATATATAGTATCATATTTGATAACACATCTAACAATAGAATAACCATTAATATATTTTTTAAGATCATTAAGGATGGGTCATTAGGAGAGATTTTTCACGTTAGATGTATGCTACATCATTAACCTGATAATACAAGTAAAGATGAAGAGTATTTTTCCTACTTTAGAAAAAATATATAACTCACTAAAATATCTTCAGACATTTAGTAGATAATAAGAATTTGTCAATCTCTGTTTATTTGTGGATCTAAAGAAATAAAAATTAAATGAATGTGAGACACCATTGAAATTACACATACATGATGTTAGAGTCATGTGTTATATACAAATACGTGATATCCAAATATATCAATAATAAGAGTGACGAACTTATTATTGACAACAGAGACTAAGATACAAATATTTCAATTATTAAATTCCTAAAAATTTTTTATGACACGACGAACATATGTTCATCAGTTTATACTCTCGTCACTTGCATTGTACTCAAATACTTATGCAACATTAGTATTATATTTAGAAAATTTATAAATGACCCAATATTTAGTGAGATGATTGTTGAGATAAAAACCAAATATTTAAAATACTGATTAACCATTTTATCTCTTTATTATCTGTTTGCATGTAAAGACCTTATGATTAAGATAAAAGGGATAAAGAATATTTTAACATACATATCCTCATGCATGAACCAAGAAGACTAACCTAAATGATTTATTCATGAAAAATTTTATTAAATTATTTACATACTACGACATTAAGTATAGTTGTTGTGTTGTTAGACTCCGAGTACAGATATGAACACCATATTCGAAGATAATGACTTCTCTATTTAGTTAGTAAAGGAAAAATAATGGGATGAACCATCAGATAAATGTGAACTGTTTCAATATTTAGATACTAATTACTCTTTAATCATATCACATAACGATAACAAGAATATTAATATTTTATAATAATAAAAATCATATGAGTCGACCTATCTCATGTTGTCTAAGATGACACGGGATTTACTAACTCTTCTGGTGCCGAACATAGCTTCAGAGTTTATTTTTTTATTACAATCAATGTGATTTTAGATAGAAAATCGAGACTACAGTCAGATATCATTGAGGCACTAACATACATGAAAGATTAAGTGAATTCAAAATTGAGTATCCATAATCATGCTGGAATAAGAATAGAGAAGTTGATAAATAATGACTCGTTAAACTTTGAGAAGACTAAGCCCATAATCAGTGATATTATCTGATGCTTACACAATAATGATTAATTGCATACTCATACAAATTAGCATTGCGATTGAGACATTGAGTTTGCATTATTATGATTAAAATTGTTATTTTTATTTTATGTTATTATGAGTTATGACTTTATATTATTTTATTTATTTTTTGATTGAATGATGAATAATGAGATGAATGTATTTATTTAATATTTTTGATTATTTATTATACTTTATTATTTGTGTTAATGAATTTATTTTTTTGTACTTTATGTGAAATAAATAAATAATATCATAACTCATAGAGAGTAACTTAAAATATGAAATTTATAAAAAAAATTGACATAATTAATTCACAATTTCATTACTGATGAGGGGTGGAGGTGAGACCGAGATGGTGATGATGATGGTGATGATGAGTCGAGTCGAGTGCGAGTCAATCTCCAACTTGAAGTCCTAACTGACTAGCTATGCTGGGCTAGGCCTAGGCTAGAATATCTAAGCCCAAACCAGCCTGATTAAACATGGCATAGCACGGCCAGGCACCATCCACCCAGCACGACCGAACGTACCATGCCATGCTAGCCATTATTGAGTCGTGTCGTGTCTAGCACTACACGACTGTCATGTCATATCGTGCCGACAAGGCACTAGCTGTTTGATACCTATAATCAAATACTTCAAATTATGCTTACGACCATATACTCAAATTGTTATGCCTATAAATAGGGTTACCAGAATAACTCGGTCAAGTTGAGTCTGGTTGGGGTTCAACTCAAACCCAACCTAAACTTTGCTTGTGTTGCAACTATCCAACCAATGCCCAACCATATTTATTCTCGAGTTGTAAATTTTCAACCCCGAGCTGATTGTATATCAAGTTGGGTTCGAGTTACTCAAGTTGATCCAACCCAAGTTACAATGCTAGCTAAGAATATCATTTCAGACAAGAGAACAAATTTATAATTAAATATTATAAAAGTTTTAATATAATTAAATGAATAAGATGATGCACAAATTCATTTAACATACTTAAATCAATGATTCTTCAAGCATTAGAACTAAATGATGAATTACCTAATGAAATCAAAATTTTAAACTATAAAGATGAAAAACAAACAAAATAATAGATCATAATTGTGATACATAACCAGAAGCATTAGTTGATCAACATAATTTTTTTTTAATTTTTTCAATTCATATTCAAAAAATTGTTAGTTTGAATATATTTCATTTTATATTATTATATTTTATTTTATATAATTATTTTAAATTAAAAAAAATAATGCTATTTAATTTTTTTATTTCATCATATATATATATATCATATATGAGATCATACCTTGGTGTGATGACAAGTATTTTCGCTTAATGCTAGATCTGTAAAATATTAATTTCTTGTTAGCCTTATTTATTAAAATCAAAGAGATTGATTCTGATTAGTCTCAAAGCTGAGACTTATTATAATTGATTGAAAATATTTGTCATCACACCAATGTATGACCTCATATATGATATAATTGATTGAATGCCATGTTTACTAGGTAGAACTTATATATATATATATATATGTGTGTGTGTGTCAAACTGGCAGGGCTGGCCCATTTTTTTAGGGCACATTCATGCTACCGTGCCGGGCCGGGCACGGTTCCTGTAACGTGCCCGGCCCGGCACGATTTAAAAATAGCCGAGCCCGGCACGGCCAGTAGGCACAACGGGTCGTGCCGTGCCTTGCCTGGCCTGCTCGTGCTTGCCTGTCCGAGCTGTTCGAGATACGGGAAGACTACGGCTCGGGTCGAATCAGACCCGACCCGCGGTCTTTTTTTTGCGGGAGGGGCATCCTGGGGTCAGGCTCACGGGACACCCGGCACGAGACTAACCCGTGCCGGGGTGCCGTGCCGCGTGCCGAACCGTGCTGGGTCAGGCACGGCACGGCTCTGGCCAGGCACGGCACGACACGCGCCTAACCAGGGCACGGCACGGGCCCGGCCACAAAATTTTTCCGTGCCGGGCCGGCCCGGCCCGGTTGACACCTGTATATATATATATAAGTTCTACCTAGTAAACAAGGCTTTCGATCCAAATTACAAAGTAACCTAGAGGCCATGGATCCTTGGACTGGTACCAAATTACAAAGCTGTATAATATATATATATATATATATAAAATACAGCACGAGTTCAAATTACAAAGTAACCTAGAGGCCATGGATCCTTGGACTGGCACCAAATTACAAAGCTGTATAATATATATATATATATATATAATACAGCACGAGTTCAAATTACAAAGTAACCTAGAGGCCATGGATCCTTGGACTGGTGCTATGCAAAACCTAGGATAGCATAAAAGCCCAGAGCCCTTGAGCATTACTGTATGAAACTCATGATAGCTTGGATTCGATCCAATGCTTTAGACTAAGCTGACACAAACCAAGGTTAGCCCAGGTTCAATGCATGTTGAGCCAAGAACGACTTGTGCCAATGGCCCGGGTAATGCTGGGTTGATTGCTTGTCCAACTAGACACAACACAACCCAAGTTTGCAGCAGGCCACCGAGCCATGAAAGGCAATGATTTTTCATAGAATTGAAAATAGGGCATGATAGCCCGGTGTGAGCCCAAAAGAACATTGTGCTACACCCAACACAATCTGTTTGACACATCTATATGCAATTGATACTCTGACATAAATTAATCAATTGAATCGTATTCCAACAAATATTCTTATTGATCATATTATTAAATCTTCGTATGATAAAAGTATGCAATTAATCAATTAACTTTACTACTAATAAAAAAATTATATGAATGATTAATTATCTTATTATTATCACATTATATATAACTTATAAAATTAATATAATTCATAATTTACTTATTTATTAGATTTTCTTTGACAAATTCACTTAAACACTACTTTTCATATACTAAAATATATAAAAAATTCCAAAAGCCATGGATCTCTTTCAACAATCACATGTATATGCATTTAACTAGGTTTAATTCAATTAAAGTTATATCTAGTTTTGTAATAATTAAATATTTAATATTTCATACCTCAATATTAATGATAAAAATTTGTAACATATACACTGATATATCTCTGAAATATTCCTAAATTCTAAATATCGATATATCTATCAAAACCGATATATCTATCTTTGATTTATACTCATACGCAAATACACATCAATATATCTTTGATATATCTAATATATCCGTAAAATCCAAATGCTAATATATCCATATAAACTAATATTTTAATCCTTGCTCAATATGCGAAACATTATGCCTGGATAAAATGATCAAAGAAAATTTAGAAAATAATTAATTATATTGATTATTTAAATTATATCTAATTTAATAATAATTAGATAGTTAATCTTCTATATAATTTTCCTATAACTAATAAAGTCAACTATTATAGCCATATTGAACAAGAAATCAATACCCTGATTAATAAGCATGTTTATTAGAGTCAAAGTACAACCCAAAAATTTAATTGTTATTAGAGTATCAAGCATATACAATTTATATGATAAAATAATATCTCTATTTGAGTAAACCACGTTTATTCTAAGAAAGGATATGAGACTATCAATGTTTATTTAGAATTATAATTGAAAATATTCTTTAAGTTGAATGATCTCCAACTCATTATTTCTCGTAACTAAAATATCATTCACACACACAAGTAAAATTATCCAGCATCAAGGCTCTTTAAAAAATAACAAAAAAGTTATTAACATACTCGTATAAAATCTCGTAAACTAAACTTTCAATGACCTCTACAATTCATATTGTTCCATATTAAAATGCAAACAATAAATAAGAAACAATCAATATCAAAATATTATACAACAAATACTCTTTTAATATACAAAAGTGATTTAGACAACTCATAAGTTGGATGCACCTATTAAAAATATTAAAAATAGATAATAAATAAATAAAAATTATAATACATCCATCAAGTTGGTACATACAAGTCCATAACATCTACCTTAAAATAAAGAAAGGTAAGTTGAGATCTCCTCTAGAATTTCATAAAAATATTTATTAATTATTCTATTATCTGAATATATATTGCAGTAATAATTTCATCATGAATCTTCTCCATGAAGAAGAAACAATCCACATCGATGTGCTTCATCCACTTTTGAAGTATCAAATTTGAGACTATATATCATAATTACTAACTGCTACAATAAAGGATAGTGGGAGAAAAATACATAATTGATCTCCTCAAACATATGTCGCATTTAGAATATCTCACCAATAACTATTATGATTATTATGAAAATTACCTCTACAATGGATCTCTAAATAACTATTTACCTTTTACTTTTTCATGAGACATAATTATCTAAAAAAAAAATATAAAATCATACCGTATATCTCCTCTCAGTGTATAAAGATATCCAACTCAAATTTTAATATCTGACTATTTACAAATGTATATGATCCCTAAAAGATATCTAAAATCCTAGAGACTTCTTCACATATCTCAATATGTAAAGAAATACAACAAAATGAACTTACAAAAAAAATTTAAGAAGCAACTAATTATATTATTGTATATGTTATATTTAATCTAATTATAATCAAATAATTAATTTTTTCTATGATTCTCTTATAAATATTAGAATCAAATAAACACATCATATCATAAGTTAAGTTAGCACCTAATTAATTAAATTATCTACTTGAATACAATCCAAAAGATTAGCTCTACAATAATATTAAATGCATATTTCCTTTGTAACAAGATATCACTCTTTGGCTAAGTCATTTATATACTAAGAAAAAATTTAAGTCTCACACTAGAGGTGTCAAACGAGCCGTGCCGGCCCAACCCTTTTTAGTCAGCCCAACCATACTTCCGTGCCAAGCCAGGCACAACATGGATACTATTCTGTACCATGCCTGGCCCGGAATAGTTTCTTCAGGCCAAGCCCAGCACGGCCGATTATTTTACCGTGTTGGGTCATGCCCGTACGAACCAAATCAAGCCCATGCGGGGCGGTTTAAAAAAATTGTTTTTAATATTTATGTAATTATAAAATATATATTAGATTAGATAATGTTTAAAAATATTTAAATTATAACTTAAAAATTGTTGAATAGTTATAAAGTTTAATTTTTTTTATTTTAATTATATTTTAATTAAATTAATAGATTTAAATTATAATATATTAGAACTAAATTTTAAAATTTTTAATAAAATTTTTATATACAAAAAAATAAATTAAACACAAAATTTCTTTAATAAATTAATTACAAAGTCACAAAGCCAAACATAAACCAAACGTCCAATCAACCAATCCCAAACCAAAACAAATACAATTTAAATAAAAAAGCATACAAAACAAAATATTTAAATCAAAATCATGAATAATACAAAATTCATAAGCATGAGCATAAATATAACATAAGTGTCGCGATCGGGTGTCGGCATGTCACAATCCCACAATCGTCAACCGTGAAGTATCAAGTGATAATGGCATGTGGCATAGCAACGGGCAACCTCATCAATCATCCATCAACATATCATGATCATCCTCAATCGCAACATCAAAATCACTATCATATGGATCATCATCATCAACAATCAACTTATCCACTTTCGCTACGGCTGCAGTCCTTGTCCCAGCATAATCCTAGATGCTAAACATCAAATCCTTCCAATCCTTTATGCATGCTAAGGCCTCAACAATATCTAGGCGTAATCTCAATTTTCTATCCAAAATTACATTCAATACAATAAAAAAAGAAGACTTCAATATTACACTAGACACTGGAAGAATTAGTAGATCCCGTATCATTCTAAATAGCATGAGAAAGATGAACTCATATAATTTTCACCACTATAATATATTAAAATTCTTAATATCATAATGTGATAGGATTAAGCAGTAATCAATATCTAGTACCAATAAAGCTCGCTCCTATGCGACGATCCACCCCGTCATTTTCCCCTCACTAACTGAATAAAAAAATCATCTCCGAAGATGATATCCATGTCCGTACTCATAATTTCACTACTACTATCACCATACCTAGTATCGTAGTATATAAAAAGATCAATCAATTTTTTGTGAATGAATTCTTCAGGTTGGACTTTCAAGTTCATGCACAAAGAAATATAGGTCAAAATATTATCTACCCCTTCCACCTTGATTCTAAGACTCATGCATGCAGCGAGACAATAAAAAGATAAAATGATAAACTAGTATTTTAAATACTTGATTTTTATCTTTACAATCATATGACTAAGTGTCAAGTCAACTCGATACTTTCTAAAAATACTACTAATATTACATATACACATGTGTGCAATATAAGTCGTGAAAGTATAAACCAACAAACATATGTTCATCGTTTCATAAAAAATGTTCAAATTTTTCAAAAATAAAATTCATGTATCCCAGTCACTATTATCAATAAAAAGTTCATCACTTTTACTATTGACGTAGTCAGATATTACTTGTTTGAATCCAACACATAACTCCAATATCATGTACGTGTAATATCAACAATATCTCACATCCAATTGAAATTTCTTCTTAAGATTCACTAACAGACAGAGACTACCATACTCATGTTGTCTGCGAGAAATACAAATATATTTTAGTACATTACGTATATTATCCAATGTGATGAAACATACCTTCATACCCACTTGTACAATCAGGTTAATCACGTGACACATACATCTGATATGAAAGATTTCTCCTAATGATGCGTCTCTAATATTTCTAACAAACATGTTAATCACTACTTCATTATTAGATGCGTTATCGAATGTGATAGTAAAAATTTTATTTTAAATTTTATATTCTCTAAAAACTTTCATCATGCGCTCAAAAATGATCAGGTCATTATAAAGATGAAGAATCTTAGATAATCCTAAAAATTTTTTATCCATTGTCCAGTTAGAATCTACATAGTAGGCAGTAAGACATGCATAAGATAAATCACCGTGACTTGTCCAGATATCGGACATCACGGACATTACTATACTATATGCCATAAATTCATTAATTATTATTTATTTTTCTAACTTATAATATTTTAATATGTCGTTCATAGATGTGGACCTATGAATTCTACAATAAGCAGGCTAAAAATATGTCTGCATGATACCCACTATCATTGGATCTTCTAAAAATCTGATCGGAAGACTCATTAATGTGATAAGTTGTGTGATATCTTCCCTAGCTAACTCGCAATGATATATGAAGGGGGTAAACTTTAAGACTGAACTCGATCCAGCCTCAAAAAATACTAGCTAAGTTGGGTTTGCCTAGGATCTAATGCACTATATTTTTTGATGCATATTTTCACATGCCTCTTAAGGTGTCCAATATCAAATACACTCTTACAAGTTAAAATTTTCTTTCAATATTTACACTGTACCGTTTCTTCTTCCTCACCCCTAATATTTTTTTATTTTATAATATTAAAATAAGTCCAAACTAGAGAAATCCTCATATTTTTTATTTTTTAGATATTTGGGTTGAGACGACCAAAAAAATCAAAATTTCAACAGCTTTAGACCTTTGTGTAAGATTTTTATTTTCTAAATTTAAATAAGTTTCATTATTATTAATCATTTTTTTGGTTTTTTTAGACAAGAGATATAACCTAGATGATAGAAATAGATTAAAGAGTATAGACTAGAGAAAAAAAAAATAAAAAATACTAATTTTTAAATATTAATTATTATGTTAAGTAGAGGTGACCTAAGAAGCACAGACACGGAGACGGACACGGGGATACAACACGGCAAGATACGACACGGCAAGATTCGGGGACACGACAAATTCTAAAAAACTAGGATACGAATACGGATAAGATACGACATGATAAAAAAAATAAACTTAAAAATAAAAATTATTTTCTTTATACATATTATGTATTTTATAAAATAAATTAAATTAAATTAAAATATTTTAGATTATAAAATATATATATTTTTTTTTATTTTATAAAATAAAAATATTTTATTTTATTTTATTTTATAAAATAATATTTATAAATTTTATTTTATTAAAATAAAATTATAAAATTATCTTATATTATATAAAAATATATTTTTTTATTTTATAAAATAAAAATATTTTATTTTATTTTATTAAAATATTTTATTTTATTCTAGCCCCCAGCCTACCCCCAACCCTCAACCCGCGCCCACCCTCTGCCTCCCCCCCGTCAATTCGCCCCTTGCCTCAATTCGCCCCCTGCCTCAATTCGCGCCAGCCGCCCCTCCCTTCAATTCGCGCCCAACCCCTACCTACCCCCCCCCCCTCAATTTGCGCCCCTGCCGCCTGTGTCGAGTGGCCAATGTCGCCCATGTGGCGACATTGGCCACTCGACACGTATCCGACCCGTATCTGTACCGTGTCACCGTGGACACGGCAGTCCAGTGGCGTATCCGTGCAACACAGGAGGTGTCAACCGAGCCGAGCCATGCCGAGGCCAATCGAGCCTCGTGTCGGGCCGGGCCGTGCCGTGCCGTGCCGAGGCCAACCGAGCCTCGTGTCGGGCCGTGCCGTGTCATGCCGAGGCCAACCGAGCCAGAGTTCGAAATTTGTCAATGATACGCCACGTGGCGTATCAGACACGTATCCGACCCGTGTCTGTACCGTGTCACCGTGGACACGGCAGTCCAGTGGCGTATCCGTGCAACACAGGAGGCGTCAACCGAGCCGAGCCATGCCGAGGCCAATCGAGCCTCGTGTCGGGCCGGGCCATGCCGTGCCGAGGCCAACCGAGCCTCGTGTCGGGCCGTGCCGTGCCGTGCCGTGCCGAGGCCAACCGAGCCTCGAGTCAGGCCAGGCCTTGCCATGCCGAGGCCAAATGAGCCTCGTGCCGTGCCTGGCCCGGCATGATTCCACGGCCAATTGGCATGGTACTACGGCACAACCCAAGACACTACCCCACCCAGCACCAGCAACTTTCTGAAAATTGCTCGAGCCAGAGTTCGATTCCACCCCTCCCCACCCGACCCACGGGCCCGCCCCCAACCCCCAACGGTTCAATATTAAAAAAAATTAAATAATTTAAATTTTAACCGTTAGATTTCACTTCCAACAGGCATGGGGCAAAATCTAACGACCCTCATAATTATGCCCCTTAATTATCAATAAAAAATACCAAAAAATACAAAAAAAATTACTTATTTTAAAAAAAAATCATTCTTATAATCTATAAAAGCCCCTCCCCCCTCTTTAAAATTTTTATTTTTTCAAAAACATAAATTCTCTCTCTCAAATCTCCTCTCTTGGGATTTTGGTATTCAACTTGACTTTTCAAGACTCACAACTCAGGCTCAACTTTTTGAGACTCACAACTCGGGCTCGACTTTGGAAGTTTGAATCTTGGTATGAACTATGATGCACATCCTATACATTACAATGCTTTATAAGTATTTTTAATTTTTGTTTATTATTTAACTAAAACTGTTAACATAATAATTAATATTTTAAAAAAATTAGAATTTTTTTATATCTCTAATCTCTACTTTTTAATCTATTTCTATCATTTCGGTTCTACCTTTTATCTAAAAAAAATAAAAAAAAAAGACTAATAGTAATGAAACTTATTTAAATTTAGAAAATAAAAATCTTACCCAAAAATCTGATGATGCTAAAACTTTAGTTTCTCTGGTTGTCTCATCCCAAACATCTAAAAAATAAAAAATTAGAAGGCATTTTGTAGTTTGAACATATTTTAATATAATAAAATAAAAAAATATTCGGGATGAGAAAAAAAAAATGGCACAGTGCAAAAATTATAAAAGAATTTTAACTTATAAGAATGTGTTTGAGACTGTGCACCTTAAAAGGTATGCCGAAATATGTATCAAAAAACATGATGCATTAGATCCTAGGCAAACTCAATTTAGTAATGTATTTTTTGAGGCTGGATAAAGTTCAATCTTAAAATTTATTTCCTTCATATACCACAACGAGTTGGGTAGAAAAGGAATGACCAAACTTATTATATTTATGAGTCTTCTGATCAAATTTTTGAATAATCCAAAGGTAGTGAGCATCATGCAGACATATTTTTAGCATGTTTATCATAGAATTTCTAGGTCCACATCTAGGAACGATATACTAAAATATAAGTTAAAAAAATAAATAATAATTAATAAATATATGACATATAGTAGAATGGTGTCCATGATATCCAATATGTCATAATAATTCATCTTATGCATGTTTTATCGCCCATTATGTAGATTTTAAATAAATAATGAATAAAAAAAATTTTAAAATTTTTTGAGATTCTCCATCTTCATGATGACTCGGTCATTTTTGAGTCTATGATAAAAAATTTTAGAGAATATAAGATTCAAAATAAAATAACAATTAACTTGTTTATTAGAAATATTAAAGACGCACCATTAGAAGAGATTTTCTAGGTCAGATGCACGTGTCACGTGATTAACCTAATTGTACAAACGGATATGAAGGTGTATTTTCTCACTTTAGATAATATACATAACTCACTAAAATATATTCGCACATCTCGCAGACAATAAGTTTGATAGTCTCTATTTGTCTGAAAATTAAAAAAAAAAAATTCAAATCGAATGTGAGACACCATTAAAATTACACGTACCTGATATTAGAATCAAGTGTTAGATATGTGCAATATCCGATTATATCAATAGTAAGAGTGACGAACTTTTTATTGACGATAATAACTGGACAATGAAAATTTTATTTATGAAATTCTTAATTTTTTTGACATGCCGAACATGTGTTCGTCGATTTATACTCTCACGACTTACATTGCACTCAGGTACATATGCAACATTAGTAATATTTTTAGGAAGTATCGGGCTGACCCGACACTTAGTCATATGATTACAGAGATGAAAACTAAGTACTTAAAATATCAGTCCACCATTCTATCTCTTTATTATCTCGATGCATGCATGAACCATAGAATTAATGTGGATATGATAGATAATATTTTGACCTAAATTTTCTCTGCATGAACCTAGAAATTCAACCTGAAGAATTCATTCACGAGAAGTTGACTAACCTTTTCACATACTACGATATTAAGTATTGTAGTAATGATAGTGAGACTATGAGTACGGACATGGATACCATTTTCAGAGATAATAATTTTTTCATTCAGTTAGCGAATGAGAAACAACGGGATGGACCGTTGAATAAGAGTGAACTTTCTGGGTACTTAGATATTGATTATTGCTCAATCCAATCACATTCTAATACTAAGAATCTTAATATATTACAGTGATAAAAATCATGAGTCAATCTTTCACATGCTATCTAGGATAACACGAAATCTACTGACTCATCTGATATCGAGCATAGCATCAGAGTATATTTTTTCTATTGCAGTGAATGTAATTTCAAATAAGAGATCAAGATTACATCCAGATATTATTGAGACTATAACATACATGAAGGCCTGAAAAGATTCAAGATTTAGCATTCGAGATTTAGCATTCAAGATCGTACTGAAATATGGACTACAACAGCAATAAAAATAGAGAAGTTAATTACTGATAATGATTTTAATGTTAAGGTTGAGAAATATCATGATATGCCAATGAATAATTGATGAGGTTGCCCATTGTCACGCCACATGTCATTGCCACTTGATGCCTCACGGTTGACGATTACAGAATTGCAACATGTCAACACCCAACTGCAACACTTATGTTAGATTTATGCTTATGCTCATGAGTTTTGTATTATGCTTGATTTGGTTTTTTAATTTTAATATTTATTTCTCTTTTTTATTTATATTGTATTTGATTTGATTTGAGATTGATCGATTGAATATTTGGTTTACGTTTGGCTTTGTGACTTTGTGATTTGTTAAAAAAATTTTATGTTTAATTTATTCTTGTGTTTAAAAATTGCATTAAAATTTCTAAAATTTAATTCTAATAAATTATAATCTAAATCTATTAATCTAATTAAAATATAATTAAAATAAATAAAAAAAATTAAACTTTATAACTATTCAATAATTTTCAAGTTATAATTTAAATATTTTTAAATATTATCTAATCTAATTAATATTTTATAATTACATAAATATTAAAAACAAAAAAAAAAGTAAATTTTTCAAACCAGCCCGTACGGGCCTAATTTAGCCCATACGGGCCTGACCCAGCATGTTAAAATAACCACCCATGCAGGAGGGTCGTGACGGGCCTGGCCTAAAGAAACCATGTTAGGCCAGGCACGGCATGGTACAGTAAACATGTCGTGCCTGGCACGGCACTAAAGCATGGCCGGGCTACCTAAAATCATGTCGAGCTGGCCCGACATGGCCCATTTGACACTTGTAATGTTAAGTTAAGAATTTTAATTAAATAATAAATAAAAATTAAAAATACCTGTAAAACAATGTAAAAATTGAGGACGTGCACCACAGTCCATACCAAAATTCAAACTTTCAAAGCTGAGCCCGAGTTGTGAGTCCGAAAAAATCAAGACGAATACCAAAATCCCGAGATATAAAAAATTTGAGAGAGATTTAAGATAGTGAGAATTTATATTTTTAAAAACATAAAAATTATAGAGAAACAATTTTTATAGATTATAAGTATGATTTTTTTAAAGTAATTTTTTGTATTTTTTATTGATAATTAAGATACAGAATCATGAGGATCATCGGATTCTATCCCATAGCCATTGAAGACTAAATCCAACAACTAATATTTAAATTATTTTAATTTTTTTTAATGTCAAACCGTCGAGGTTGGGGGCAAGCCCACTGGTCAGGTGGGGAGAGGTGGAATCAGAACCCGGGCCTAAGGAATTTTTGGAAAGCTACTATCATTGGTGCTAGGTGGGGTGGCGTCTCGGGTCATGTCAAGGTACAGTGCCAACGGGCCACGAAACCATGTTGGGCCAGGCACGAC
Organism: Sapria himalayana; assembly: GCA_029783825.1. NCBI lineage: Eukaryota > Viridiplantae > Streptophyta > Magnoliopsida > Malpighiales > Rafflesiaceae > Sapria > Sapria himalayana. The sequence goes on along the minus strand of JAREIK010000185.1, from coordinate 415,981 downwards.
ATGATACCTGGTTGATCTCAGCACGACACAGCACGATTGGTGCCGTGAACAACCACAACACGGGCACGGGCACAGGCACAAGAAATTCCTATGTCATTCTAGGCCAGGCACGGCCGAACCATGTCATGCCTCATGCCGGGCCAAGCCAGCCCGATTGACACCTCTATATGTGCCAACTATGTGCATGCTTATATTGTGGCCCTCTACCCTCATCGTGTGAGTGCTTATGTTATGCACATGCTTGCAATAAATTTGTTTTCAAGCAATACATGTGTACTTGTATTGTGTTAGTAAAGTACTCTCTCTTTAGGATCTCAAATCTCACTTTATATCATATTGAACTTAACAAATATAAAATAAAATAATAATATTCAATAAAAATAATATACAACACAAGTCATTATATAATTGATATATATAATTAGAATAACTCACAAATTGAATATTCCTATAAAGAATATTAAAAGTAATATAAAACAAAGTACTAGCATAGCTATAATAAAATAAAAACAATAGCATTGTTGTTAAAGACTGCACATATTTTACTTGGATGTATTTGTTAAAACAAAAATCATGCCTTACATATTTTTTTAAATTTTTTTATACCCTTATTCAATCTTAATTTGATGTGCAACTGCAAGTAAAATGTATTAGATTTGATAATGCACATAAACTTGCTTTCATATTCTTTCAATCAAGATAAATTATTTCCTATCATTCATGCATATAAACACCTCAAGAAAATATTGTAGTTGAACCAAAACAATAATATTTACTTAACATGACTTGCACATCTCATTTTTTTTATTCCATATACCACTAAAATATTGAAGCTATTGTATTCGTGTTGTTTTCATTCTTTTTCCCAAGTTAAGTTATAATCACCTTTTCCAATCTCATAAAATATTTTTCCGTGTAGTCTTGTCATATCTTAAATTTTCATCCTTTTCCTAAATTTTTGGCATACATAGATAGCAAAAAGATATGTAAGCTGAATTTAAATCTCTTGCAAAAATGGAACTTTTAGGTTGACCACTTACCAACTAGAGATCATTTTGTAGGTTATGAGTACATATCGCAACAAATATGATGAAGATGAATCATTTGAATGATAGAGAGCCTAAATAGTAGCCAAGGAATACACTCAAATGTCACCATACCAAAATTTCATTATTAGTCTATCCTACAATCTTCCTTGGCTATCCAATTAATTATAAAGAATACAATTTGTTCAATCTCATAGCATCAACATAATTTTCACATCATGTGATATTATTTCTTTTAAGAAAATATATTTCTATTTCAATCCATTATTCAAACTCTATCATTATAAATTTTTTTCTCTGATCATTCCCAATCTGACTATGTTCATGATATTTCTTCACCACTGCACCTTACCACCTCTTAACTATCATAGTACGAATTTGGTACCAACTCATTCTTATTGTCTCCATGAATGCCACACCTCAAATTAATAAATTATATTTATAATGGGTAAATGATATATTAAGTTAAAGTTTGTTTTTGTCTTTTTTCAATTTCAATCCATGTACAAAATTTTGCAAATTCAACATGGGAAGAATGTCGACAAATTAGAAAATACATTAATTATTATTATATTTTGATTGATGAAAGAATACGCAATGACAAGTTCATTTTCTATGACATTATACAAATAAATAACGAATATCACTTGTGAGATAGCTTGAATAGTATCTCAACTTCAACATCTTAGTGTAAGTCACGAAGATGTGTTATATGTAACAACCAAATTGTTTGTCACATAATTACTAATCTAGTTTTTCATGAAAGAATAAAATACAATAAATTTGATTATCACATTCATAAAAATAGATCAAGAATACAATCTATGTATCTCCTCAATACCGATTAATTGATCACAACAAAATGTTTATTTTCTACTCAGTTCATATGCTTCTTTGCAAGATGGGGTATTCACAATATACAAATTCCATCTTGAGTGGGAAGTTAAAATCAAAAATGTTACAGTTTTAGGAATTAGATTTTTGCCATTATTAATTTTCCTTTATATTTTATTGGTTATCTTTTATAAAAATTAATATTTTCAACCAGCAACCTAGGACCTAAACCCTTCTCGTTTCTATTAGGGATTCCGTTGTTAAAAAATCAAGGACGCGCATCCAGCTTTCTTTTCTCTTCTTCTTATATATCTGAGGATGGGCATTTAAACCCTCCAGGGATAAACAAAAACAAATGCAAAGAAAAGAAAGTATCTCTCCCAAATGCATTCCAAGAGTAATGCTCCAAACTTATAACCACTTCATCATCGTCAATCACAAAAAGAAATAAATTAGCATCTTTTACAGCTTCTATATCGAGAGACGCGTACCTGTATTCCCATGTCTGAAACCCAGATTTGTATAGCAGAAAATGAAGAGGCTCCCAATAATTAAAAACCTCATCGCAATCATGTAGAATGTTCGACATAGCACTCATGTACCGAAGAACTCCCAGTGCAAATACCGGCATAAGCCATCCTAAACTCTTATCCACCACGTCTGTTCTACTCTGTCTGATTGGGTTGATGAGTTTTCTACTAGGTTTTGACAATGGCGTGGATATTGAAGGACTTGAAGACGATAACGCTCTCGACCTCATTGTTAGAGCCATGGCAATTGTTTTCTTCTGTGAGCCAATTATGTACTTGTGTGGGCATTTATAATAGAATAAAGTGTAGGTGTTTCAGCTTCAAAAGAGCCAATTAGTCATTGTTTTTTGTTAAAGGTAAAGCCAACCAGCACATGCATGTTTTTCAGATTGCGCACTTTGTAATTGGCTTCCGAAGTTCCAATTAAAAGCCAAGACAAATTTATATATTTATTTATTTATTTATTTTTTTTTTGTAAATAAAATAAAAAAACAAGTTCAAAATGTATCTGCAGACTGCGAAGTATATATTACTTTAGGGTGTGGTGTTAAAAATAATAATTGTTTGTAAATATGAATAAATTTAGGGTAAATTATGTTTTCTAACACTAACCAAAAAATATTCACAAAAAAAATTAAATGTTTTGATACATTCAATATTATCAACTCAGATATACTTTTCCACCTGATCCTTGTTACCTAAACATTTTGTCACATTAGGATACACATAAAAATGTGGGTTGGAAATTTTAAAACACATGAATTGGATTTCCATGTCATCCAATCCACATCCTAAAAAATATCCAAACCAAACTAAAATGCAATCCATTTCAAATAATCCCAAATTATTTTATCCAAAAATATGATACTCATTACTCTATCTTTTCTTTATCTCACATCACAAAAATCACAATTGATCTTCCTCTCCAAAATTATGAAATTCTTAACTTTCAAAAAGAATAGTTATGGATTCATGAGCTTACCATGAATATAAATGGATTTGTTATTTTTTTTGCCATTTAATATACATATAAGTGTGTGTGTGTGTGTGTGTGTGTGTGTCTTTTCGTGCAATATGCACTATAACAAAACTTCAAATTTATGACGTTTTGTTCCTTTACGTATTCAGAAAAATATCATTATTTTATTTGTAATTAGACATGCTATGACATTTTTCTAAAAACATCATTTATTTGGAACATATTTTCTGTTTTTATGACACTTACTAGAAGTGTCATTGTTAAAACTAATAGAAATCATTTCTTGACTCCTTAAAAAATGTCAATGAATAAGGGGCTGAAAATTAAAAACATTGTCATTGATATGAAAATATTAATTTTGAATTTACTGATTTGGAACTAATTAATTTTGTATTTTTTATTTGTAAAATAAGTAATAATATTTAAATTTTACTCTAGATTTTAAAAAAAATTATCAATTTTTAGTTAAAAATTATTTATTAAAAATAAAAAAAACTCATGATCAAATTAAAAAAAATTAATATTTTTACATTCAAATTTGAATTTTTTATTTATAAAATAAGTAATAATATTTAATTTTTAAAATTAATCTGTTGATATTTAATTTATCTTAAAGAGAAATAATAATAAAATGAAAATTTAATGTCATTTAATAAAATGATGTGATGAATATAATATATTCTTGGCGCTTCAATCATTGGCCCTTTAGGAAGTGTAAAGATTTAAAAGAAAATGTGAATTAAAGGGATTAGATGGCTTGATGTTGAAGTTTTATGATAATCTTTTGACCAATCTTATCACTTTTAAAAAAGGTATTTCTTTTTCATTCCATAAATAAATTTGTTTCTTATTCTTTAGACCAAGAGCATATCCAATAGACTCGCTAAATGGAGATGTTTAGCGAGTTTAGTGAGGATTTTTCCAAAATCAATCTCCAATAGTCTCGTCAACTGACTAGCTATTTTAAATATTACCTAAATCACTCGCTAGAAATAGCGAGTCTTCATTCCTTGCCAGAAGCATCAATCGAGATTATCGTTTTAAAAAGTATCCAAAATTCAGGTAATCTTAATATTTTTAACGCATCAATCGAGATTATGTTTTGAGCAGTATTTTTAATTTCATCTTTAACACCATGTCCCAGTATATTGATTCGTTGATTGAAAAAAATATTATGAGCAATGAAATCAAGATTTCGTTAATAAATCGAAAAAAAGAAAAATCATGTATTCATTAATACATGATTTCGTGAATTGAAAAAAATATTTTGGGTAGTGAAAACTGGATTTCGATGCACGAAATCTGGATTTTGATGCACGAAATCATGGTTTCGTTCAACAAAAACATGATTTCGTGAATCATGTTTATCTAGTTAAATTTCATCTCATTTTTAAATATAAATGAGATTTTGTGAATCATGTTTTCGTGAAACATGATTTAGTGAATCATGTTTTCGATTTTATCTAGTTAAAATCCAGTGAAAACTAGATTTTAGCTATCCAGATTTCGTGGCTGGATAGCTAAAATATAAATTTTTAAATTCATCTCATTTTTTAAATATAAATTTTTTTAATATAAATATAGCGAAATCTGGATAGCTAAAATATAAATTTTGTTTGTTTTTTAATTTCATCTCTTTTTTCTTAAATATATATTTTTGTTTTTGATTCAGGTCAAAAACATTTATTTTATTTTTTGTTTTTTAAATAATGATCTAGTTAAATTTAAGTATATATCAGCATTGTGTGTGTTGTGATGAAATAGTTTTTTATATACTAGTTAAAAAATTATTTTTTAAAAGTTAGTTATAGTTTGTTGAGGTGGATAGCTAAAATAGATAGCATTGTTGTAGTCATCTTTAAAATTAAATAGCTAAAATAGATAATATATTATTTTAATATTTTTTAAATAGCTAAATTAGAGATAATTGTTGGAGATGCTCTAAAACTCTTACAACCCGAAAAAGCACAAAGTCACAAACAACACAGAGCTAAATGGTAGACTACTACTCTTCTTTTCATTATTCCAACTGAATCAGTTAAAAGCTCCTGTTGAATCAACGATTTTGTGGCATTATTAATCCATAGTCTTTTTTCAGTGGCTTGTACATGATGAATCCAACTTTTAATGTTCTCACCCATGAGGACCTCCTGCAAATCTGGTAAGAAAATGAACTATATTTACGATTCAGACATTGATTTTGTTGGTGGAAGACCTTGAGACTTCTTTGATATTCTTATAAATGAGGAGTCTAATTTTTAATGTCTTTTTCCTTGTCTCCTTTTAATTTATGTATCAAAAATGGGTTAGTTCACAATAATTTATGTATCAAAAAATGGGAAAATCTTCCTTATTTTTTTTGTTAAGCAGTTTAAGTTTATCAAATATGGATGATTATAGTGTTATGGGGTGGGCTTTACTTTAAAAAGGTTGAAGAGTTTACTATTGTAAGATTACATTTTTTAGGAGTTAACGGGTTGAGTTAGTGTTTGAAAGGTTATGATGTTTAGAGAGTGTTTTTTCTAGTTTCAGAGCTAAGTTCGCTAATTTGGTTTGAAGGGAGAAGACAAAGTGGGAGCTAAGTTCTGGAACAATTTTTTACTTCCTATCACAATGCCATTTAGAAAAAATGTGATTCCAAAATTTCTACTCATTGAGTCATGTCAATCTTTTCACATGTCAACAAAATAAAATAAAATAATTCTTGGGAAAAGAGGTCAAATAAGGCAAAGTGGAGGGCCAAGGATTTTTTCTCCTCCTCAGTTTTTCAGACTGTGAATATATGGAAAAAAGGAGGCTATAATTCCTAAAAATGTGTGCTCTATAGTCATGCCAATTCAAAATCAATTAGCCTAAGGACCTAGAGACATGTAATGTCATATCTATAAATTAGTCTAGCTCACGTATTTGTTTATTTCATGTTTGATATTACAGCAAAATCAAAATATATTATAATCATGTATAGAAATATATGATAGGTAAATTAATACTCACCTAACTAAATACTTTTACTTTATTTTTTATATGTTTTCTATTCATTGAGAAGTTTGAATAGAATATTACTATCTTCCTCACAAAAAGAAAAAAAAGAAAAGAGGGATATTATTATCAAAACAAGAATATGTACCTTATATACCTAGGAATATTGATTATAGGAAATGAGAAATTAAACAAAGTATTTATAAAAATAAGCTACACAAATAAGGATATTACCATCAAAAAGAGACTATATATGTTATATACCTTTTATACATGGGAATATTGATTATGGAAAATGAGAAATTAAGCAAAGTATCTGTTAAAATAAGCTACACAAATAAGGAAAATAAGATTTGGGGGTCCAGTAAATATTATATAAAATTTTTAAGTAACTAGAATTAAATAAAATAATATAGTTAAAAGGAAAATACATGGCCAATAAAAATTTTCCTTTTCTCAAAACACTTTTTATTTTCTATTTTTCTTAGACATGTTTGATAAAAAAAATCATCTTATTTTTTCTTTTCCCCAATCTCATGTCCTTTTTCTTATAAATTAGAGAAATAGCTTTTACCTCAAATATGATTTAAACAATTTTTCGTTAAAAAAAATAACAAAAAAGGAATAAAAACCTATAATGCACTAGAATGCATAATGGGAGGTTCTAGGATCAGATTAGGAGGAGAATAAAATATTTTTATATTAAGGAATTGAATTTTCTCATATTTGACTTTTATATATAGAATAATTAAATGATATTTTTTTTGTTTAAATATTTAATTTTCTAAGAATCGTACTAACTGTGAGAAATAATTTCTCATGTTTGATTTCCTTCAAGAAAATGTACAATTTGAAATAAATTAATAACTATTTATTGATTTATGGATTATTATTATTATTTTTCTTATATTTGTTGTTTAAATATAAAGATAGAGACATCAAAATTAATAGTCATCCCAGATGACCACTTATTATCCTTCTCTAGTTTAATTCAAACACAAAGTCATTATATTTAAAGTAAAAAGTTATCCTTAGTTGGAATATATATAAGTAATAAGTTATCCTTGGTTGGAATATATATATATATATATATATAATCATTTTTTTGTGAAAGATAGAATTAAAATAATGATATAATTATAGTAAAAATAATAATAATCATCATCATTTAGGCTATTATGATACGTTAGATAATAATAAAAATTTTGGTTGTCTTATTATTTATTTTGTGGGACAATTACTTATGTGCACTTTAAATAATCAAAATTAATTAATTTCATTCAATTTCCTTCATAGTATTTTGACTGCTTAGATGTTGCTTTAAGTTGAAAGTTGATTCTTAGGCCTTCCTAATAAAAGTTATATATTTGAAATAAGCATGCGGTAGAATAAGTATATGTTAATCTTGTAAATGATTCAAAAAAAGTTAATCTTCTAAAATTAATGTGATATGTAATCAATTTAAAAAAATGAATCTAAATACATTGGTGGTTGACACGTAGAAATTATGTCTTCCTATATGGGATAGGAACCACTCCCTAATTTATGATGCTAGAAATATTAGTATAAAACAAATAACATAACTTGATATTATATATGTTAATATTGATATACACTTGTTGTAATGTGATTATATATCTTTTTGAATTTACTACTCCTAGGCAATAATATATATATATATATTTACATATATATATATTTATAATTGGATTGTTTAAATTTATAAATATTCAGTATATTATTCTATAAGGGTAAATCTATGTAAATAAAGTCAACATAGTAGAATAGTAATGCTCATCCCTTCTATCTTAGATCTGACATGCTTATAAATATTTTATTAAATTGATTATTGAATATTCTTTTAACAGAGAAAATAGAGGTTGCTAAACGAATAACATTGAAATGTTGATATGTTCTTCCATTTGAAGTTTGATGACTATTGGAAATAATTTGTTCTTTAAAAATTGATCGTTCATGGATCTCAAAGGATAGAAGATCGAATGAATATGAAGATGGAGTTGAATGTTTTGTTGCATTTTAAATACAAAAATCTGCAAATAAAACCTCCATTAAATATCCATGCTTACAATGTGGTAATATGATATTTCATACTCCTCAAAAGATTCGAGACCATTTGTTTTTCTTTGGAATTGATTAAAGTTACCATACATGATATTAGCATGAAGAGATAGCTCCAAGTGGCCCACCAACCATAAGAGTAGAACATTATGATAGATTTTAATTTGATGATCAACATAGTACAATAGAAATGGTTCAAGCTGCACATGATGATTGTCAAAATGATCCTCAATTGTTTGCAAGATTACTACAAGATGTAGAAAAACCATTATATCCTGGTTGTAGAAACTTTACAAGATTGTCTGCCTTGATCAAATTATACAACTTGAAAGTACGTTTTGGGTGGTCTGATAAGAGCTTTTCAGAGCTTTTTTTTCAAATACCTGTAGATATGTTGCCTTTAAACAATGAATTTGTCCATGTATGAAGTGAAAAAGACATTAAATTCTTTGGGAATGGAATATTAGAAAATACCTGTGATTGTGTACTTTATAGGAAGGAGTTGAAAGATGCATCCTTATGTCATACTTGTGGAACTTCGAGGTGGAAGACAGATAACATAGGCACTAAGAGGAGAAAAGGAGTTCCTGCGAAAATAATGTGGTATTTTTCTCAAATTCCAAGATTTAGAAGAATGTTTCTATCATCAAAAATTGCAAAAGAGCTCATATGATATGTTGAAGAAAGCAATTTTGATGGGAAAATACGTCATCCATCAGATTTACCATCATGGTACCAAGTTGATCACAGATGGCCTGAGTTTTCCTTAGAACCTAGAAAATTGAGACTTGCAATTTCTACAGATGGCATAAATCCTCACAGTTCATTTAATAGTAAACATAGTTGTTGGCCCATTCTCATGATAATTTACAACATTCCTCCATGGTTGTGCATGAAAAGAAAATTTATGATGTTATCTTTATTAATTTCTGATCCACGACAACCTGACAATGACATTGATGTCTATTTAGCACTACTAATAGAAGATCTAAGAACATTGTGGGAGATCAGAGTTCAAGTTTACGATGCACATCAACAAGAATTCTTTACATTAAGAGCCATTCTATTATGGATAATCAATGATTTTCCTGCATATGGAAATATGTCAAGGTGCACAATTAAAGGATATTATGGTTGACCAATATGTGGAGAAGAAACACATTCTTATAGGTTAAAGCATGGAAAAAAGAACTCCTATATTGGACATAGATGATTTCTTCCAAGAAACCATCCATATAGGAAACAAAAGAAAGTATTTGAGGGAAAACAAGAGTTTCGCTCACCTCCACAAATATTGACTGACGAGGAAATATTAAAAAAAATCAATGGAATTTGTAATTCTTGGGGGAAAAAAGGTTAATCGGGGTAAATCTGAAATCAACAATACAAATTGTTGGAAAAAGAAGTCAATATTCATTGATCTTGAGTATTGGAAATATCTTCATGTTCGTCATAATTTGGATGTAATGCATATAGAGAAAAATGTTTGAGAAAGTATTATTGGTACCTTACTCAACATTGTAGGTAAGACAAAGGATGTGCTTAATTCTCGCTTAGATCTTATAGAAATAGGCTTAAGGAGTGAATTGGCACCAAGGTTTGAATCAAAGAGAACATATCTTCCTCCTGCATGTTATACACTTTCTACAATGGAAAAGAATGTGTTTTGCCAAACACTTTCGCAATTAAAGGTTCCTTATGGGTATTGTTCTAACCTTTGAAACCTCATGTCAATGGAAGACTTGAAACTTTATAAATTAAAATCCAATGACTATCATGCATTAATGCAACAATTTTTGTTGGTTTTGTTACGTTCTATCTTGCCCAAGCATGTAAGGAATACCATTTGTAGATTGAGTTTTTTTTCAATGCTCTCTGTAGTAAAGTTGTTGATGTTCCTTCATTAGATGAGTTATAAAATGAGATAGTGCTGACATTATGCTTGTTTGAAAAGTACTTCTCACCTTCATTCTTTGATATCATGGTGTATCTTATTGTGCATCTTGTAAGAGAAGTGAGACTTTGTGGACCAGTTTACTTTAGGTGGATGTACCCATTTGAAAGGTTTATGAATGTGTTAAAAGCCTATGTATGAAATCGTACTCGACCTGAAGGTTGTATTATTGAATGCTATATTGCAGAAGAAGGAATCGAGTTTTGTACAGAGTACTTATCAAATGTGAATCCAATTGGAATTCCTAGTAGTTTAAACATTGACCAAAAAGTTGGGACACCAATATTGGAGGTCATACTATGAAGGTCGATTCCAATTTATGGTTACAAGCACATCATTATGTGTTGAAAAATACATCAATCGTTCAGCCTTATATTGAGTAAGCACCACTAACTTTTCGTTTCTTTATTTGTTGTACATAAAATATATTACTCTAATTATTTAATTATTATACATGACTTCATAGAGAGCACATGCAATGGCTGAAAGTGAAACACCCATGTCAATCAAAAAGGCAAAAGTGGTTACAGGATGAGCATGCTCATACTTTTACCTTTTGGTTATGATAAAAGGTACTACAATGGTTTCTTAAATTTTCCATATCTTTTACATTAATGGTTAACATATAAATGATAAATGGAACTTATTTCTATAGGTTGAAGTTGCAATTGGAAATAATGAACCTGTATCTGAAACTCTTAAATAGATAGCTGATGATCCAAGCCATTATGTGATGAAGTATAATGGTTATGTCATCAATGGGTGTCAATATAATACCAATGAGCATGATGATTTATGAGCTACCCAAAATAGTGGAGTTAGTATTGTAGCAACTACCATACAAATTGCTAGTGCTAAGGATAAAAATCCTATTTTCGGGGAACTTTGTTTCTATGGAGTTATTACTGAGATTTGGGACTTTGATTATACTATGTTCAGAATTACAGTCTTCAAGTGTGATTGGGTTGATAATAAGAATGGAATCAAAGTTGATGATCTTGGGTTTACCTTAGTTGACTTTAGCAGAGTGGCTCATAAGTCAGATCCGTTCATATTAGCCTCCCAAGCTAAGAAAGTCTTCTATGTACAAGCTGAGCTTAATCCTAGATGATCAATTATTTTGTCAACTCCTCAATAAGACTTCAAAGAAAGAGAAAACGATGCTGATCCTATGGACATTTCTATTGAACACAATCCAGTCATATCTTTTTTGTCACAAGTTGAATTATTTGATGCAATGGATGACTCTGATCAAATATGTATTCGAGATGATTGTGAGGGAATTTGGGTTGAGAACAAATCATATATGTAACCAAATTGAAGGTTTGTTATGGTATTGTGAATTGATATGCTACTATAGTTTTTTGTAGCGTAAATGTATGCTTACTAGTTAATTTATTTGTCTTTGTTATTAGATGATTGTTATGCTTTCAATTTTAGTTAATGTCAGGTTGACATTATTCAAAACATTGACAGTATTATGTTTTATGCAAAGCAGCTGATTAGGTAATACCTTAAATTAGTTACTTTTTTATTCTTTAAATTTTTGTTAGATATTTTAGTACTTTTATTTAAACATTATAATTATTTTTATGATAGGTATGGATACAGAACAACAAGATAAAGCAACTACAAGAAAGAGATGTAGAGGGATAACAAGAAAGACTATGATTATTAAGAATAGGAGCAAAGGAATAAAACTTGCAGTAAAGTATAATGTTGATGGTGTTTATGTCGGACAAGCTGTTATGCATCTCACAAGTTATTTAGGCATATTGGCACGTACCAAAGTATAAGTTATGTAATATATATTTCATTTACATTAACTTATTTATATTAACCAATATGACATTAAATTTTATAACATCATTGTGTGTTAGGATAAGATGTTGCAATAGTCACAAGAAAGTAGTTTGAGTTTCAATGGAAATGACATACTTACTGAAGTATTGGGAACTCATGAATATAGTGGTCGAGTATGAGCTAAAAAAAGCATTATACATCACGACAATATTTTTATTCTATGGTAGATTGTGCTTTGTGAAAATTTATGAAAGAATCGCAAGAGTGACAATCAAAGTTTGAGGCAAAAATTTTATTCCAACTCTCTCAGATGGTAGCCACCACACCTCAATCTGATGTTAGTAGCTCTAACATGCTCCAAAAATATATTGTCCTTCCCGAAATTATTGAGCAACCAAAATTTCGAGTAGATGACCACACTCCTCCAACGCTAAAAGCAAACAAGGTAAGTTGTAAATAATATTATGTTCTATAATAAAAATGTGATAACACAAACTCATAATTTTCATATCAACTTTCCTAGTTGAATAATTCTTATATAGAAGTTATGTTACAATATATGTTTGTATAATAAATTATATTAATAAGTTTATTAAGTTATGATAACTCAATTTTGTCTAACTAATTCTTTCCTACTTGGAAATTATCAACTTTAGATGATTGCATATAACTAAATAATATTGTTTCATTTTATAGGTTAGGAAATGTCAATTGGCCATAGGAACAAAAGAGAATGTAGTTGCAGCTAGAATAATAGTACTTGAACGTGGTGCTAACTTTCTTGTTGCTGTGGATATTTCTTATGATTCAAATGCATTACTTCATGTACCTATTCCAAGCTAAATTATACTATTGGGCATCAAATTTTATGGCCTGCCCAATTAGTCATTCTTACTACTCATCTCATCCAAGTATGTGCTTTTTTTTAAAAATACAAAATTTCTTTTTGCTAATAAAAAAACTATTTTATTTAGGACAATTCTTATATATACAATGATATGTTATGTTTGATAGGATTCAAGGAAATTTAAGATACAGGGGAATAAAGAGAGAACATTGATTTTTAAGGATGAGAACCCTGTAGATATCAAGAACTTTGCTACATTTGTTAGGTTGTTGTTAAAAGATGAGAAGGTATATGAAGTAGAAATCATAGAGGATGTTTTTGGAGAGTCTTTTAAGACATTCCTCATGAAAGAAGATATGGATATCATAATTTCATTAACAGAGGTGTTATCTAATTGCCTTATGTTCTATATATGGTAAAAGAAACATTTAATATGTTTTTCATATATTTTAACTATCTTATTTTATGCTTTAATTTTTCATTATGAGAATTGTAATTAATTTTAGTTACATTAAAATATTAAAACTTTTAAATATTGTGTCAAATTAAATTAGGCACTTACATAAAAAGATGGTTGATGCTAAAGAGGTAGAGCGATTTATTTTTGTAAATCCGACCTTGGTTTCCAAAGCTGGAATGGGAGAAGCAAGCAAGAAAAATAGGTCAAGGGTTATAGTTAATCGGTTGATGAATGCAAATAATGTTGATTTTATTTTTATTCCATATAACCCAGGGTAAGTTATTAAACATAAGTAAGCTTATAAGTATGCATATTTATCAAATTATAAGTGATATGTAGTTACACTCATGTTAATTTTGTATTTGTCATTGGGTTTTGGTGGTACTTGACATAAGGACTTTGATCGCCTATTACCTTGATTCCTTGCATGATCAACCTTCAGATGATCTTAAAGACATTGTTAATATGTAAGTTTTTCCCTTAATATTATAGAATGAAGCATAGTTGGTAACAAAAATTATTTTCTTCATGTAGGGCTCTGAGAATTCATCCACTTCAAAAATATAAATCATCAAAAAGAGAGCCTAATTGGGTTGTATTAGGGGTAAATAACTCATATAAACTGAGTAAAAAAATATTTAGTGTCTTCTTCTTAATTTTAAACTTAGTACAATATGACTTGCAAGTAACTCCATATATATATAATGATTTTTTTATCCATTTAGTGCCCGATATAACCAGGTAGTGTTGAATGTGGATACTATGTGATGGGATATATGAGAGATATCATTCTCGATCAAGGATGTCTTACAACAAAGATATGTTTTGATTTGTTGGTTCTCAATATATCAATGTTTATTTTATTTTCCAATGTAATTGATGAAACTATTACTTTACTTTTTAATAGTTTCATGGGAAAAAATCATACAACAAAGATGAGTTGAATGAAGTACGATCTGAATAGGTGATGTTGGTGACTCATTTAATACTTTCCTTGGTTTGAAAAGCCTTGGGGACACCTTTTTGTTTTGAAGCATGAACAAAATTTGGCATATCCAAATATCACTTTTGATGAGGTTCATACTTTATCTTTCTTTTGAACCAAATTATGACTGAGAATAAATTATTTGACATAATCACTTGAAGAATTTATAGTATTTTCCTTCCATAGTCATGATATTTCTCTAATTTCCAATAGTTGAATTAAGTTAGTATATTGTATGCATGATTCATAGTGTCTAAAGGGAAACTTTTTTTTGGTGAAGTTAGAAGATCTTCCAACTTTGGAATGGTCTATGAACTATTGTATTAATAAAGATATTTTCATAATGATATCAAGTTTATTACTTCTTTCTTTCTATTAAATATTTTAAAATGGAATATGCAATTGGAACTTTATTGTTCTCATATTATCTTTTGTTTTCGGTGTCAACTATAAATTTTTTTTGTTGATTGGCTATGGAAAACATGGAGATTTCGACTTTTGGCTTCAATACTTTACCACAATATTGTAAGTTACATTGTCACCCTTATAAAACACAATGATTTTTTCAAGGCACAATTTTTTTTTATTACATAGCCTTTTATTTTATTAATGAATATAAAACTATAAGTTGATGGATTACTATATATGTGTAATCAATAGAACTTGAAATTACATTACATAGCATCTAATCGAGTTTTTTTAAAGTATTGGGAAGATGGCTTGTAATTTAACTTTTCATTTTATTAAATTTAATTGGTTTTTATTGTGTTTCTTCAAGTAGTTTGTGACTATTAATCTTTCAACTCACTACACACATATATGTTTTTAATGGATTATTATTGTTTTGTATTTTATCATATTTGATCAATTTTTATGTCATAATTGATAAATCTATTGCTTTCTATTTTACCCATTACTACTAACTTTTTTTTGTTATTGTTAAATTTTTTTTAATCAAATATGTCAATTGTTATATAAATTATTTTCATGATATGTTGTTATCATTCCTTCATTTTTATATTCCAATGCTCTATAATATTTTTTTTCTGCAAGTGTAATTGATTATAGTTCATCTTTTTGTATGTAGGTTGCCTTTTTAGGAAATTAACTTTCAACTTAGTCAAACTAGCATGAAGCAATTTCTTGGAGATAAGGCACAATTGGGTTGCATATATAAGAAAATTTGAATTGAATTAAAAAAATGAATGTTGAAATTGTAATATTTTTTTGTTTATGAAATGTAAGAAGTACAAGTTCCCCATTGTAATTAAAAACTAAAATCTTGGTATGGATTGGAACGTAAGTTTTTTTTATGTGCATGCATTATTATAATAACAGGTGAAAATTTATTTACAACAATTATTAAATTGATATTTAATTAAATCATTATCTTCCTTGACACTTTTACTAAGTGTCATTGTATTCAAATAATTTAAGATTGATACAACAAATAATGATATTTCTCTGAGTGTCAAGGCTTCCTTTGATGTCGCTTTTATAAAACGCCATTGTATAAAATTTCAAAACTTTGGCACTTATTGAAAGTGTTAATGTCTAATCTACTTGACAATGACGTTTATTAATGTGTCAACATAGATTGGTATAATAAACAATGATAGTTTTTTTTAGCATCAATGTTCTCTTCAATGATACTTCTAAAAAGCGACATTATAGGCAAATACTTATTATGATAGGCTAGCAGATGATACTTTCTTATAGGAAAATACTTATTATTAATGTGTCAACATAGATACATATGTATCTATACAGCATTATATATGTATATGTTGTCATGTTTATATATATATAGTATATATCATATATGTACAATATATATATACATATATAGTACATATACCATAATGTAGAGTACATGTATTGTAATGATAGATATATAAGCATATAGTATATGTACTATACACTACAAAAAATAAACAAATTAGAAATGATCGAATATATTTTTAATCCCATCTCAATATTCTATTCACGGCCGAATTAGAAATGAAATTTTTCCATTTCTAAAAAACTTCTTTCTAAATTTTAGAAATGAAATGTGTGGGTATTTCTAATTAGTGTGATGGAACATTTCCATTTCTTTCTAAATATAGTAATGAAATCAAATTCTACATTCTGTTTCTAATTTGATACTACAATAGCAATGAAATAGAAATGTTATTTTTGTTTCTAAATTAGTTTCAGAATTAAAACATCATATTTTATTTCTAATTTTAGCAACAAAAACATATTTCATTTTTGTAGTTTTTGTATGCTATATATCATTTACAAATACATACAAAAAATATATACCCTACAATCTAGTTTTTTTACACATATATCATCCAATAACATTCACATAAGATCTACTAAAATATGTAGCATCCAATAACAAACATCAAAGTTTAATCATCCTCATTGCACATATACAACATATAATAATAAGAACACAACAAAAAAAAAGTCCAAACACAACAAAGTTCCTTGCAAAAATGTCATAAATAACATAATAAACAGTTATGACTCATTATCAATATATGGAAATCTGGATGTATCTTCTTTAGGATATTAAAAAAGAGATGAAACCTCTACCAATTTGCATATAATTTTCTCCATCTTCAAAATCTTTTATTGCATTTCATTATCTCTTTTTAGTCTTTCTTATTCTCTTTTTTTAATCTCTTTAATTTACTTTTGTATCTCTTCATTCTTGTATTGTATCTTCTCATTTTTTTTCTTTGTAAATTATCTTGAATTTTTTTCATCTCCTATCATAAATGCCCAACAAAGAAATTATTATAATTGAAAGATGAAGATGAAGAGCTCCAAATAGAACATGAATAAAATATTGATGCCTGGGTACCAAGACCATACACTCGCCATTTTTTTTTGCTCCACTCCAATGGCCTAAAAGTAAATATGCACAATATCAATCTCTAGAGCCTTTGTCGAATGATCTATCAATTGAAAAGTATTGGCAACCATATTTTCCACAGCTTCCAACAATTATATAATACAATATAAATCATCAATATTATATTTAGATAAAATTAAAAATATCACATCAAACCATCAATAGCCTACTAAATATTAATATAAAATTAAAGTGAATCATAGTTAAGGAGTCCATATATAATAACTCATTAGTTTTATTAATAAAAAGAAGATCGTTCACTTGGAAAATTAATTGTTGTGGTTGCCAAAAATTTAATTTTTTTTTTCATTTTCTTCTTTTACATATTATAATTCACATAACACACTAAAAGTAAAAAATGAGGAACTCACATTAATATCATTTGACTACTTGTCTATAATTAATTCATCCTTCTTCTTATGCATGCACTTGAATACCTCAAATAGTATTTGTAGATGGCCTAACTCAGCCTCCTAAAAATAAATAATATTAACCAATTATGTACTTGAAACTTTATCATTAATTGAATATTGTTTGCATTCAAAAAGTTAAAATCAAAATAAATTAGGAATGATACTATTACCAAATCTAAAGAATGTTGGTAAATCATTTTAGAATCACCAATATGTTTGGAATGTCCTGATCCTTCACCTACTTTCTTTGATCAATGATTTTGTGATGTCATCTAAGACAAGGCCTTGAACTCTATACTATTCTAGTATTCCTACTATTTTATCCAAACATATAGAGGAACATTATTTAGCTTTGTATCTTAACCATATTTTCTTCTCTATTTTCTAAACTTGTCATTGTATCTAACACTAGTCATATATTTTCATGTATCCTTCAAATAGATCAACAAAGCTTTATTCCATTTGTATTTTTTCTGCAAAAAAAAAAGAACATTACATTATGATGCATTTTTTATTAGTATTTAATAATAAAACAATTTGACATTTTGCTACATGTATAAAATTACACTTCAAATTTCTCAATAAAATTCTTTCATATTTGATGACACTTTACTCTACTTTATACCCTCCATAACTTATTTCACCTTAAAAATCTTCTCAATTGTATGAAAAGCAGAATAAATAAACTTATAAGTAATTTAACATTAACACTTACATATACATATTAACAAAAAATACTCATTCTTTTATTATTAGGTTCATATTTTCTTCATTTATATTATTTATCCAAAACTTAGTAATGTAAACATAAATTTAATTCTAAATGATAATGTTGGATCAATAACAAAATCATAGTTAGTTATTAATAAAAATTACTAGATTTTAAACAAAAACATTCATTTATATTTTTATGCACGGTTCTAAAATAAAATAATTACAAACAAAAAAAAGAAAATTTAATAATGCATGAAGTGGTAAATTTATGCAAGGGACATACTCTTTATTGTCAAGAGTGGGATGGATGAAGATTTTATCATAACTTTGCATGCAAACCATGGATTATGAATATATAGTCATTATCAATATTGTAGTAGTAATGCATGTACCTCCTATGATAGGTGAAATTGAGCTAACAATACTAGCTGATGCAGAATGAGATGGAGATGAAATTTCAGTGGTAAATAATACATGTGTGTTAGATGAGGTGAAGCAGATGTATCCTCTATACATGTAAGTGAATGTGGAGAAATAGTTGTAGTATTATGTTCACTGAATAAATGTTGAATTTCACTTCCATATATTAATTGTTGACTTTCTATATCCCTCCACATAGATTGAGATCCTTGGCCACTTGAATTATCATCTCTCATACATATTTCATTTTCATAAAAATGGAAACATGCAAAGACAATTAAATAATATAATGAAAATATCATACTATGAAAAAATCATGATAAACACATTCACATTTATATTTGTGAAAAAAATTTTTTAATTGAACACCTAAATTGTAAGTGTAACAGTTACAAAATAAGTAATATAACTTAACATCGAACTCAAAATTTGTCTCATTGTCATCAAAAATTTTAAACAAATCATCTTCATCTAAATATTCATCCTCAATTGATTATGCAATTAATTCTTCCTCATTAACTTCTTTAACATATGCATCATCAATGTCTAAATAGTTTCTATCAATGTCTAAATAGTTGATCTAGGTTTTATTTTACAAATAGTTCACCAGTCATCAGCATTTCTTCTTGTGGTTGAATAAGTAGGATAAAATAATTGTTCTACTTGCATCGCAAGAATAAATAGTTCATACTTATAATAATATTTTTTATGGTGCAAATCTACAAAGTTGTATTGATGATGAATTCTAGTACCCAAATTTGGAATGAATCAAACAATTAATACATAAATAGAATTGTCCTTTTAAATAGTAAAGAAAGATACTCCAAGTGTAGAATTTCAATCAATTGACTATGAAAGTCAATATTACATGTAGTAGAGCTAGACTCCTTAATGCATACATCATTATTCATTGTAGCTCTATTTGAACCATATTTCAAAGTGTAGATTCCCATAAAGTCAATATTACATGTAGTTGATGATGACAAACAATTTACCTGGGGGGGGATAAAAAATAAAATCAAACATATATGCTATGACATGTTATTTATTAAAAGAAAATATAATAAGTTATATATTGAGAAATTTCTGAAACAAAGATATAAAATATTTGTCAAGCTTGACACCAATCATAACATCATCAATATGAGATACTCTTTGCCTCAATTCCTTAGCATAAATTCTACAAAAACAAGAATGAAGTTATTTTGAATATTATCATTGATACATCACATACCATGAGAAAGGAAGATGAATGTAAAATGATTATAAATCTTACTCAATATAAGGTTTAATTTCTTTGTAGTTCAACAAGATATATGTGTGCGCAGCATGATATACTCCTAGTCATCTATAAAATATATTGATTTTGTTCTACCATTGTATATTGAACCTTCAACTTTGGGTTTATTTTGAACACTATTTTTAAATTTTTTAAGATATTTGAAAAAAAATTTTATTAGAATAATATTTATTTGTTAGATACATTTAAATTTTTAGATGATGAAATGAAAATTATATAACCTCTCAAATAGAAACATCCATCTATATTGCACAAGACATGTTATCATGGATTCATAAGGTAAGTATATCAAAATATATTCCATGAAGTCGAAGAAGCTAGGAGGATAAATATGCTCAAGTATGTATAAAATTATGGGCTTATCATTTTATAATTGCTTCATGTGTTCATTTTTTTATGATATTACAAGTGAGATTCTTAAAAAAATATTAATTTTAGTCAAGGCTTCCTAAATATTTTCTGGAAGTAAATCATGAAATGCTATGGGTATTAGGCTCTATATAAATACGTGGTAGTTTGACTTTATATCCCAATTACATTATACTTCTTTATATCAACACATCTTCCCAAGTTAAATACATACCTTAAAGGACACTGAGCTCTATCAACCATTTACACAAAGCTTCCTTTCCATTATTATTAAGACTGTAATAAACCTCAGAGAATTTATTCATTGATTCATTCTATGTAACTCTGGACAATAATAGAACTTTTTAAAATCCTCTTTTGATTTAGCACTGTCTTTTATTTTTCTTTCTACATTTATGATGGTATTACAAAAATTATAAAAAAAAATGTCTTAGATTGCATGCATCATATTTAAGTTGTGCCTAATTAAGTTAGTTTTCCAATAAGGCAAATCCTAAAAGATGATTCATTTCTTTCAACCACGGTGATAATTCTTTGAAATTTGCACATTAAGTAATATGCATCAATTTCTATAATGATTTTGAAGCTATATTTTTCAATTATCGCTAATATTTCTATACCTAACCTTAAAGGTTGTGTAGCTTTTATAATTATCCATCCTTTCTTAAATGGCTTTATATTCCTATGAAATGAATGTTTTATATATAAGAACTTACGATGGTTATCAAACAAAGAAGTTTTTCCACCTTTGCTCAAAGAAAATGTATTAGAGTTCTCCATGCACTAGGACAAACTAATTTTTGTACAGTACCCCATCGTGACTATATTGAATATGTTGGAAAGTTACTTATAGTACACATAAGTACTGCTTGCCTCTAGAAGTTCTACTTCCGAGATATATTATATGTTTCTAAACCTAGCTCTCACAAATTTTTTAGCTACAATAAGGAGTTATAAGAAAATATATAACTTGCCTTTCGGTTTCTTAGTCCAGGCTTGATAACATACAAAACATGTACTCATTTTTCATATATTTCCATGATAATAAATTATATGGTGTAACAATCACTAGTCATGAAGAGTATTGTTGTACTATTTATCCAAATGGCTGAAATCCAAGATGAGGAATATGAGCAATACTACATCATGTCTTATTTAGTACTATGCTTTTTGTGTCAACTCATATCATTAGTAGTGGTTTCGGATACAAATAATCTTTTCAAATGATGAGTCAATAGAAATTAATATGTCTTTTATTATCGAGGATAATTATTGAAATTGTAAGTAATTACTTCTCTATCGTCATCCAAGGTATCATGTAGACATTAATGTAATAATAAATTTTTTCTATAGGCAAACCAAATCCTTGCATTAATTTCTTCGTATTATAAAAGTTATCTATTATTTATATAACAACTCATAAATTTCATCAAAATACCTTTTTGAAAAATGATATTTTTCCTTTAAATTTAATAGTTTGGCCACAATAGATAACTTTGAATGGCCATATAGATTACCTGGCCAAACCTATTCTTCTGATTTTTTTAATATTTTGGGATATCATTAATGACATTTAAATTGAAGGAATGACCAATAACATGCTTTAACATGGCTTCGCATGTATTTTTGGGATTAGTATATTCTATCACAATATTTGAATCAACACTTCTATGTACATAATTCTTTGTTGTTTGTGGCACGGCTATTTCCCCATATTTATACCAAATATAATAGTCTCTAACAAATCTATTTTTTGCAAGATGGAATCATACCGTGTCCACATCTTGAAAACTTCAATTCTAATATTTATGATCATTATATGAGCATCTTATTTTCATTCCATTCACTAATTGAGGGTATTTTTCAATAAAAACAACAAACTCCTCAATCCTCGTTACAAACTCATCAGTCAGAAATCTATCTTTTAATTTGATATTTATTCATTCATGATCAGTTCGTATAATATTTTTCATTCTTGTTACAAATAATACCAAAGTTCTAATTAGATATGATGTGTTAATTTTACGTAATTGCACATTACAATATGAACACATTGAGTGCCAAAATTCACCTCTAGTGGTCCTACAATGGAATTGTTGAAAACATGAAATATATAGAGACCAATGTTTCTAGAGCATAAATGGAGATCAACCCATGATGAGGACCCAATACACGGCTTTCATAGTAACACCAAGCCTTTATCAATATAATACTTCTCTTAAATAAGTAATTTTAATTAATCATATTATCAACCTATGGAAGCAAAAATATCAATTAATTACTGAAGCAGGCTTAAAGATGAAAGTGCTTCACAAAAACATTACCTACCTCCTCTAGAAAACAAAGGTTGCAAAGCCCACCAAGCTGGTTAAATGATATATTGACCACAATGTTTTCTACTAGACACTTTATTATCTTCACATGTATATGTAATCAAACAAAAATATACAATAATATACTCATGAATACATTCCAAACACAAATAAAGTGACATGAACATTGCATGACATCACACTAATTATGCCAAAAACTATAAATACCAACACAACTTATTTACATTGCATGACATGAGCATGTTCTCATGCTCTTCCTCTTCTTCATCAATTTATGTAGCCACAGATGGCCTACGACTATTCTAATTACCCAACATCATGACCATCCTTTTGGTCAATTGTTCAACCACCCGGTCCATTCATTGTTCAATTATCTTTTAGAGTCTTTGTTCCATCTCACTCTCAAACACCTCCTGCACACATTGTTTCTCCTAGGCGGCATGATCTCTGGAACCTCTCTGATACCACCTGATGTAGCGAAAGCTATAAGATAAATTGTAGATCGTTGATTCACAAGAATACTAAAGTTATATTGACATATTTATGACATTAAATAAATGTCATAAATAAATTGTAGTCAAACCCTTTTGTTGTGTATGATTATTATTTTTTCATTTTAATCAATATTGAATGGGGGTGCTCCCCCATCAATGAGGCATCATGTGTGCCTCTTTTTTAATATGGAAGTTTCCCAATTTTATAAATTATGTTTTTCTTTGAATTTTAGGATGTTATAATTTTATCCTACTTTCATGGTCCACTGTACAATACACATGCAAGAAAACAAAACAAAAATAAAAAAAAGAAATAACTATAAAATAAAATATTTAAGCTTAAACTAACAATTATATATTATTATTTTAAAATTAAAATAAGCAAACATGAATACAATTAAAAAAAACTTGGTCAACGCAATTCAAGCAGACCCAATGAAAATTATCTTATGGTTGATGTTTGTTATATTTGTGAAATAAATGAACATGCATTATATAAATCAATGATATCTAAGGATGAGTTGAGGTAATGGTTCTATTTAAATGAGTTGATGTGGGTTGCATCAAACTCTTAGATTTTTAACAAAATATTGAAGTTGTATTTTTCTCATATAGAAAAAATAAAAAATTTTAGATTTATCTATAAAGGAAAAAATCATAAAAATTAATCAATAAATCACATAAAATCAAAAAATAATAAAATATGATAAAGTCATAAATCAAATTTGCTTTTGGAAAAAAACCAAAAAATAAATATCCCAAAATAGTATTGTTATCATAAACTTGTATAGATTTGAAATTGAAGAGAATGTCGACTTTTCTAAGATTTAGTTAGGTGACGCTCACATACCTATGTTGTCAAGAAACATGTTAAAGTACACACACACACACACACTACTTTACATACCTCTATAAATGATGAACATGATAAATGTAATGAATTTCCATAGTATATATATATACTACATGTAAATAACAAATTTAAATTACATACCTCTATGAATGATGAACATGGAAACAAACACAAATGTGGAAGAGTACAATATTGATTAGGAAATTCAATATTCCATTTCAAACAGACGAAATTCAATATTCCATTTAAAATGTGGAAGAGAACATGGAAACACAAAGTTGGTACTTAAATTTCTCAAAACCTATTTTGATTTTCGAACAGACGAAGTGTTCCACAAAAAAAATCATTAACATCAAATAGCAATGGAATAATATTCCATTTCAAAATCAATGACGAAATTCATTTCTGTCGCCAAATTCTAAAATGGATCTCCAACCTTTTTTTAAACAAATTGAAACAAAATTCAATTCTATCTCAATTTCTAGATAAATTATTATTTTCAATAACAAATACATGTAGAAACAAAATTTTATATTGCTAAATATGACACAACTTTATCCACCAACGTCCTCGTGTGATAAAAGTGATGGAAATTTAAATCATTTCTATTTCCATCTCAAATTCTATTTCTAGTTCCATTTTCATTTTATGTGAAATTTTTTGTGACTTCAAATAGCGATGGATTATTATTTCATTTCTAAATTTTGTAGCAATGTTTTCATTCTATCACAAATTCATTCCTATTCCATTTCTAACTTTAGAAACAAAATTGTGCATTCTATTTTCCATTTCTATTTCATCATTTTTGTTGTTGTGATCTGTGGATAGTATATATACATAAATGTTTGCATGCATATATCTACATATTCTATATATGTGTGTGTGTATGAATATGTATATAATACATATATCCTATATGTGTGTATGTATACATACACAAAACATATTTGTACAATACAAATATCTATAGATAAATGTATGTGTATATAGTATATATTACTATAATAAAATACAATTAGAAATGGAAATTATAAATTCTTAATTTTGTTTCTAAAATTAGGAACAAAATTGAAATGGATTAGAAAAAAAATAACATATTATGAAAAATTAGAAACAGAGAAAAATTCCATCACTAATTAGCGAAGGATTTTTAAATGTTTTTTAATTCTATCATTAATTGTGACATGTTGTCATGGGCAGATATGCTTGTGTGGCATTTAGCGATGGAAATTTATGCATCTATATTTTTTTAGAAATGAAATACTTATTTGTTTCTATATTTAGCGATGGAAATTATTACCGTAGCTAAATGCGAAACATCTTACCCATCCCAAAACTTTGAACAACTAATGGTGCAGCATTAATAATGAACAATTTATAAATATTTTAACAAATACTAAAAGTTAAAATATAGTAATAATGAATAACATAAAAAATTTTGATGGAATGCATTTCGAATGTTGAAAGGTAACCACAAATGAACAAAAAAAAGTAGAATCCCATTTCAAAATTTATAGAGTTGCTTGATCTGCACTTCACTAAAGGTACAATCTAATAAATAACACCTCCCATTATTCTATATTTTTTAATAAATGCATATTATATTTTATATTTAGTAGATAACTATTTATACTACATGCTTTATATAGATTAGTAAATATCCCTATTAATTTATTAATATTCTCCATCGCTAGTTGATATTTTTTTTCATTTTTTCACTGACATATTAAAATTTATTAGCATGGTGAATTTTTTTAGAAGTTCTATTAAATAAAATGTCTTTGTCTAATCCGTTAGTACATATTATTAATTTTGAAATCATGAATTATTACATTGTGAATTTTTTTTTGCTTAATTAATACAATTTAATCGAATATAGATAAATATCAAATATTTACTTTTATGTATATGAAAAAATTACAACTCATGGCTTTTGATAAATATCTAAGAGATTGAAGCACCCAGCTTATCTCATTTTAATCCAAAATTATATAATAATGATGTGATTACAACTTTTTTATTAGATTAATGCAATGTCCTAAATATGTTACTACAACTTTATTACAAATAAATCTTTATCTACATTATTATAATTCAAAATGTATTTGTGTTATGTATTATAGGAATGGAAACCATTATACGACTCGATCATTAATGGATGAATATAAGACTAAAGATTAGTTTTTGACTAATGAGTTTGTACAGGGGATTGATGAGTTCATTGGCATTATTTAAATATTGCCTGAATTTATGGATGAAATAAAAATATGATACCTATATAATGACCGTAAATATCAAAATCAAAGTTTTCAATATGTGGACAAATTGCGATATTATCTTGTAAAAAAATGAATTTGTTAGAGATGATTATATTTTATAATAATATAAGGAAATAGTTATGCCATAAATAACAAAGCATTATATAAACAGAAGTGTTTATTCAAATATTGCAATGGAATATACCAATCCCAATGATGCATGTGAATTAATATTGAAGAATGTTATTGGTCCTTCATTCAATCCAAATGTTGCTGATGAAATCCTAAAATTATCAGCAAAAGAATTTTATGAAATGCTAAAAGTATTAAAAGAAAAGGTGTGGCCAGGTAATCCATATGGCCACTCAAAGTTATTTGCGGTGGCCAAACTATTGAATTTAAAGGCAAAACATCTTTTTTAGAGATGTGTTTTGATAAAATATGTCAGTTGTTATCTAAATTATTACTAAATAATAATGTAATGATAGATAGCATTTACAACACTAAGAAGTTAATGCGAGGTTTGCGTTTGCTTATGAAAAAAAAATATTGCTACATTTAATGGTGGTATTTATATTGGAGCATAGACAGTGAAGCAATTACATGTAATTTTTGTAACCATCCTCAATACAAAATAAATATTGCATGTAAAAGGCAAAAAATAAATATTTCTCATAAGAAGATATATTATTTCTCATTGACTTCTCATTTACAAAAGATTATTTTTATCTAAAGCCATTAAAAATTATACAAATTAGAACAAAAGGTATATTATTGAAGATGACATAATGTGGCATTATTCAGATTCTCCTTCTAAAAAATATTTTGATGACTATCATCCATCTTTTGTAGATGAAAGTTGAAATATTAGATTATGGTTTTGCACAAATAGATTTCAGCCATTTGGGTAAATAGGGTAATAATACGCTTCTTGACCAGTTATTGTTATACCTTATAATTTACCGCCATAGATGTGCATAAAAGATGAGTAAATATTTTTGTGTATTATCATGCCTAGTCCTAACCCAAAAGATAAGTTGGATGTGTTCCCACATCCCTTGATTTTAGAGCTCAAAAAATTATGGAAGGATTGTGTCGAAATATATGATATATCTAGAAAGCAGAACTTTAAAATGTGAGTAGCACTTATGTGTACTATAAGTGACTTTCCAATATATTCAATATTATCAGGATAAAAAACTATAGGAAAATTAGCATGTCCTTATTGCATGGAGGACTCAAATACATATTCTCTAAGTAAAAGAGGAAAGACTTCTTGGTTTGATAACTACTATAAGTTATTATATGTGTAGCTTCCATTTGGGATGAATATTGACGTATTTAGGAAAGACCATAAAGTTGTAAAAAGTGCATCACATTTGAGGTCAAATACTAAAATATTAGATGTAATTGAAAGATATGGGTTTTAAATATAGGTGTCAAATGGATCATGCCATGCTAGCACGACCTAGTTTTTGGTGGCCTGGTCAGGCCACTATGTCATGACAGGCATTACACAGTACAGGAGTCATACATAATGACTCAATTTTGGCTGGCTCAACATGGCCCTCCAGCTTGAGTCTGGCTAGATTCGGGCTAAGTTGTGACGCGTTGGGTAGGTTTGGCCTAGTTTTTCCAGCTCAGCCTAGCCTTATTCCCCTAGCATAACTAGGACTTTGAGTTTGAGACTGACTCGCACAATCACACTCGACTCACCATCACAGTCTCGAAATTGTGGATTAATTATTTTAAATATTTTTTACAAATTTTATATTTTAAGATATCATTTATGAGTTGAGTGCAACAATATATTATTTATTTATTTCACATAAATCACAAAAAATATCAAAAAAGCATATCAATTATTTATTCATCATTCAATCCAAAAATAAATAAAATAACACAAAGTCAAAACTCACAAAACATAATAATAACATAAAATAAATATCATCAATCTCAATCATAATAATAATAATACAAGTTCAACTACCTCAATCTCAATATCAATTAGTATGAGTATGCAACTGACCATCATCGCTTAAGCATCTAATGGTATCGTATCACACTAGTAGTGGGCTCAACCTCTTCAAAGTCTCATGAGTTATCATCTTCCATCAACTCCTAACTTCTTGTTCAAGCATGAACTTGATCTTGGATGTCCTACCTTGAATCCTCCCAATACTTCATGCATGCGTGTACATCAATAATATCTGGCTATAGTCTTGATCTCCTATCCAAAATCATATTGACTACAACAAAAAAAATATACTTCAATACTATGCTTGATAGAAGAGGAGTCAGTAGATCTTGTGCTATCTTAGATAGCATGGGATAGGTAGACTCATATGATTTCCACAATTATAAAATATCAAGGTTCTTGTTATTGTTATATGATAGGAATGAGCAGTAATCGATATCTAAGTACAAAGACAGCTCGCTCATATTTGAAAGTCTACCCCATCGTTTCCCTCTCATAAACTGAATTAAGAAGTCATCATCTCCAAATATGATATTCATGTCTGTACTTGGAGCATGACTACTACTACAATCATACATAGTGTCATAGTATATAAATAACTTAGTCAACTTTTCATGAATGAACTTTTCAAGTTGGTGTTCCTGGTTCATGCATGAGGATACATATGTCAAAATGTTCTCTACCCCTTCTACCTTAACCATAGGGTCTATGTAGGCAGCTATCCAATAAAGAGATAAAATAGTTGACTAATACTTTAAGTACTTAGTTTCCATCTCAACAGTTATGTCACTAAATGTTGGGTAATCTCTAAACTTCCTAAACATGCTACTAATTTTGCATATGTACCTGAGTGTAATGCAATTGGTGAGAGTGTAAACAGATGAACACATGTTTATTATTTCATAAAAAATCTTCATGAATTTCATAAATGAAATTCTTGTATCCCAATCAATATCATCAATAATAAGTTTGTCACTCTTATTAACGATGTAATTGGATATCATGTTTTTATATCCAACACATGAATCCAATATCAAGTATGTGTAATTCTAATGATATCTCATATTCGTTTGTAATTTTTTTTTCTTTAGACCCATAGACAAACATTGACTATCAAATACTTATTATCTGTTAGGCATCTAAAGATATTTTAGTGACTTACTTATTTTTCCTAAAGCAAGGGAAACAATCTTCATCCACACTTATACTATATAATTAATGATTTGACACATGCATCTAATGTGAAAATTTTCTTCTAATGGCCTATCTCTAATAGTCATAACAAACATATTAATGGCTACTCCATTGTTAGATGCATTATCGAATGTGATACAATATATTTTATTTTGAATATTATATTCTCTAAAGATTCTCATCATGCACTCATATATGGGTTGGACCATCACGAGGATGGAGAATCTCTAAGAATCCTAATATCTTTTTATTTAGTGTCAATTTAGAATTTATATAGTGAGCGGTGAAGCATGTATAAGATGTATCATCATGACTAGCCCAAATATCAGATGTCTTGTACACCACGCCATTATATTTCCTAAATTCATTAGTTATTATTTATTTTTCTAACTTATATTATTTTAGTATGTCATTCCTAAATATGGACCTAGGAATCCTATGATATATAAGCTGCAGATGTATCTGAATGATACTGACTACCTTTGGATCCTCTGAATATCTAATCAGAAGACTTATCATGATAATCAGTTTGACCATGTCTTCTCTCCCTAACTAGTTATAGTATATGAAAGAGGGTCAACATAGAAGTTGAACTAGATCCAACCTCAAATATCCCATTGCTCAGTTGGGTTTGCTTAGGATCTAATGCACCATGTTTTTTGGTGTATTGTTCGACATGTTTTTTTAGGTGCTCACTCCTACATCACTTTTATAGGTTAATATTTTTTTATAATATTTACATTATGATGATTCTTCATCGATGCTCTTTATATTTTTATTTTGTATAATATTAAAGTGAGTCCAAACTACACATTTTCTTCTAATTTTTTATTTTTTAGATATTTGGGTCGAGACTATGTGACAAAACAAGGTTTTGGTGATCGCGAACCTTTCCGTATGATTATCAATATTAAAATTATCTATGTTTATATAGTTAATTATTTTTTAAAATTATCTATGTTTCCATAGAGGTATCTATGTTTTCGTAAGGTTAAAAATATTTAAAAATAATTATTATTTTTGAATTTTTAAATAATTTTTTACGACAAAAACCCTACAGCCATTGAATTTTTTGCCCTATTCATTAGAGGTGCATCCAACGGCTAGATGCATCTCTTCTTAATTTTTTTGGACTATTGGGTCGGTTCGACCTCAATAATTCTTGAAGTTTTGTGGTTGGAAGATCTAGGCTTAGGTGACTAAGCAAGGCCCGATGGGAGCTTAGGCTTGGTCCAATCAAACCACACCCAAACCCCAGCATGAATTCTAAAGCACAGTACCTGGCTGTGCTGCTGGACCATGCCTTCGGGCTAAGCAGCCATATCATGCCTGGCCCGACATGAGGCCCGGCACTCCCCCCCCCCCCCCCCCCCACCAGTCTGCATGGCATGTATCCAGGCATGGTTCTGGATTATGTCATGCCAGGCCAAGCATAACTCAGTTGGGTCGTGACTCAGGCCAGGCCCGGGCTACCCGGCCCACTTGTCACCTATAGTTCAAAAATGTTATATATGTCGATGTGGATTGCTATAATATGTAAATTTCAAAGAATTATTTCTACGATTAGGAGAAATAAAATATCTTTTGAGATTTGTCTTATTAGAAAACCAACTTTATTATACACAACTTAGATGTGATGCACATTGAGAATTTTTTTGATAATATTTTCAATACTATATTGAATGTGGAAAGAAAAATAAAAGAGAATGCCAAATCAAGAAAGGATGTGAAAGAGTTCTGTTCATGTCCAGAGTTACATAGGGACGAATCAACGAATACATTCTCTAAAGCTTGTTATAGTCTTGACAAGGATGCAAATGAAACTTTGTGTAAAATGACTAATGGAGTCCAAGTTCCCTGATTGATATACATCTAACATGGAAAAATTTATTGATATGAATAAACATAAGTTATTTGGGATGAAAAATCATGACTATCATGTGTTCATGTAGATGCTAATACCTATAGCATTCCATGAATTACTTTCAGAAAATGTTTGGGTAGCATTGACTGAAATAATATTTTTATTTAAGAATTTTACTTATAATGTCATAACAAAGGAAGAAATAGTATATATGCATATACATATATTCTTATAATGTCATTTATACAATCATAGATATTTATATAATGGACATCATGCCTTGTGTCATGGCACGCATGATGTGCTAGGCACATCATGAGCCATGAAAAGTGTTGGCCCAGCATGACATAAGCCATGTCACAGGCTAGCACAACCATGGTTTAGGCACAATTCTAGATTGTGCCATGTTGGGCATGACATGTCTATTTTGAGCCATACCTAATGTCATGTCTTGGCCGCCTGACCTACTTAAGACCTCTATACAAAATACCTCTACTTGTGTGTATCATATGACTTATGTTGGGTAATTGCGCTTCCACGGTAGTGAGATTAAGAAACAGAAAACAACATAAACACAGAAAACAAGCAATATATATCCCAATCCATCAAGCATCCACGACAGAATCAAAAATGAGAAATCAACACAGGAAATAATGTGGTTCGCTAGTCGCTCAGTACGACTAGCTACATCCACCAGAAAATGCTTATGCATTACAGATTAAAACCAAACAGAAACGTCTTACAGTATGCAGCACACAGCAGTTGCGAAAATTCACGCAGAGAGAAGAGAAGGACGATGAACAGTTCCACGGGTCAAAAAACAGCCGCGTGAAAATTAAAATTACAAATCGTTTTATATTAAAAAAAACATTCAGTTCATTTAACCGCAGCGGGTCGGATCATGGAACGGGTTAGGCTCTGCTCCAAAATTTTCAGCCCGTTGACCGGACATCGGGACCTCCGTTATTGTGCTACTGCTGCATTCCCGGGCTTTTAATATTTATTTTCCTGCACTTACATGAAAATATTAAAATAGAAAAACATTTTGTTATACAAACAGATTATTAAATAAAAACAAATTACATATACAACAACTTACATATTATTATATGTTATGATTAACACAACCCTCATACTATGATGAAATTCCTAAGTTAAATATTATTTATAGATCGGATATCATTTAAAGGTCGGGTCTTCTAGAATATACATAATGGATTGGTTATAATTATATTTAAGCTTTCAACTTCATTAACATCATACACATAATAATTTAACTTATCTTAATCTTGGATTTCCACAAATAAGTTTATTTCTTACGCTAAGATTAGAAAGGCTATCACTTCCTTCTTATTATATCTTATGAGTATATCCCATGAGTTACCTATATAGGTGTCTAACGAGCTGGCTAGCCCGGGCATGGCTCATGGCCTCGATCAGTTCAATAGTATTTGGCCCGACATGACATGGTCTATAATCATGCAGGGCCGATATAAGTCATTCCTCATACCGAGCTAGGCATGACCCATGTGACAGGCCTAGTGGCATGGTAAACTAGCTTGGGTGACTACCTAAATGGGTTCCCATCGGGCAGTCAATTTTTGTTTTAAAAAAATTGACTCCCTTGTCATGGGGCAATCCAATTTTGTTTAAATAATTGGTCATGTGGCTGATTGTAATTGGTCGGCCTATAACCCAACCAACCATCAAATAATAGGTAACAAGGCCTGGTCCGGCATGGCCGTGCACTTGGCCATGCCACCATGTTGTGCTGGGTTGGTGGACCGCACCAGCTTAGCATGACATGACCCGCATGACACATCTACACCTATCGCTATCTATTATGGCTAACATGCATAAACTAACGATATAGTGAATATCATAAATTTTAGTTTTATGTAGCATTCACATCCATCAATATTCAAACCATAATATTATCATTAAAATAAACATTATACATTTATATCATCATAATACAAATACATGAAACCAACCCTAAATCTCAATTTTGACTAATATTGGGAAAGAATTTATGTGAGATATTTGGAGTGACGTCTCATTGAATCAAAGTTTTTCAATGATAGTCCTAGTGAGGATAAAAGTCTTAAAATTTAATCCAAACCATTTCTTGCTTGAAATCACCTTTGATTAGCCCATAATTAGGGGTTAGAAATTATATATCACTTGGAGTTTTTCATGTTCTTGGCTCAGAATCTGATCCACCCCCCCTTTTCTCTAAGTATTACTTTTATACTTCAAAATTCCATGTGATTTTTTAAATTAAAAGTCACAATGCTAGATTGAGATCACAACATTATTTTCTCATGGAATCTTCTAAGGAGTACAAAAGTCATGGTGGCAAAGGAACATCATGAGTTGAGTCACTCTCCTCTATAACACAAAGTCATGATACTAGGAATGCCATGAATAAGAAAACTTCTTTCTTAAACACAAAGTCATGGTACCAGGAATGTCATGGATAAGAAAACTTCTTTCTTCAACACAAAGTCATGATGCTGAGAATGACTGTAACTGATAAATTTACTCTCTAGAACACAATATCATAGTACTAGGAATGTCTATGACTTTGATTTTTCCTCTCTTGAGTACAAAGTCATAGTGGTAGAAAAGTCAGCTAGATTAACTATTCTTTAGAACACAAAATAGTGGCAAAAAAATATTATTGGGACTATAAATTACATAGTGTTTTGGTTTTGTGTCTATTAAATCACGGTGTTGAAAAATATTGTGACTTCTTATACATATGAGGTACTTCGATACCATGAAAATAATGTCACAATCATTATTATGCCTTAGAGATAGTGTAGTCATGACTCCAAGAAATTATCATAGTAATAAAGATAATGTTATATTGTAAAAATATTATGATAACTCGGTAGTAAAGTTAGTGGCATATAAAGATTATCATGGCTTATTTTATAGAGGCAATAGGCTTGTGGAAAATATAATTTAGTCATGAAATAAAAAAATAATATGATTTTCTATTATTTTTCTCTTCTCCAAGGCATTACTCCACTAAGTTTATCTTTTTTACCCAAAATATCCTTGATTTCACTACAATTCATCAAATTCTATCAAAATAATTATTTAGTAATGCACGCACACACGCACAAGTATGCACACACGCACACACATGCACACACACGCACGCACACACACACACACACACATATTTAATGCTCAAATAAGTACAAATA
Source organism: Sapria himalayana (assembly GCA_029783825.1). Classification (NCBI taxonomy): domain Eukaryota; kingdom Viridiplantae; phylum Streptophyta; class Magnoliopsida; order Malpighiales; family Rafflesiaceae; genus Sapria; species Sapria himalayana. The sequence goes on along the minus strand of JAREIK010000185.1, from coordinate 381,169 downwards.
CATCAATAATGTCATATAAAAAACCCAAAATCTTTAAAATGTGAAGTGTTGAACACCTAGTGATTAATTTTTATATTATATACTATTTTGATTTTCTAAGGTTTGATTTTGTTAAATTTGTTGGTTTCTTTGTTTGGATAGAGTAATTATCGAGATACTTTTCATTTATTGGGCTCACAATATTTTGAATATTTAGAAGCCAAACTTATGTTTTTTCAAAATATCTGATAGAGAATATCCACCACTTGATTTTGTTTTCTTCATGAATATTTAGTTTCAAAAATTTGATGAGGATGAATTAAGAAATGTTTCCCTTAAAAGGAGAAGAGAAACAAGATTATATGTTGATTCCAATTCCAAGTCTAAAAATATAGTAGTAAACCATAGCAAAGAAAGGAGAGCTATTGGGATGCCTCACCCTCAAATATGTTGTAAACACATAATGTGTAGTAGTATTCACTAAACTAATAGAGATAGAATACTCAAACTAATAAGCCCATAAATATTTTTTGGAATAACTTAATGTTGTGATGCTATTAGAAGGCAATGAAATAACCAAACAACATGTAGGTGTGACATATAATCATTGTGGGCAAGAATGACATCACATTGGCATGCTAAAACATGTTGGGTTAAGGTCTAGTAGCTACATAAAAAAGATAAGAATCAAAAAAGCATTGATGATCAAACCTGATGGTTGGTCTCTCGAATCTATTTGATATGAAATACAAAATAAATATAACAAGCTCTCCTGGTTCGAATTTCTACCTTTGTCACATAAAAGTGTGAATAAATGTGTCTCCCTTAATTTTATTACATCCTCCATTTATTTACTTTTTCTTATCATCATGTCTTATAGTGAATGCCATCATATATATTTATTAATTGGAGGGTTGATTGAAGATTGGAAGAGATTGAAAGTTAACGCCTAGAAAAACACTTGTTAACTATTCACATATAAACAAGTAATTTAATGCCTAGAAAAAACATCAGATATATATATATATATATATATATATATTTGTTCATTTCGATAATTAATGAGCTCTAGTGGTAGCTATAAAATAGTTTTTAAAAAAAAGTTAGTGAAAGTACCATTCTCTCTTATAAAAATCTTCAAGTATTTATTGTTAGTTAATTTGATGCACATTGGTCAAAATAATATTTTAATTCAAAAAAATAGGTTGTTCCATTTAAATGTTACTTTGGAAACTCATAAACATGATAATGTTCTTAGAATAATAATATATACAACAATCAATGAGATTGACTGTGTGTCCTTAAATATTTTTTATTTTATGTGTGGTCTTCTGAAAAATATGAGGTATCCTTTTCACTTCATTTTTTTACTCATTGTGCATGATGATATGAACTTATTATTACACATTAATAGAAACTTTAATTTTAGGTAGAGGCCTTATCAACGAAATACAAGAAGGCTGAAGATGTGGCTTCGACATTAATCATTGAAGAAGCTACTTTTTGTGAGATTTAGATGCCTATGTTTTGTGAACTCACAAAATGTTAGATATACAATGCTTTTCTTGAACATATTTATATTTGACCTTAATCTATTTTTAATAGAAAAAAAAAGAAAATATAATGAGCAATTGATCAACTAGAAGATAGAGAAACTGTTGATGTTCTCAAGTTGCTTTGTACTTTGTCACAATTAGGGAGCACACAAAAAAAACATGTTTGTTTACTCATATTTTAAATCTCAGGTAGGAACATATCCAGCACATCTAATCAAGTCTTGTTGATCTAACTAATAGTATGAAAACTATATGGACTATGTGCTAAGCCTAATTCACTTATCAAGCTTCCAATTGGTATCTTGAATTCAAACTAATCTTTTAACCTATCATTTAAAAAATTGTTGATTTTGTTGATTCACCCATGTTGTCAACATTATAAAGCTATATTTCATGTGGGAATACTATTTTATTTTTTTTTTGTGCATCAAATCTTTTTGAAATTCTATTTATGACAGTTTTCATTGATGATTAACTAGAAATGGGAGAAGTGGCATCTATCATATTTGATGAATCAATTTGAAGTTAATTTTTTTTTTGTTTTGGAATATATTTGGAACCTAAGATTTTTGACATTGGATAGAAAATGATAAGACAACATAAATACATTTTTTCAGCTATATTTTTGGTTGGTGTATGGTTGGATATTTACTTTATTTTTCTATTTAAGAATTTGTTGACTTGGACAATGTTTAAACGCATGGTGAATTTGAGAAGAACAAGTAATACAAGAATAAAATATTTAATTATCAATGTCTGAGATGAATTGAATCCACAAATTAATATTCAATACATAGGTCCTAGCTATACTTATAACTCGTCTGGAAGCTTCAAAAAAATATTTTGAAGGTCTCACATATGAACATACAAACATTAATTTTTTTGTAGAATTCCATGATCAGGTAACATATATAGCTGAATTGTGTTTATTAAGAAACTTATTCTGACCAAAAATGAGTGTATATTAGTTGTTTATTCTATTTGTAAGTGTTATGCATTTATAAAGTTAGTGTTTGATTATATGTGTAGGAAAAATTCTTCCATGCATTAAATACAAAATTTTTACAAGCCTAGCATATCCCAGCCTGGGAATGCTCCAATATTACAATAATGCCCATGGGTATTTCTTTAATGATGATACTATTCCTTTGGAGTATTCTATTTTGTAATATTTCCTAAACGAGCTCCTCTTGAGAAAGTAAAAGGAGAAAATCACAACATGGGCACACTCTATAATCATGATTTTGAATAATGTAATTTAATGTTTGTTTTTACTATTTTATTTTTCTAACTAGATAATTATATTTTTAAACTTAGTATCTCTTACCCATTTTTATTGTTTATAATTATCTTCCATGTTTTTATGATTCATTCAATCAAGATTTATTAATTGATATATCAATTAGTTTTGTTTTGTTTTAGGCCTCTAATGGCAACAATTTGGTAAGGATTACTAAGTACTTGTTTTTTTATGGTGCTAAAAAACATTTTAAATCTGCAAATACATTGTACAAATTACAAATATATGCATAATACATCAACATGAATGTACATCAACCAGTAACCTCCTTTTATCTTTGTAACTTGTATAATTTTCATAATTCTATTTAGTATTTTTATTTTTGTGTATTTTATATTCTGAAGTTGTGCATCTTGGCATCAACCTAAAAAGCATTATTAATGATATTTCTTCTTGTAGTGTATGCTTACTTTCTTAACATTTAGTGAGGATATAGATGTGTGTGTGTGTGTGTGTGTGTGTGGTCTCTCCCTATGAGATCATTTAACTTTTTTAGTAATCTTTTATGAATGACCATTTGAGATTAATAACCATGATGAAATAACATTGCTCTTAATTGCACAATGAGTCTCACATTTTAAACATTTGAGATTAATAACCATAATGAATTGTTTTATTGAACTAGAATTAACATTTTGATTATAACCAACTTGCTTATTAATCACAAGGGTTATAGTATCCATTTATTTTTGCTTTCTATGTTCCATAGTTCATGTTTATAGTGAAATATTAATTATTTCACATGTGTTTTTATTTTAAAAATAAGCTACATATCAAGCTGGGAGAAGGTAAGTATTTACTTTGTAGTTGCTGATTTGTGCCCATCAATAGTTATTTAATCTGAGTCAATGTGCATTTGCTAAATGAGCTTATTCCTAGTAGTTAGTGTTCAAATATACAATTGATTTAACTATCATAACCATATGCGTATTGTAAGTAATTTGGTTGATTACTAAATTCCCTTGGTTTCCCCAACAATGGGGCTTAAGACTAGTGGGTGAACAACACATGGTTTACACAAGTGTTCCATAAGCATGGACCAATTTTATGTGATTTTCTTGACAACAACCATCATAGATCCTTTCCCTTGATCATGTCCATGAGATAGAATTATTGGAATGTGCAACAAGTCAATAGCATTTTATTCATTCATTTGACAATAAGCCAACAACATTTTTTTTTTGTATTTTAACTTGTGAGTAAGCTAGTTGAATTGGTTTCCAAGTTTGATACCATTAGATTGTTGTGTTTTCTTTTAGGCAATTAAATGTATATTGAAAAATATCTTATTCATACTAGAAAACTATTGTTCTATAGTTTTGTGAGTTCATCTAAACCTCCTTTCCAAACTAAAAGGTACAACGTGATTGCTCCACCTTATGTAGTCATCCATATGAACAAGCCCTCTTGGAAACCAAAAAGGAGATAATGTGCTATCACAAGATTGAGCATAGAATAAACCCTAGTCATCTTTTTTCTCTTTAAAACATATGATCTTTACTTTATTTAATAAAGATCCCTTGGGTCTTAAATACAAATATTAAGGCCAAAGATTAGTTTCCAGCCCATTCTATGTATATGACCATGTAGATCTACATATTGACATCAGGCTAAAAATCCAATTTGAATCCACAAATCATAAGTAACCACTAACAAAGCATTATGGCTACCCAAATTATATGGGTTTCTATGGTTCAAAAAAACCTAATCCATAATAAATATCAAAGTCTATTTGTCTCATAATATCCTAATTGAACACAATATATGGACCAAGTCACCATTATAAAGTTTATTCATATAATTTCTCGATCTCCACATAAATAATAATACAAATGACATTACTATTCTTATATAATTATTTGAGCATGACAATGCAATTCCATTACCACATGTTAAGAGGCACATGAATATCTTTCTAAAAAGGAGAAATCTCATTCATCGACTCATATCCCTCTAAATGACTTATTCTATGTCCAATTACAATCTATATTACCATCCTATTAGCAATGATATTGAACTATGTCAAAAAATAAAGCTCCTTGTGTAGGGACTTATGGTGGTGCTAGGTCAAAGATGGAAAGAACTATGATGAGAATTACTTATGACTTATAACATATGTAATATTCTCATGGTGGGTTAGCCCAGTTTTATGTTCGCTAACATATACTTATGAGTTGACTTAAAATCACATATCCATGATCAATAGAACATGATCATTAGTCATACTTAATACTAGTCTTATTTCATTATTTCTCCATCAATAATAAAATACCATTGATGATTTAAAATAGTATTACATGTCTAGTCTAGAGTTCTACTATCAAGTCAAAGACTTGTTGACCATAAGTAGAATCAATTATTCTTTGAGTACATTACCAAATTAGAAATATAAGATGATAATGAAAATACATATTTATTATTAAAATATAATAATAATACTAACTATACTATTTCTCTAGGGCACATCACCAAATAATCTTCCATTTGCACTATGGCCAATCTGACATGTATCCAACATCCATTGACCTTAATATTACTCTCATATTTTGTTTGTGGGAGGGGCTTTATTAGTGGATTTGCAATGTTTTCATTAGTAGATACTCTTCATATCTTGATGTCTCATCTCTCAATAATCTCTCAGATGATATGAAAATATCTAAGTATGTGTTTGGAACTCTGATATGATCTAGGTTCCTTGGCATGTGTTATAGCCTCATTATTATCACAAAGTAAGGCCAAAGGGTTGGAGATACTAGGAACCACTCTAAGTCTAGTGATGAACTTTTTGATTCAAATAGCTTGCTTATATGCTTATGATATAGCTATATACTAGGTCTCTATAGTAGAATCAACTAAGGTTTATTTCTTTGAAATTTTCTAGCTAATAGCACTTCTTTTCAAATAGAAGAAAGAACATGAATGTGATCTATAATCATCTTTATTAAACTAGTAGCTTGCATCAGTGTAATCATTGATCATTTGTTTAACTTCTTATCCTCCATAAGGTAAGAATATATCCTTAGATCTTTTGAAGTATTTAAGAATATTCTTCATTGCTATCTGCTAACTTTCACTAGGAATTGACTAGTATATATTAGTCATACTCAAGGCATATGACACGTATGATCTAGTATACATCATAAACATATATGATGGATGTAATATAAGAAGCATATAGAATCTTACTCATGTGGTTTCACTAATCTTGTTATGTTAGGCATTGATGTTAGACATTCAAGCAAAAATCCTCTCTTGGGGTTTTGCATATTGAACATATGTAGTACTTTGTCTATAGATGTACTCTAACTTAGGCCAATTATTCTTTTATATATTTTTCTACATAGATCTTAATGCCTAGAATATAAGTGATCTCATCTAAATCTTTCAATGAGAAATAACTACCAAGCCAAGACTTGATATTCTACAAAGCTAGGATGTTATTTCTAATGAGAAAGATGTCATCAACATAAAGCACTAGAGGGGCTATCGTGCTTCAACTAACCTCCTTCTAAACACAAGGTTCATTTTCATTTTTTGATAAAACTTAATACCTTAATTGCTTCATTAAAACAAAGATTCTAGCTAAAAGATACTCGATCCAGTCCATTAATAGATCTTTAAAACTTGCATACTTTCCTAGCATTCTCAGGATTGAGAAAACTCTATGGTTGGGTCATGTGCACATCCTCAAGCAATTTTCCATTAAGTAATGAAATTCTAACTTATATTTTCCTTATTTCATTTTTATAGAATGTAGCTATGGCTAAAACAATCTAATAGAATTGAGCAAAGTAACTAGTGAAAATGTTTTATCATAGTTAATACTATGTGTTTGCTTGAAATCTTTTAAAGCCAATCATACCTTAAAGATATGAACATTACCATCTATGTCAATCTTCTTTTTAATGATCCACTTGTACCCTACAGTATTTAGTTGATCATGTGGATCAATCATGGTCCAATCATGACTATCATAACATGAATTACAACTCATATTTCATGGCTCCAACAATCTATTAGAGTCTAGACTAGATATGGCCTCTTGGTAGGATGTGGGTTAATCATGATCCATGAGAATGACATCATGAATGCTAGTTATAAAAAATTCATATCTCTTGGGATTCTAAAATATCCTACAAGACCTTCTTAGGTCTTGTATTACTTTCATATGTTCAATAACATATTGTAAAACCTATTGAGTTCCAAAACCAGTTCAATAATTTTTTGTGGTTCTTGAATTTATTCAAGTTGAACTTTACTCCCACTGGTTCCTTTGAATTTGTTCTCTCTTTCTAAAAAGATAACATTCAAGCAACAAAAACTTTGTTCTCAAAACTATTATTGAAGTAGTACCCTTTTGTTTCTTTATGATACCCAACAAAAAAATATTTATCTAATTTGGGTGCTAATTTGTCAAAGATTTGATACTTCACATAGCTTCATAGCCCTAATTTTTTTAAAAAGACAAACTAGGAGGCTTCTCAACCCATTTCTCATATGATGTCTTTTAAACCTATTTAGATGGAACATGTTTTAGGGTGAAATGCAACTATTTATAAGGCATAGCCCCAAAAAAATATTGGAAGATCTAATTGACTCATCATTAATCAAACTATATCTAATAAGATTCTATTTCATTATTGACTTTGTGATGGTGTCAAAACTCAGTTATTTGACACGATTAAAAAATCTAATTAAGCATGAATCTCTTGCCCAACATAGCTTCACAAGTATATGAATGATATAAATAATAAAGTAGACTTAAGCCCAAATATCAATTTCATAGAGATTGTTTGATAAGGCATAGCCCCAAAAAAATATTGGAAGATCTAATTGACTCATCATTAATCAAACTATATCTAATAAGATTCTATTTCATTATTGACTTTGTGATGGTGTCAAAACTCAGTTATTTGACACGATTAAAAAATCTAATTAAGCATGAATCTCTTGCCCAACATAGCTTCACAAGTATATGAATGATATAAATAATAAAGTAGACTTAAGCCCAAATATCAATTTCATAGAGATTGTTTGATAGTTTGGTCGATCAAAAATAAAGTAATGGTCATATGAGTTGAATATATGTACTTGGTCTTAGAGAATATGCTTAAATGTTAGGGTTGACACACTTACTTATGTGTGATGATATTTCTTTGTCTTTAGTTCATATTGTGTTTTGGTTATTGGATGAAGAACTGATTAGTGTGAAAATACTCATGCACTCTCTTAGCATATAAGGTGGTCATTTTACACTGGATAATCACTACCAAGGATGATCTCCTCATTATTGTCTCCTCAATATTTCAACACCAAAGTAACATCTCAATTCATGCAAAAGTCATTCTCACATCTACTCCTTTTAGAAAAAATATTAACTACTCATGATGATTACTTTGAATATGCACTTTTATTCTCTAATCTCTAATTATCTTAATAACTTGAGATAATATGATACTAAATTCATTTATAATTTTGGCTTTCCAGTTTCCATACTCATAATAATCAAATATACATCTTCTCAAGAATTTCAACCATGGAAATCCAACAAGTGGAAATAATTCATAGAACTGTCACCACCAAAAAAGTCTCCCCCTCTTATGTTTGACTCATGACATACCTATCATTGTTTGTCTTGACCAACACTTAACTCACACACTATGATAAAAACTCTTAGGTAAGATATTTTACTTAATCCATACATTACCTCGAGATTAGCTCATATAAGTACATAATGGATTAGTTTATTATATATCCATGCTTTCAACTTTATGAGCACCATACTGATAATGATCAACATATCACAACTTAGATTTTCATTCATTATTTTATCTCATGCATTAAGATTAGAAGAGATATCACTTCCTTCTATTCAAAGTATAAGAGTCTGTCTCATGACATACATATTACCCTCTACCATAGTTGACACATATAAACTAACTTATTTGTGAAAACCCTAATATTTAGTTCTCAAGTATATCCACATCCATCAACATTCAAACATATTATAAACTAAACATAAACTCATTAATTCAATTATCTATCATAACAAAAATAACATAACAAACCCTAGAATTCAATTTAGCTGGACATTGGGATAAAATCATATGAGATGTGTAACAAGTTATCTCATAGATTCTATTTTTCCCAATGAACACCCATACTAATTTCCAAGAAGAAAATCCTAATTGCAATTAATTTTGCTTATTGTTCACCTTAGATTTGGTCCAGATTAAGATTGAAATCATAAAACATTAGCTTGGAATGTATCTTTCTCTTCTTTTGCTCCTCTCCTCGCTCGCTCTCTCTCTCTCTCTATCTTGATTTTCTCTCTAAGTGTAGTTTTTATACTTTTAGAATTAGTGCAACATTTTACATTGGATTTTATGGCATAAAGTTTAGATTGTGACTCTGTCATCTCATTGGATTCTCTTGGGAGAATAATTATAATGACATTATGAATGACCAAGATTGATGCTCAACTCTCAATAATACAAATTGTGGCACTAGTAAGTGGTCATATTTTTTGGTTTTGGCTTTGTGAGCAAAATATTACAGTATTGGAATTATCATGACTAAGTCAATTCTCTTTGTAACATAAAGTCATGACAATATAAATTAACTCATGAGTTTAGTATTGGATTTATGGGCGAAGTGTTGTGGTGCTGTAAATATCTTGATTGAATCATTACTCTCTATAACAAAAAATTATGGTGAAAAATGAATTTGTGACCTATATTTGTTGATGTTATTGGCTCTATTTGAATAAGTTGTGACTCTAGAATGTACCACAACTATTTATACTAATGAGATACTTGGTTATCATGATATAAAAATATCATCACTATAACTAAATCATTTAGAGCTTGTATGCTTGTGACTCTAAGAAATTGTCATGACCATAATGATTGCATTGCATAGTGAATGATTATTTCAACTTGATGGTAGAGTCATGTTGTACAAAGATAGCTATGACTAGTTTGGTAGAGTTAGGACCAAGAAAAAATATTGCAACTAATTAAGATTATCATGAAGGATAAATTGTGAAAAGAGAATTTTGATGACTCTCTATCTCTTTTCTCTGCTAGAAGTCTTTCTCTACCAATTTTACTCAATTTCTCTCTGATTTTAATAGCATTTATCACTTCCTTTTCAAAGTACGATTTTAGTAGAATCTCTTTGATAACTACTAGTATTCATGCAAATACTTCATATTTTATTTTCCAAATCACATTATTTATTTAGTAATTTGAATATTGAAAAAACTCTAATACTAATTATTGCTTAATTTGAGCAAAGAACCTTTTTCCAAATATCCACACCAAGAAAAAATATATCTATGATAACCACAACTAGGTTTACGTGTTATGGTGTGCCTTTATTGTGAGAATTTGATTCAAAAATTTGGGATTTATTAGGAAGTGTATGGTTCATGTTGTGATGTATTTATTCATTACATAATATTAAAAAAAAATCTTGGGTTACCTCTCAAGTAGCACCACGTTTAAAATCCATAGATAGATCTTTATATCTCTAATTATGTCCAAAACTTCAATTGTCTAGGCTAGCTTATCAATGTAATCTCTTCCTTCAATTTATCTTTCTGATTTTTTTTCATAATCATCATCTCTTCATCAGGATATTCAGCCATTAATATCATGACATTGGGAAATACCACAACATCTTGCCTATCTTCTTTGTAAATTTCATAACTTGTTGTATAGTCACTACTTGTGTAATATCTCTCTAGATCATATTAGTCATAACTTTGTCTCCTACTATGACTTTCTTCATCACACTTTGTTCTTTCTCACCAGATATTCCCGTATTTTTATTTTAACCTTGCCTTTATTCTCCATCATGTCAATGATCAATTGTGAATTTTATTTTACATGTATTTCCATCACCATCTCTAGAGTCTCATCAATAGCTACTATATTTTTTTATATTAATATCTTTGCCTTTTCCACTTCTTATTTTTCATCTTCGAAGTCATATGATTTAGTGTCCCATGAAGTCAAAACTTTAAAGAAGACCACAACCCCATAGTATTCTTCATCTTTATTTTCAATTTTATGTTTTCCTTTATCCCATGATTCAAACTCTTCATCATTTTCTCTATCTTCTTTAGGAATTCTTTTCATCTAAAAACCATTACCTATCTTATCGTGGTGCTTAGGAGGCTATTTATTCACTAATTATCTTCATTACTAAAATTTAGATTTTTTAGGCCCATGTAAAAGTTGAACTTCACTTACTCTTCACTCACTCAAAGTATGAATTTCACCTTCTTGACATCAATCAATGCTTTTCCAATTGCTAAAAATGGTCACCCCAAGATCAACGGAATATATAGATCTTGCTACATGTGAAGCATAATAAAATTAGCCAAAAAAATAAACTTACCCACTTTCATACAAATATCATCAATTACACTACTTTGAAATTTGATGGAATGATTGACAATTTAAACAAGAAGGCTATTGGAGTTATAATACTAAGATTTAATCTTCACACTATTGATAGTGGTATCAAGTTACATAAAGCCTTTCTAAAAGTGTGCTTTCCAATTATGCATGGAATATTAAAACTTTATGGATCAAAACTTACATTGGATTATGATACTATACTTCTCGATCATATTTACTATCCCATAAGTCTCCAAATTCTTCTTGCTACTCATTATATCTTTCATAAACTTCATGTTGTGTGATATTTGGGCTAATACTTTGGAAAATAGAATATTTAACTCCAACTTCTAGAAAATATTTAAAAACATTTTGAATTCCTTGTCCATCTTTCCATTTTTTAATCTATATGAAAATAATAGATTTAGAGCGAAATTATTTACTTTTGGCATGCACTGTCTTTTTCTTCTATACTTCTTCATTTAATTATGTTGGTAGCAAAGTTTGGGCTCTAGTTTCTAGTGATGCCATGAATTTGGAAAATATCACATCTTGTTGTGACATGACACTAGAGGATGTTGTAGCCTTTTCTACATCATTTAAGGATGGTGTTGCCACTTTAGGCAAAGTCACAACTTCTTTCTTTGCTTCCATTTTAGATTATTTCTTTTCTACTTCCTTGCCACTTCTTAGTGTAATGGACATGTATTTTCTTGGATTTGTTTTTGTATAATTGGATAATCCACTATCATTTTTCTCTTTCATTGAAAGTATTAGTTGTCTAAGTTGATTCTTTATGATTTTTTTTCATTGTGTTTGTGTGTTCTATTCTCTTAGAAACCCTAGTTCTCTCTCTCTCTCTCTCTCTCTCTCTCTCTCTCCCTCTCCCCACCTCTCCCTCTCTATCTAAAATAGATGATCTTTATTTTATTAAATAAAAATCTCTGTCTAAAATACTAGTTTTAAGCCCAAGGATTAGTTTGTAGCATATTCTATGTGTGTGACCTTGTAGGTCCACATAATATTAGTAGTGGGCTATTTGTGACTGTTATAATGCCAAAACTTATTATAAATGATATGGTCCCAAAATTTTATTGGATGATTGATTTGTCCACTTAGACAAGTATATGAGTTATACAAGTAATAAAATTGGACATAAGTACATACATTAATTACATGGGAATTATGTAGGTAGTTAGATTAACTAACAATGAACTGACTACTACTCAAGTTAAGTAGATATACTTGAGTTTTAGAAAGATACTTAGAATCTTTGACGAGCTTAATTACTTCATTGTGTATGATGAGATTTCTTTAGTATCTAGGCAATATTATATTGTGTTGTTAGATGAAAGATAAATAACTATGGAAATGCTCTAGTCTCTTGGCATATAAGGTGTCTATCATCTTTGAATTATCACGACTAAATATGATCCGCTCATAGTTGTGTGATCAATATTTTGGCACAAAAAATCACTTATTATTACATTTATGAGTCATTCATATGTCTACTCCTTTTATGTAATATGTCAACTATCTTTGAATATGATTTTGAGTATATATTTCATCTTCTGGCCTTTAATATCTACATGAAATGAGCAATACGTATATTTATAATTTTAGCATTGTAAATGTCATACTCACATCAATTAACATATATCATCTCATGGATCTCATATATGAAAGAAATCATACAAGAGAAAATAAGTCACATGGTTATCACCACCATACGAAAAGCCTCTACTTGTATGAGTCCTACTATGGTGAAACCTCTAGGTTAGATGTTATAGTTAACCCACATATCACCTAAAGTTCAATTCTTTTAGAATATGTATTATAAATTGGTCATAAATACATTTGTTTTTTTGACTTTAGAGGCACCATACTTGTAACAATTAAACTTATCACAATCTCAAGTTCTAACACATAGGTTTATGTCATGCATTAAGACTAGAAGGGTTGTTTTTTCCTTCTCATTGTATCCTATGAATGTGTCTCATGACTTACTTATCATCATCTACCAAGCAAGCATACAAAAATTTATGACATAGTGAAAATCCTAAATTTTAGTTGTAATTAAATATTTATATCCAATAACATTAAAACCATAATATTACCATAAATATAAATATTATACAATAACATCATCATGGGTAAGAATGTGTGCGAGATATTTGGAGTCACACGTCATAGAATCAAATGTTCCAAATGATAGCTCTAATGAGAAGTTAATTTTCAAAACCTAATCCCAACTAATTCTTGCTTGCATTTACCTTGGATCTGCCCATAATTGAGGGTTGAAAGTCATGTTGCCTAGAATTTTATGTGCTCATGGATTGAAATATAATTCTCCCCCCCACCTCTTTTTTGTAAAAATTCTAATTATTCTTTTTATACTTTAGGATTACATGTGATTATTTAAATTGAAAGTTGTGCCACTAGCTTGATGTCATGACTTTATTATCTCATTGAATCTTATTTGGAGTACAAAAGTCATAATGGTAAAAAAATATTATGACTCAATAACTCTCATCTAGAGCATAAAGTCATGATAATATGAATATCACATCTAAGAAAAATTTTCTTTGAAATACAAAATCATATAATTAGGAATAACCATGACTAATATAAATATTTTCTAGAACACAAAGTCATAAAAACAAGGTTGGCTAAAACTAAGGCATTTACTCTGTGTAATGCATATTTGCAAGAAAGTTATAATTTAAATATTTTCTTTCTAGTTCACAATTTTGTGGTGGAAAATATCTTCTTGATTAAAAATTACTTGGTGTTATTTAATTTTTAGTTCTATATTGATTAAGTCATGATAGTAAAATATGTCATAACTTCTTGTACTAGTGGGATAGCTGGATGTAGCGATGTGAAATTAAGGTTATTGCCATCTTTGTGATTTAGAGATAACATGGCCATGACTCTAATAAAATATCACTACTACTGAAGATAGTTTTGTAAAGTAACAAGATTGTCACAACTTATTTTATAGAGTTGTAACCAAGAAAGGATATCACAATTACTCAATAAGAATATAGAAAGCATAACCAAGTCATGACATGAGAAATATCATGACTTTCCAATAATGTTCTTTACTCCAAGTCATCATTCTACCAAATTCATAATTTTCACCCAAAATACCTCTGATTTTACTATTAATAACCAAATTTCATAAAAAAAATATTTTAGTGAAATTTAACCATTTAAAGTTTAAACAAGTACAAATATATCAAGAATTTCATGTTAGACTACCCAAATAATTTAGTATATGGAATAAAAAATAAACTCACAGACAAAATATTTTTCATCTTAAGCAATAAATCTCCTCCATTTTTGTGACTCATCATCAATAAAAACAAGAATAAAATAGTATAATATTATAAAGGAGAATAAATACATAATATATAAACATGGAGAAGAAGGTGGATGGTATGATTGGCCATACAAATCAAAATCCTTCAATTGGAACTTTGTTCTAGAAAGCTCAAATGGGGATATGGATATGGAAGATCTCTCAGAATATTCCTTATTGCTTGCTACCCATTTCAAGATTTTCACAATCATACTATATAATTCATCTTGTCATCTTCCAATGGATTTCAGTGAATCTTCAAATGAACCAAGTGGAAAGTCTTTCCCCTTCTGGTTTCCATTATACTTTCTGAAATCTCTGATCTACTATTTCTTTTTATAATGCATGTTTTCCTCAATTACTTTATGTCAACCTAAAATTATTTTTTGTAACTCACTTGCAAAGGACTCACAGAGTTTCCCAAATGATTTAGTGTTTTCTTTAACTCTGATCTCCACTCATTCCATTAGCTTTTCCAAGATATGGGTGGTCATGAATAATAGCTCATTTTTGTTGAGATGCATCTCTCATAATGCATGTCTTCTCTCTATTTTTCTTTGTTTTTCTCTTCTTTTATTTTTATGCATTCTTTTCACTTGTTATCTCTTATCTTCGATTCTGTTGCTAAAAAATTATGCATAATTCATCTTGTCATCTTCATATGGTGGGCCTCCAACTTCATATTTTTCAAAAGCTTTATGACTTCTCACAAGTCTCCTTCTTGGCTACTCGAAAAAAAAAATCAAATCAAAGTAGTGATTTTTTATCAAATTTATCTCCACTTTACATTATTTCTATGTTAGCTTCAGGGAAGAGTGATACTTCGTGCCTAACATCAATTGATTTTTTTCCCTTCAAAAACCATATTCTTTATCTTTTCTCGTTCAAGCCCTTTCTTCCAAACCATCATTATCAAGGAGATATTTGTGGAACCATTCATCTCTATCTATATTTATTAGGATTCTTTTGGCTTTACATAACATCATAATCAAAGAGGGATGAATTATTTAGACCTGGAATACCCCCTCTTTATAATTGAGAACGAACTTCTTCAAAATCTTTTCCACATGGATCTTATATCCTCTTACTAGAGGAAAAAGAAAGAGTACCATATCTTGTGTGATGGTGGAGAGATGGAGAGTTATCTGTAAAATAAAGTACAAAAAGTATAATAAAACCTTGTAGTCTTCTAGTAATTCTTCCCATATAAGTGTCCATATGTACTTTTTGATAAAATTCTCTAAGTACCTCTTACATTCGTCAATGTCTTGGAGATTAC
This sequence comes from Sapria himalayana, assembly GCA_029783825.1. Taxonomy (NCBI): domain Eukaryota; kingdom Viridiplantae; phylum Streptophyta; class Magnoliopsida; order Malpighiales; family Rafflesiaceae; genus Sapria; species Sapria himalayana. The sequence goes on along the minus strand of JAREIK010000185.1, from coordinate 365,283 downwards.
AATGTTGTTTGATTGCATTCTTAAAGATTTGAAGACCATATCATCTATAGCCACTTGCAATCCAAATACTTTATTTATGAACTCCCTATAAAAGCACACTCAAACTTTTCATTCATAGTACATCTTGTATTGTATGTCTTCTAGGTTGGAGTAAAACTTTCGTATGATAGTCATGTTATACTATTCCATGTGCATGCAAAGTTAGTCCTAATCTATCTTCTCTATCATTGAATAAAAATGTGGGATGAATTCATTAAACTCATGCTCACCATAGAACTCTTCTAGACTAGAATAAAAGTCATATCTATCCTCTTCTTTCTGAAAGTAAAATTGGTTTAGGCACCATCTTTAGAAGAAGCCTTAATAGCAGATTGCTTACATCACTTGCCTTTGGCCTTATTAATCACCTCATTCTTTTCTTTTCTCTCCCTTAGCTTAAAAAGGAATATCTTCTCTTCCATGGCAGTCTAGATCTTCAAATATGAAGTTGCACCAAGTTTCATCAGAGTAGAGAAAAATAAAAAGAAATGAATTCTTATAAAATTAGGGTTAGTATTTTACATGGGTTAGGGTTAAGTTGGAACTAATAAAAAACTTTTCATGGCTGTGTGTGTGGCTATGACTTTTATTTTAAAAGATAGTTGTAATTGTGTTTGAGTCTCATGACTTCATTTATCATTTAAAAAGTAATAGTTAAGTTTGAGTACCAAAACTTCATTTTTTATGTATATGTATACATAAAAAATTATTTATTATATCACACAATGCAAATAGTAAATTTTTGGGTTGTCTCACAAGTAGTGCTATATTTAACATTTGTATCTAGACCACTAGTGGATCTCAAATTCAATAGGTAATCCAATGATCCTTACATGCTTCTCAGTTTACCCTTTCTCCTCTACTTGTCTTCTGAATTCATTCGGCATCAAGTCATTTTTTAGTGTCTTTCCTTCAGCATACTTCTTAATGGATCCCATGAATTTGTAAAAAGTCACAGCATCATTGCTTGTGATCACCTGTGATAAGGTCATAACTTATTATAAAGTCAACATCAAGAATTTTTTTCTAGATCCAATTTGTCATAGCTTTGGAAAATATTATGACTTCTTTTTTAAGCTTATATTTCTCTAATGATTTGGCTTTGTTTCCAAATGTGACTTTCTTTATTGATTCAATAAGTAAATTCATGACTTCTTCAGAAGTTATGCTTTTTTTCGTTATGGAAACTATCTATGCATCTTCCTTTGGATGGTCAATGATTGTTGTCTCCATCTTTCTCTTTCTATAAATCAATGATTAGCTATGAACTAGGAATTTTATTATTTCAGCCTCTTCCTTTACATTTTTGGAATAGTTTGACTCTGATTCTATATAAGTCATGACTTTAGAAAATGTCATGACTTCACAGCAGTCTTCTTCTTCATCATCACTTACATTGTTTTCTTTAAACCAATGTGCCTCTAGTTCATCATCTTCTCCATTTTATTTAGGCCAACAGTCTTCCACGAAGTCCTTCCATCTAAAATCTACATTCTATCTCATGGAATTGTATAGGAGGCTATTTATTCTCTAGTAATCTTCATCATCATCATTTAGAATTTGTAGGCTTTTATAGAGGTTGAATTTCACTTGCTCTTCACCTGCACAAAATATAAATTCTCACTTCTTGATATCTATTAATACTTATTCCAGTAGCTAAAAATGGTATTACCATGATCAAAGAAGCATATTGGTCTTCTTCCATATCTAAATTTCTAATACAACAAAATCAATAAGAAATATAAATTTTCTAACCTTGATCAACACATCTTTAAATAATGTTCCTTAGAAACTTGATCAATTGATTATCTATCTAAAGAGTGAGATAAGTTGGAGTAATCTTATTAAAGTTCAACCTCTACACTATGCACAATGACATCAAATTAACAATTGATCCCATGTCACATAGTGCCTTATGGAAACTATACTCCCCAAAAAGCTTTTGGGATACTATTTAACTAATAAAATTGGATAGTATAACAAAGTCACAATAAATATCACCTATTTCCTTTAAATGGATTCTTTTGTGTGGTTTCAAAATTTTTAGGTTCAAAGGTTTTAACTTGATCTCATAACTCTTCTCATTTATCATTATAGTGGCTAAAAAATAAAATGAAAAAACAAAAAGTACTCTCATAACACAAATGTAATATAAACAATTAGCAAAAATCACATCTACACAACTTGAAACAACACTACCTTTTGTAAGGATAATAAAACCAACTCAAGTTAATAAATTAAATTATTATAATATAATTTCCAGTAATTGTGCTAAAAACTTATTACAACTTTGTGAGAGTGCAAAAACATATATATAATTAATTAATATGATCATAAAATCTAGTTGAGCGAGAAGAAAAGTTGTGGCCCTAGAAATAGTTGCAGCTCGAGTATCATTCTCTATAACTTTCTATAGTTAAAAGTTATGACATTGAGAATAACATCATAGCTTTTATTTGGACTTATTGGCTCTATAATGACAAGTCGTAGTATTGGAGGCTTGTCATAACATTAAGTACTAGTGAGGGTACTTTGTTTTAATGATGTGAAATTAATATCACATCCATAAAAATTATTATGAGTTAGTGTAGTTGTGACTCCAAGAAATTTTCATAGTCAAAAAGATATGTGATATAATGAAATGATTATATTAATAAAGTAGTAGAGTCATGATATACAAATATTATAATAATAATTTGTGTAGACTTTCGCTCTCCTTCTTCTTAACAATTCACCAACTCACTATTTTACATAAATATAACTCAATTATACTATTATTCATCATATTCTATCAAAAATTATTATTTAATAAAATTGTTCAATTTAAAGCACTTTTTCTATATAATACACTAAAAAAATTGCTCTTCTTTGAGAATTGACTTCCTCTTACTAAAAAAAGTATACAACACATCCATAAAAAATAATATAAAATTGATTATAACACCACAATATGAAAACAAACAAAAATAAATACAAGCAAATGAGATACGGAAGGTTAGTGGTATAACTTTCATTTATGGTTAAATTTTTTAAAGGGAAAATCTACTCTAAAGTGCTTAAATGGTGGCATAAAAGTAGATTGTCTTTTTGAATCTCCCATATTGTTACCTTTCCAATCTTATATTTTCACCAAATTATCATGTAATATATCTTCTCTTCTCCCAATAGAGTTTAGTGCACCCCCAAAAGATTTGATTACAAAATACAAATTTTTTAGTTTGTATTATATTTTCTCAATTTTTCTATCTATTGGCTCTCTCAATATTGCTTGTCACCTCTAATTTTTTCATCTTTTAGTGCTACCATTTACTTCCAAACCAAGGCAATGACCTCAAATAATTTCCCAAAAAATTCAACACTGCCCAACACCCCTGTCTCCACTCATTTCATCCCTCTTTCAAAAACTTGTAAATTTTGTCATCAATTTTTTCTTGGGTTGCCAAAAACATTATCTCTTTCTTTTGAAGATATGCTTCCCACATTGTATCTCATTTCTATACTTTCTCTACTATCATTATATAGAATGAATGGTTCTATTTTTTAAGCATTCCTCCTTTTTTTTGGATTCCACCTATATATTTTCTAAAATATAAAAAATATTACCCAACATACCTCCTTGTAAAGCTAGTGAATGCTCAGTATGAGTTTTCTCTTTTTCTCATCTTTCTTCCTCTTCTTTCCATAGATTCTATTTCATCTTCAATGAAGGATGACCCTTATTGCCTATTATCCATTGATTCTTTCCCTTTGAGAATTAGCTTCTTTCTCATTTTGTCTACTTTAAGTCTACATTTAATGCCCAACAATGTCATGGGGGGAACCCTAAAGCACAATTCATTACTATCATCATCCACTAGGATTCCATCAACTTAACATAATAAAGTAATCAAAGAATAGAGAATTATTATGCCAAAAAAAATTATTTTTTTGATAATTGAGAATGGATTTCTCAAATATTTTTCATTAGTCAAATCTACAACTAGTCAAGAGGGAATAAAAGAGAAATTCAACCAAACTTTACACACCAATATAAATTCTTCATACATCAAAAATAATGCAATACCAATGAAAATCTAAAGAAAAACATGTCTATAATACTTAGAAGTGGTGAAGAATTTGAGAGGAGAAATTAAAAGAGAAATTCAAAGAAGATGCTAATGTAGAAAATAAAGTTGTGATTAACAAAGTCATGATACCTTGTACCATGACACTCAATGTAATGTTATTTTCCAAAGTCATAATAATATCAGAATCAAATACCCAAAACTTGTACATGCACCAAAATGAACAACATTAAACCCAAATATTACTTTCTTTCAAGACATATTAAGTCATGACACTAACCTATTTTTGACTATTTTCCTCAACACAACAATTTATTTCACTCAAACCTAGTCACAACAATTTTTTTAAAAAAAATAATGGTTATTTTTTATCAAATACAATTAATTTCCTCACACTATAAAATGCCACAAACTCTAATTTTTGCTCGAACTTTTATTTTTCTCCCATTGCCAATCAAAACTGTATGACAACCACTTTTTGTAAATCATTGTTATGATGAAAAAACAAATCAAAATTTTGAAGCTTAGGATGAGATGAAAGAAAGTTGAATTGTGAGCTGCAATGCAAAGAGGAAGACAAAAGGTAATCCTCGAGGAGACTTCCTCTCAAGTCTTGGCACTTGAACTCATATTTTGACAAACAAAATGAGAAAATAGATAACACTTATCTTAGAAATGAAAAACTTTGTGGGAGAGTGAAGATTTTGAAGAATTTATGCTACATTTCCTATAAATGATTAAGAGGTAGAATTGGGATAGCATTTTCCAACACATGGAATAGGACATTGTGATAGTCATAAGGGAGTTTTACTCTAATCTTGAAGATATGCAAGACAAGAAGTACTACATATAAGAAATTTGAGTATATTTTAATAGACTCTATTAATGAAAATTTTGGTCTACAAATGGTTGTGAATGATACATCCTTAAAAATCCTATAAATATAACCAAATTACAATGCAATTACCAATACTTTGATACATTATAAAGAAAGTTGAAGAGTATCATCAAAAACTTCTCTTGGAGACCTAATGAGGAGAAAGTTGACTAATTAGAGCAAAGAGTAGTTTTGATGGTAAAATACCAAATATACAATCATGAAAATAAGACTGATACTTCTAGCAAATTTACTTTACAAACCCTCAATGATTATTATATGTTAATTAGGATAAAAATTGAGCATCATATTGCTCATGTTTATACCCAAAATAATTTAGTGAAATCTTTGATCAAATGCCTTTAATTACTAATATTGACCATATTACTAGTATATACCTGAAGACATGCTGCTATGTATATTACAAGTCTAAAAAGAATTACACCAATATCTTTTCATTAGTATTTTCATTCACAACTTTTATTAGGTGGACGGCCAAATATTTCTCACTTTTAAGTTTTTTGTTGTATAATCTATGTACCAATTGTACATCCACAACATATCAACATGAATCCACAACATAGACTTGGAATTTATGTAGGTTTTAATTTTTCATTTGTCATTTAATATTTAAAAACCTTAACATATGATATTTTTTTGAGCTAGATTTATATATTACCATTTAAATGAAATTGTATTCCAACCAATAGGGAATTAAAAATTGATTCTAGAAGAACCGATAAGAAATTACTTAGAATGCATCAATATAATCCCATTTTAATCTCCATACAATATCTTTCTAAATCTTTCAAAATTGATTCTACAAGAAGTTCAGAGAATTATTCATTTTCAAAATCTTTCAAATCAATTTCTATATGCATTCATTGATGCAAAAAAAGTGATAAGGTCACATATCCTAGCTATGAATGATCCACCATGGATTGAAATCCCTAAAGAGCATAAAACAAATAATCTGAAAATATGCTTAAAGTATAGAAAACCAACTAAGTCAAAAGGCATAGCTCCCCAAAAGAGAACAAAAGCAAAACAAAATGCCTCTATATAGGAACATGTAAAAAATGAGATCTTGTAGAGACACTTGCTAAAAACAAGCCTCCATGAGGGAATATATTGAATAACAAACTATTGAAGAGGTGCAAAATAAATAAATATCTTAATAAGAGACAAATATACCTAAAGATTATAAGATTACAATAGATTATGTGCACACAAGTAAAAATTGGGATCAAAATGATTTTGTTGTGAATAATATTTTTGTTTTCCAAGTAGCCTCAGACATCATACAAAATGATGATGATGATCCCAAACCAAAAAATTTAGATTAATGCAAACAAAGAAATGATTGGAAAAAAAAATGAAAGAGGTTATGCAAGTAGAATTACTTTCATTAATAAAATGAGAAGTGTCTGGACTTATTGTCCATATGTCTTATCCTCGTGTATGATTTTCATAGATTAGATTCGTGGGAAGTCATATATTAATTGATATGAGTATGACTCTTACAAAGTTGAAAGTGCAAATGTTTTATTACCATATCATTTCACATATTTAACTTATCAAAGATTAGAGAATAAAAATATATACCCCAAGCAGTCATCAAGAATAATTGCTGAATTACTTAAAATGAGTAGACATGCAAATAACCCATAAATGAAATAATATGTGGTTTTGGAGATTAATAATTTGCATTTCACTATTATTATCACTATATATTTATATGGATCCATAGACATTAATATACACATAAAAATCCATGAAAGATTTAAACTACTTGAAGTAGATAGTAAAAAAATCTCGTAGCATGTACTCAATTAAGTTACATTGATAATTGTATGAATTTAAAATAATTTGCATGCATGTTGTACAATCACCTTAGTGAATATTTACTAAATGAAAGACTTCTAGATCGACACACATACACAAGCATATATAATTATATATATATATATTTGTGTGTGTGTGTGTTTGTTTGTTGATTTATATATGTTTTTATATCTAAATATATTTATGTATACTTATATATGTGTTTCAATATATTTTTTTCATTTATATATAAGTATTTCAATTTATTTGTCACAAGATAATATACATGTGACCGAGTGGTTTGCTTGGTTTTGGCATGTAAAGGACGTGGGTTTGAATCCCACATCATCTCTGCTCTAAGATTATATACTTTCATGCTTTCCAATGTTAGTTAATGAAATAATATAATTAAATTTTATTTTTTTCCTAAATTTCAGAGAGAAAAATCGAGTTAATGGATGGAATATGGTATAATTTTTTTATATTATGAAAATTTTGGTGTACCAAAACACAAATATTTTATGTTTAGTATACAAAACCATAATTTCCCAAGTATTTAAGCATTCCACAATTCATAATCAATGATCAAGATGTGTGATTCATATGATGATTTTGAATAAAATTGTATAAGCTAATAAGATAAAATTAGAATGTTTCAATGAGAGATCACCCCAAAACCAATGGATAGACATAGATGATAAATAATTTATTAACATTAACAACTTGATGTATAATTTTTCTCTAATTTACAAGGAGGATAAGTAACAAGATGAAGTTCATTTGAAATTGTATATAGATGATAACCATATACTCCAAACACAATTGTGATGGGATATGCAGAACCAAATCCAATAGCTTATCATTTTGCTAAAGACTAAAGAGTAGTAATACCAAATTGATTTGGCTCATATTGAATTGTACAAAATAGCTAAGCAATTGAAGAAGTGAGTTTATAACAAACAAAGAGATATTTACTATCAAGTTAGAGATTTGGTATTGGGAAAGCTACACTTAGTGTTGCATGACAAATGGAAATGAGTACACAAGGAAATCAAGTAAAGAGAGACCTTATCATATTCTTAAAAGAGTTGATAATGGTTTATATCGATTTGATTTACCTCAAAAACAATATGTGCATTCAATATTTATTGTGAGCATGTTGAAGTTATTCCATGAGGATCAAGGTGATCCAACATAGAGTGGGTCATTTTTAGCACTAATATGTTGAAGTTATTTCATAAAAGCCATTTTGGCAGAATGAGTCATATGGTGAAATAATTAAATGTCAAAACAAGAATGCTTAATGAAATTACAGGTGTCATATGGATCGGGTGGCCCGGGCATGACCATGACCCATGGCCCGGTTTGGTTTAGCAGTGCTTAGCCCAACACGACACAGTCCAGAACTATGCCTTGGACCTGGCAGAGCTATCCCATGGAACATTTCATACCATGTTGGGCCGACATGAGTCGTGCCTCGTGTTAGGCCAGACACGACCCATGTGATTGGCCATACAGCAATGTTAACTAGCTCAGATTACTACCTGCTTAGTCACTGGTCGAACCTTTGTCATGGCAGGGTCAATTTTTTTCAAAAAAAATCGGTCACATGGCTTACAGTAATTGGTCGGCTTGTAAGCTAGCCACTTGTTAGACTTGCACTCGGGGTCGTGCCACCATTGGCTGTTTTGCACTATTGGGCATGATCATTAAGCATAGTCGAGCATGGCCATTCGACATAATCGAGCATGGCCATTCGACATAGTCAAGCATGGGCGTTCGGCATGGTTTGGCAAGGATATTTTGCATGGGCATGAATGGTCGTGCTACCATTCGCCATTCTGCATGGTTTGGCATACCATTGCACTTGGCCATGCCAAGCATGCAGTGCTGGACGGATAGACCATGTCGTGCCAGGAATGGCATGGAAATTTAAACATATTGTGCATGGAACGACAAAAAAAATTTACCATGTTGTGCACGATATGGCATGGTGGCACAACACGGCACCATGTGTGGCGCATTCACATGGGTTTGGACCATCTCACGTGGATGCCCTCGGCCAAACACATGGAAATTTTAAAAAAAAATTATTCAAAAAAAAAATAACCAGGCATGTTGGGCGTGTCCAATCGGACCTCGCCCAAAACTTGGTTTGAGCATGATAGCCTACCATGCTCCTGGAGCATGCCTACGAGCCAGAAAGTTGGGTTGTGCCTGGCCCGGCATGAGGCCCAACACCCCCTGGCCTAGCACGGCACTATCCATGCCTCGAGCATGTACAATACAAGTCTAGGCATGATTCTATACCATGTCATGCCGAGCCAGGCACAGCTCAGTCGAGTCAATGCCTAGGCCACCCAACCCACCTGCCACCTCTAGATCAAGGCAATTGAGAAAAAAATTATATCCTAAGGTTGCACGCATTTGCATAGTACCAAGGCTCGTGATCCGTGATAACTAGTATCATAGGTAGTAACAAGTGTCAATTTGGCTGTAGAGACTCTTCTTATGATCTTGGTGGCCAAAGGGTAATTTCTTTCAATGGCAATACAAATAATTTAAATATAACCATTACTTTATCGTTAACATTGAAACTAGAATGCCTATGAGTGATAATAGATTTTTTCAAATATGATAGTATTGTTTATTTCTTTAGTAGTGCATTGGAGTGTTACCTACTAATGGTGAACATTTAGAGAGTAGACTTTTATAATATTGTTGAAGTAGCGTGATAATTAAGGTTGCGTCTAATGGTGAATGTCCCTTTGGCCCATTGTGACTCAACCTAGACATTGGTTGTAAATGACTTATAAGAAGCAAGCAATTGTTGAAAGTTTCATTCATATGAATTTTGCTGAAGAATAACATGAGGTGTATAATGGATTGGGTGGGTAAGATTATCACAAACTCATAAATATATTATCTATGAATCAGAATAGATTTACTTGTGATGTTTAATATGTTGATTGATTAAAGCATAAAAGATATGAAAAGTTCTAGAAAAGCATATGAAATGAATTGATAAAATTTTGTTAAGAGTTCATGTATGCCCACATAGTTGAGTTTGGAAAAATTGTTACAAGTCAATAACTTAATAATGAAGAAAAGTTTTGGCCAACCTTCCACAAATAGGTCAGGATCTTGAATCATTCCCCTGATCAACCTATGGTGGAACAAAACTAGTTCAACATATAGTCAATGATTGGCAATGCACAAAACTTTAACTTCTGATGATTTTTTGATGAAGTGTCACACTGATGTGCCATTGCATTGAAACTTTTGGTTTGTGATGGGTGGTATAATAGATAGTTAAAATGTCAATGAAGTTGTTGATACTTTTCTTATGATTCTAGTGGTTGAAAGGTAATCTCTCCCAATGGCTGTACAAGTAGTCAATGAAACTTGCATGGTAACTATTCAAATATAGTTGTTGCTTTGTTAATCAATAATGCAACTAGAAGGACTACAAGTAATGGTAAGTTTTTTTAGATTGGGTAATACCATTTGTTGTTTTAAAATACATTGATGCATTATCAACTACGAATAAAAATTTGGAGAGCGGACTGTTGGGTGTTGTTGAATTACTATGACAATTGAGGTCATGTCCTTTTGGTAGACATCCCTTTTAGCCCATTATGACACACCGCCTACTTTAGTGTGAATATGACTCATGAGGAGCGAGCAATAATTGGTTGTTTCATTCAAGTGAACCTTTTTGAAGAATTGCATGTGGGCATGGAATGAATTGGGTGGGCGAGATTATCACAAACTCGTAATTATATTATCTGTGACTCAGCTCAAATATACTTGTGATGATTAATATGTTAGCTAGTTAAAGCATAAAAGATGTTAGCTAGTTAAATTGGTATGATTCTTACCTTGTCACACATATCATCTTTGGTTTGTCACCTTCAGCTATTCATATTTGATAATACCCCAGCATTAAATCATTTTTGGAAAACTAGCATGCATGCCCTAGTTGTTTGAATAAGTCTGAAATCAAATGAATCATATATTTTTCTTCAATGTCAACTTATTTAGGCAATATAGAACCACAATGATCTATCATATTTTCTTTGAAATAATATTGGATCATTATATGAGATCTTTAAAAGTTGAATATATTCAGTATCAATTAACTCTTTTAATTATTTTCTTAACTCTTAGTATTCTAGAGAGTCATTTGATAGGTATCTTGATCATTAGAAAGTTATTTGGTACCAAGTTAATATGATAGTTTACCTCCCTCTTTAGTGGTAACTTCTTTGGCAACTCAGGATACATGACATCTCAAAATAAGCCAAGAAATTTCAATACTTTTATAGTTGTCTCACTAATAACCTCCAAATTTTCATGAATTATTAGGATTGTCTGATAAGTTATTTCATTTCATCTCATCTATTTTGCTAATTGAATTACCAAAAGAAAAAATTCCCCTTCGACCACACAGTTCTTTAAATCACCTCTGATACCACTCATCATAAGTCAAGAGTTTCAATGCAACGATGCAGCCCTTGCGCCACCCCATTAACAACAAATCATCAGGGGTTCAGTCTTCATAGAGTGCCAAGTATTGGTTGTATGTTGAACTAGTTTTGCCCCATGATAGGATAACCATCGAAAAGCTATATCCCAACCAATTTGTGTAAAGTTGATCACAACTATTTTTTATTGTTAAGTCTTCGACATGAGACAAGCTCCCCAAGCTCAAATGGGTTGGCTTGCTTGAGCTTCTAAAGAATCATATCAATTCATTACATATGCCCTTCTAGAACTCCCTATATTTTTTATGCTTAAACCAATCAACATATTAATTATCACAAGTATATTTACATTGAGTCATAGACAATATAATTATGAATCCGTGAGAATCTCTCTCACATAATTCATTGCATGCTCTTGTGCAATTCTTCAACAAAATTTTCCCGAATGAAACCATCAGCTATTATATATTCCTTATGAGTCACACACCAAAATCCACCCAAGTCACAATGGGCCAAAGGTACATCCAACCAAGGACAACCCACCACAATATGTACTTAGTCTTGGTACATTTATGTATCTTGCTAATTATACTCATCCAAATATTGATTTTTCTATTAAGTTATTAGCCAAGTACAAATTTACTCTAGCCAAAAGACATTACAATGTAATGAAAAACATTGTGGTATCTATGCAAAACTACTCAAATGAGAGTATTTTAGCTAAATGAGTCAACAAAAACTATGCAATTTTTCACATAAAGTTAGCTCACAAAGCATGTTTTTAATTACAATAGAATTATCATCTAATGAAAATCTATCAAGTAGACAATGATTATCACATCATCAAATTATTTATAAATTCTTGTAATTAATGAGACAAATCATGGATGGACATGATTAAGATCTATGATACATCTTATTCAAGAATTATGTGGACTATCATCTGTCAAAGATAATCCAACATTATTTGAAGATAATATAGCATATATTGCACAAATCAAATGAGATTATATCAAGAGAGATACAATCAAATATATTTTATTAAAATTTTTTTATACAAATGAACTCTAAAAGAATGATAAAATTGATGTCCAACAAATATGTTCAAATGATAATTTAGTAGATTTATCATAAAATTATTATTAACCTCAACATTTAAGAATTTAATATATAAGATTGAATATGTCATCCTAATGATTTTAACATGAGGGAGAGAAAGTCAGCCTAATGATTTTACCTCACAATTAAGAAAGATCATTCATAAGGGAGTATTATGAAACATGTAAATTAAATATTATAAAATATGTGAATGAACTTGTTCATTTAGTTAATATATAAGATTGAATATGTTAGCCTAATGATTTTAAGATGAGGGAAAGAGTGATTTGATGTTAGCGCATTGTAGTCTTTTTCCTTTGTCTAAGTTTTATCTCACTTTGTTTTAATGATAAAGTTTTTAATGAGACAATACTAATAAATTAAAAATAGTATATTCCCTTCTTTAAGGTTTATCTCATGAGGGAGCATTATGAAACATGTAAATTAACAATTATAAAATATGTGAATAAACAAGTTCATCCATGGGAATGTACAGATTCACCAATAAGAGTGAACAAGTTCATCCATGAGAAATAATAGGTTCATGAGTGAGAGTGAACAGGTTCATGCATGAAAGTCAACAGGTTCATGAATGAAAGTCAACAGGTTCATGAATGAAAGTCAACAGATTCATGCATAAGAGTGAACAAGTTCATGTGTGAGAGACTCAAAGAGAACAGGTTCATGGGTGAGAGTGAACAGGTTCACACATGAGAGTGAAAAGGTTCATGGGTGAGAGTGAACAAGTTCACACATGAGAGTGAACAGGTTCATGGGTGAGAGTGAACAGGTTCACACATGAGAGTGAACAGTTTCATGGGTAAGAGTAAATAGGTTTACACATGAGAGTGAACAGGTTAATGCTTGAGAGTGAACCGGTTCATGTGTGAGAGTGAACATATTCGTGCTTGAGAGTGAACCGATTCATGTGTGAGAGTGAACAGATTCATGCTTGAGAGTGAACCGATTCATGTGTGAGAGTGATCAGGTTCATGCGTGAGAGGGAACAGGTTCTCACGTGAGAGGGAACAGGTTCTCACGTAAGAGGGAACAGGATCATGCGTTTTAGTTCACGGGTTCTCGCGTGAGAGTGAACAGGTTCATGCGTGAGAGTGAACAGGTTCATGCATGAGAATTCACAGGTTCAAGCGAGAGAGAGGACAGGTTCACGCGAGAGAGAGGACGGGTTCACGTGTGAGAGCGGACAAGTTCATCCATGAAAACGAATAGATAACTTGAATGTCTATAAGCAGATTTTTATGTATTGTATAGATGACCAAAAAATATAACTTTGATTTTCTCACATTCTCTATTTGTAATTCTAATTACATTTCGCCAATGATTTTACAAAAATTAGTATTAATTTTTCCCCAAAATTTTTTATTCCTCTTTTTCTTCACTCAATGAAAACACATGCACATAACACAAGCACACAAATAATTTATCATTATCACATACACAAACATATAACTTCCCATCTAATAACATAAAGTGCACATAAAGACATGCCATCTACTAATAAAGTGCACAAGCTAGTTTGATTAATAAATTACAAGCCAAGAGGGCAAGGGAGGAAATATATGGAGAGAGAGAGAGAGAGAGAGAGAAGATTGAACTAAGAAAGAGAATATTTTGATTACAAATAAATTCCCATGAGAAAAAAGTAAAAAAATAAATAAATTTAATAATTTAAATATCAAATTTTCATGATTTTAAAAAATAAGAAAACTTTTATGATTTTCAAAACTAATTTCATTCAAGAAACACAAAATTAAACACAACTTAACAAAAATTATAAATTTATTTATTATGTTTATTAAAAAAACACAAAAAAAAAAAAAAAAGTCTCCGGTTGGCTTGTTTTGCATGGGTGATGGTTTAGGATTTCAGCACTTAGCCAGTGTTTTGCATGCCAGCTGCAATACCCTTCATGGTGAGGATGAGGGTGTCTTCCAACCCAGGGGGATACTCACTCCTCGGGTTCAGTTTAATGAGCTCATTAGCTGGCTTGCTCGAGTCCAATATTTCCTTAGAAATATGAGGACGCAAGGTTACGTGGTAGCTTGGGTCCCGTATTCTTTTTAGAGTGTAGGCCTGACAAACATTTAGGGTGGTGATGTAGGAATCACGCAGCCGCAACCTCTGCTTCAAATAAGGGTCACCCTCAAGAAGATCCCTGTGCCCAGCAATCTGAAACACATATAACTCTCAATAGTTAACCATCTCTTGTTGGTGTTGAAGATGGGATTAGAAATCTACCTTGAGGAGGAGCCTTTTGGTTTCTTCATAGTTAATCCTTAGCTTTTCACCGAATGGCCATAACTCTGAGGAAACGAGGAGCTTGTCATACAAGTCGGCAATACCAGGGTCACCCTTAGCAAATACCATTTCCACCAGATCAATGGTGACGCGGAAAAATGGCCACTGGTTGTACATATGTTGCAGCATTTGGAGGTTTCGAACATCCTTCTCAATCACATGTTTGAAGGCAGCTCCAAAGCCAAGCCATACAGGAAGATGAAATCTAGTTTGTGTCCATGCAAAGATCCAAGGAATTGCCCTGAGAGATTCGATGCCACCACTTGGCTTTCGCTTTGATGGACGGCTCCCAATATTCATTCTTCCATACTCCAACTCTGGCGTAGCCTTCACAACCACAGCCAAATTTTCCCATTTCTTCAATAGCATCATCACTCAATATGCTTACTTTTAATTTAATATATATATAATGTCAGCATGTGTTTGTGGAGGTGCCAATTGTGTGTCCCTGCAAGTGGAGGTGTGTGGGTGTTGGGTTTAGGTGTGGTGGGGCCCACTATAGTGCATGTTTTTGTCGATGAGTAGAGTATATATGATGTTGAGTAATTTTCAAAGACATAATATTGACCTATCATGCATTCATCAATCTAATCACAATTGATAGACATCAAGTCTTTATAGGATAGCAAATATATTTTCTCAAAGACAAGTCTCAGGTTCAAAACAATCAGACAACCTTTCCATAGGGGTTAGCTAGCCGAGATATGCCTCTCTCATACCTCACATCAAGCAAATGTATTGTGTACAATGAACACACACAAACATGCATGTAGACGCGCATACATATAAACACAAAGAGAGAGAGGGAATAGTTTTACTTACAAGGCGAAAGTACTCAACAAATCGTGGTTCATTAAAAACAATAGAACGGTATTGTTGGGTTGCAACAAGGGCCATTTGATCCATCAAGGCACGCCATTCAGGCTTGGGAGATACGGGGGGGTGCATACCATGCTCTAGAGTGGCAGCAGTGAAACGCTGAAGTGTTCTAAAACACAAGTGCTCTTCCCCAAATGATTGCTCAATGACTTCTCCCTGAACGGTGACACGGAGGGAGCCATGAATCGTGTCAGGTGGCTGAGATAATATAGCAAGGTGAGTAGGACCACCACCGCGCCCAACCGTCCCACCACGACCATGGAACATGGTTAGCTTCACGCCGTGCTGTTTGGCTACCATTATAAGTTCCTCTTGAGCTTTATACAGCTGCCACGCGGCAGAAAAACGACCCGCATCTTTGCCCGAATCAGAGTACCCAATCATGACTTCTTGTTTTCCATCGATGTGATTTCTATACCAATCAACAGAAAAAAGGCAGGTCAGGGCGGCAGGAGCAGCCTCCAAATCGGCAAGCTTTTCAAACAAAGGAACAACCCTTAAGGGATGTTTCACGCGGCACTCCCGTTGGAGGAGCTCCACTGCAAGCACATCTGATGGTGCAGTTGCCATTGAGATAATGTACGCTCCAAAACTATCAGCCGGAAGATCTGCCACGACATGCAGCGTATCCAACACGTCGGCAATTTCGTCTGTTTTTGGAAGATCCGGGCCTAACAGTGGCCTCTTCCCCATCAGTTCCGACAAGAGCCATTCCTGCCGCTCTTTTTCGGACCATTCCCTGTATGAACCAATTTCCAAATGCTTCGTAATCGCATCTATCACATCTGTATGCCGATTCGATTCTTGCCTTATATCAAGTCTTACTAGTGAAAGTCCAAATGTGGAGACTTGTCTAAGGAAATCCAGAAGTCGCCCCTCAGCAATTGTTCTGTCGCCACAAGCGCAGAGTGATGCATAGCATAGTTCGAGGGGCTCCAAGAACTGGTCTATGTTAGTGAATGTCAACTCCTCCTGAATGTCGGACAATCCATGGGAGAGTAGTTGGCGAGTAGACTCTCTCGTGTGGTATAACTTGTCTCTCACATCACCTAGAATCACGCGATATGGTTCGTTTGGTGGAATTTGCTTCCAGAACTCTGCAATAAAACCAAACCGACCCATCAACAATTCATGCCCAATGACTACCTAAAGCCATGAGAAGAAAAAAAAATTGGGTAACAAATTTACCTATGTAGTGTTTCGCATCTCTCCTCGAAGAAGAGTGGAGCTTATCTGCCCGAGCACGAAGCTCATCTGTGCAACGCCACATGGATAACTGTTCAAAAAAAAAAAAAACAAGAAGCAAACTAGTAAGAACAAATGCACCACAAGATCTAAAAAAAAACTTAGAGCCCGTTAAATAGAAGATGCTTTTTCTTTTACTTTATGTTGTTTTTCTTATCAAAAATAGTGGATGTCATGACCAACTTGCGCATGTTTTGACTATTCTCTTGGACTATCTCCCTAATCTCACCCTCAAACAAGTCTGTGCGAGAAAAATCTCTCTATTCTAATGAACTTAAAATTCAAACTCATGATAGAAATATCTTGACTCATTGCCAACCTCTACCACTAAGACTAGCCCAATAGGATCATCAAAATATACATTTTGATAACTATACCAATAATACAATAGTTAATTATCAGATTTCATTTGAATTTTAAAATTAAAAATATTTGGGGGTCAATAATACTAAAATTATTGATCACCCGAGAACATTTCATCCCACACACAAATAATTAGAGAATAAGCATTGATATAATAGAAAATACATTTGTCCAAACTCAGCAACATAAGTCTGACCTCATCAAAATTCAAACATAATCTCTCTAATTTTTGGAAATAAAATTATCAAGCTATTAACTTCTCATAAACTTCATGCTTAGCGAGAGCCTTGTATGAAGATGACCTTAGAGCATCTCCAACTCACTCTCTATTTTTTACTTTTAGCTATTTTAGCTAGCCAAATACAAAAAATTCTTCTCCAATCCGCTCTCTATTTCCTAGTCTACTCAAATGACTCAACAAATATGGAGAGCCATTTAAGCTCTCTAAATTTTCTCTCCTTTTTTTCTCTCTATCTCTCTCTATTACATGTTTGACTTTTTAAAAAATATTAAAAATTAAGTATAAAATAAAGAGTGTGGTTGGAGTGTATTCTGAAAAATTGCTAGCTAAAATAATAAATTTAATATTTAAATATATTTTGAGTAGCTATTTTGTTAAGTATGATTAGAGATGCTCTTAATACTTATAGTATAATCTTTTAAACAAATGTCAATTATATGTATTTTCATTCACTATATATTCTCCTATCACATACCCAACCCTGTACTAAAAATGTCTTTTTTAATATTGTACTTTATATGTGATTCCAATATATTCTCTAATTATGAATATAAATGAGAAAAAAAAATAAGAATATCATTCATCAAACATAAAAATATACCTCAAACATCAAACCTTCAATTTGAGAGAAGTACAAGTTAGCTGCCATCATTCTTGCTAACAAGCAAACATCTCTTGTCACCTCAGGAGTTACTCTTGGATTACCTGCAATTTTAATTCACAAATAATCATTAACATTCCAAACCCAAAATAAAAGCATTCACTGACATGTTTAACATATTATGTAATAATTTCATAACATTATTTTATGGACATTATCTAAGCAATAATGATCTTGGAAGATGTAAGAATCTACAAACATTTTCTTTTCTAATTATTTCCTTAATTGTAGCCATTTAACATGAAAAAAAAATTACTAAAATAATCATTTTATTAATTTTTATGCAATAATAAAATCTCACCGTCACGATCGCCACCCATCCAAGAAGAAAATTGAATAAGTGGAGCATTGTAGGGAACTCGTTCACTAATTCCAATATTCTTCAAAGCAGTGTCGACGCGACGCAAGAATTTTGGAACTCCCTTCCAAATAGTCTCAAGAAAATAGCTCATTCCCGCCCTCATTTCATCTTGGGGAGTCGGAGGAGTTCTTCGAATTTCATCAGTACGAAATGCAGCTTGGATCTATAAACAAGAAAAAGAAAAGAAAAAAATATTAGTTCATAAACAAGTGATTTCTTTAACTCGCATTACAAAAACTATTTACCTCTCTTTGTAATGCTTCGTCAAGCTCTAACTTGTCATCAGGGGTCATATCTTTGGCATACAATTGTGCCAGACAATTCCGAATCCTAGCAAGAAACAAAAAAAAAACATAATTTTTGTTTTTTAACCCATCAAATACATTTTTGAGCAATTGACATTCTACTACCACTCAAGAGATAAGTTAAAAAAAATCACTTTACATAAAAGTGAAAACTTAAAGCATGTCATTGTCTAGCATACAAGGGCATGGGGTAGAAGAAAACATAAAAAAATTTCAAATGGAAATCATCTTTCTTGAGAAAGAAAACCAAAATGTTGGAATTACATAACTAACCTTGCATGCTTTTGAAGCAAAGATCTTCGAACAGATTGAGTTGGATGAGCAGTCAAAACGAGATCAACGGTTTGATTCTTCAGAGCTTCAAAAACTTCTTGTGGTGACTTTTTCATATCAACCACGAGTCTCTTGAAAGTTTCATCAATGTCTGACTCAGTAGTTGCAGAGTTCTCATCAACAAAATCTCCTTTTTTTAACTTTATCCTTCTTCGATATGCAATTTGAACTTCCTCAGCCAAGTTTGCCAGGTTAAGCATGTGAGAGAAAGCCTTGGCAACAACAATGGAGTCCCCAGGATCCAAACTAGTTAACACCTTCCCTAGCTCGTCTAATTTCTTGGGATCAAGATTATTCTCATACTCTGCAGAGAGCTCATAGCATTCTTGAACCTGCATGCAACCCCGATGAAATAATCCACCATTTACCATTTCTCACCAAACAATAAAAATCACGAAATAGAATCATGAGCACAACGAGGGTAAGATAACTATATGATTGAGAAAGAAACTTTCCCTGATTTTGCGTATGAATCTGTTTCTCATCCATTGTCTAAGAACATTTTCAGAAGAAAAATATCCCCAATTTCATGTTCTGTGAATGGTTCTATGATTTTTTATGAGGAAAAGATCGATCTCAGTGGTAATTTTTAAAAGAAAGCTATGATCCTTTAAAAAGTTCTAATTTTGCAGATGCTGAAACAGACTTTTGATTGGGAAAAGGGAACGGAGTAGCAATTTCATGAATTGGTCGCACTGAACAATGACGATAGAAAGAAGGAAATTCCTCTGGATACCGATTAACTAAAAAATCAAAAAAAAAAACCATCTTAATTCAATACTTAACGAGAAACGAAGGGAAATAGCAATGAAAATCAATATTGACTCTATGAAGAGAAGAACGACGCTATATTTAAAAATAAAATATTTCCAATAAATTACCGTTTCCCTAAGGTCTTCGCCATGAAGATATTGAAGAATATCGAGAAATCTATCCAGTAGTAGAGCATCGTACTCTACCAATTTATCATCTTCACTAACTTTTGAAGGAACCAGGAGCCTGAGCTGGGCATCGATGGATGCCATCTTCTCCAAATTCCGGTTTTGCTTTGGGATCATGTTTTCTTTCCCCCTCTCTGCGACACAGTAACACCAGTAAGTGGATCAAAAAACGCAGATATCATGTTCCCTTCTCCAACGTTAAAAAAACAAAACGATAATTTGGTGCGATGAAGAATGCCAACAAAGAAAACTAGAACCAAAATTGCCATGCACAAGCACAAGATAGGAACTCAAGCGTGGGATGGAGTAAGAAGAAAAATATTACTTCCATGTTCAACGTTGACCATTTTTCTGATGCAGATGTATTAGATTAGGAAGAAAAAAGAAAATGGATAATGAAATATATATATATATAGATATGTATGCATAGAACCAAGGAGAAGGAAAGTTAGAGGCGAACCAGTTAGTTACTGAAAATCAACAGAGAAGACAACCAGGTGGAAACTCTCCCTAACTTGGCTAGTCTGCGTCTCATCTTTCCCACACGGAATGCCAGAGAGGTCCATTCCGACCGGCATGTTTTCCTCCTTTGAATTAGCTTACCTTACCATTAATAAATTCCTGCCTGCTGCCATTCATAAAAACCAAAAAAGGAGGGACAATTAAGGTAGTTACCCTTAAATTACATGAACAATAAAATATGGAAAATTAGGTGAGCACTGAGCATACACCAAAATTTCAACACTAAAATAATTATTATTTAATTAACTAAAATCTTGGGAAAATTATCTCTGGGGATCCCAAAACAAAAATATTTACATTTTATTCTCATTTTAAAATTAAAAAAAACATACTTAAAACATAAAATATTTATGATTTGGGCAGATAAAGCATAAAACCATCAGTTTTAGATTCAAACAAATTTTTAAAAACATGAAAATGCGCAAAACAGTTATTCAATACTAGAAAACAATAGTTTTTGATTTCAAAAACCCTTGATTTCGAAAAGCAAAACATAACTGATTTTCATTTTCGAAAAATAGTTTTTTATTTTTTAAAATTTTAATACATACATACATACATACATATATATATATGCTAAAAAACCATGTGTATATATATAAACATATATATACATGTTTTTATATATGATATGTGTGTGTGTGTGTGTTAAAAGTTCAACTTTAAAAAAATAATAAAAAAATCACATATATATATATATATATCTACACAAACATACACACATGCACACATATATATATAATGAAACCATTTTTGGCAGCATTTGATTTTAGAAATCATTTTTTTTTAATAATGAAAATAATGAGAATAAAAAATCTCTAAAAATTCTAAAATCTTTTTATTTAGTATCTATTTAGAATCTATACAGTGAACGGTGAGGTATGCTCAGTCTCATACGTACTCCTATATGTATATATTTTTTTTACAATATTTCCATTGTACCGATTTTTTATAATATTAATGTGAGTCAAAACTACAAATATTTTTCTAGTTTTTTAATTTTTAGATGTTTAAGTTTGGGTCGAGACTATGGGAGAAAACATAGTTTTGGGCTAAAACTTTTCTGTATGATTATTATTATTATTATCAACATGTACATCAATATTAAATTTGTTATCATTGATTTCATTATTAGCCATTTTTATTTTTTTAGTTTATGTTTTATGTTAACAATAACAATTAAATTATACTAAAAAAACTAAATAAAAAAATACTCGATTTATGGAGAGGAGAGAGAGAGAGATAGAGAGAAAGCTACCGGACGTATATGATAGGCTAGATAATGAAATTGAAACACAATTAGCAAAATTAAATCTCTACTTCATGTTCTTTAAAAAGAATTTTGTATGAAAATAATGTATTTAAAATAAAAAATCCAAAATTTAAGGCTAGTTTCAAAAATATGCTCAAACTACTACATCTAAAAACAGCATGGCAATGCTCGTCATTGTGAACAGTGATCATTGCCACGATGTTGATTTTTTAAAATTAGTGGCCACCATTGTGAATGCTAGCTATTAAAAATACTACGGAGATCCCATTAAGCCCCTTGTCACTTGCCCCTCGCCCCTCTTTTCCCCCCCCCCCCCCCCCCCCCCCCCCCCCCGACCGTCTTTAGGAGCTTCATCGTGGAGCTCGACGGAGCTCCTCAAGCTCCACGTCGAGCTCATTCGTGGAGCTTTGTCAAGCTCTAGTGAACTCCACTTCGAGCTCGCTGGAGCTCGTCGAGCTCCAGAGAGCTTTACATGGAGCTCCAGCGAGCTCAATGTGGAGCTCACTAGAGCTCCAGTGTTGAGCTCAAATAAGCTCCTCGAGCTCCACGAAAGAAACTCCACGTAAGAGCTCGATGTGGAGCTTGATCAGCTCCAGCGAGCTCAACATTGAGCTCTTTCAGCTCTGCCGAGCTCCACAATTGAGCTCTAAGAGCTCCGTCATAGAGCTCCATGCCTAGCTCGCTTGAGCTCCACGAAGGAGCTCTTGGAGACGGGTGGGGAAGAGATGAATGGGAAGAGAGGAGCGAGAGGTGAGGGCAGACAGGCGAGGGTAGAAGGGCGAGGGGTGTAATGATATCTCTACAGTATTTTCAATAGCCAGTATTCACAACGTTGGCCACTAATTTTAAAAAATCAACAACATGGCAATGGCCGTCATTCACAATGATGGCATTGCCTCGTTGTTTCTAAACGCACTAGTTTGGGCATATTTTTGAAACTCACCTTAAATTTTGGATTTTTTTTAAATACATTATTTACATACAAAACTCCTTTAAAAACCATGTGGCACCTATGTTGTGCCATGCAGATGAATCCAACTAACCACGTGACAAGCTAATTAAAAAACATACTGCTTGTAACATGCAGGGTAGAGTGAGGTTTTTAATATTTTTTTTAACCGACCAAGCAGGGCGAGCATGGGCCAATTGGACAGTGCTCACTTCCTAGTTAATGGTCTTGGGTAATTGTATCCATTTCAATGGACCTTGCCAATGGGCCAAGCACCCAGGTCGTACTTGGCGCGACATGAGGCACGACACCTCCTGTCCAACTCAGCACAAGAGGTGCCTCAGATTAGCATGACCCGTGTCTAAGCATGGACTAGACCAGCCATATGTTAGGCCAGGCACATCTCAATCAGGTCGTGCCTCATGTCGTACCCAAGTTGTCCAGCCCACTTGCCACCTCTAGCTCCATGTGAAATAAAATGACACGATAGTGCATTGCACCATATGCATCATAAAAATAAAAATAAAAAAGGTAACACATGTCACATCATATTTTAAAAGATGATGGGACATTTTCTTTTTCTTTTAAAATATGATATTAAAGATTATAGATATATATACATACATACATATATATATATATATATATAATCAAATTTAATGTAATATAAATCAATTAATAAAATCAACTAATTCGATTCTATTTAAATTAATTATTCTAATTATATACACACATTTACTCTAAACAAATAAATATCTTTAAAATATTTTTTATGTCACTAGGTATGGCTATGGAATGGACCCTAGCCTAAATAAAATATTGAGCTCTTAATATTTGTATCATAATTTATATTAATTATAATTTATATCATTATAAAATTATAATTATACTCTCTTATTCAAGATAATTCATGTTATTTTTTATTCAATACTTATTTAACATGCCATGTTATGATTATAGATACATATTAATATAGTTAAATTGCTGACAATTCAATTAAATCAATTTTTTATGTCTTATCTTGAAACCTTTCGCTTAACTTATTAAATATGTTGGATCAAAATCTACCTACAGAGTTTGGTAATATTAAAATTTATATGCATTCTCAATGAGTTATTATTAATCATTATATAAGACATATATTCCATCAATAATTAATATTTACCATGTAATTTATAAATTATCCAACTCATATATTATATTGATTTAAATATAAATCTCCCTTTACACATCAAAATAATTATTAACAGTTATATGTATTTATCAATTATATCAAGATTGAGAGTAATAGTGTTTGTAATAATAATGATGTATATTTATTTTATATGTCAATATAAAATAATTATGTTGCTTTGGTTCCATTCAATGCACACAAGTCCACTAACATAATAAGTTATAATTTTACAATTTCTCATAGTCAAAATAGATTACTAAAATTTTGTATTACAATCTTACCAATAAAATATCTAATCATATCTAGATTATGAACAATAAACTTATATTCTACAAGAATTGATGATTCGATCTTATATACGTAAATTGAATTCTACAACCAAATCATCTAATATATAGAATAAATGACATAAGAATTTTTTTTTTTATTTTAAACATAATCTCAGCTCATTGGATTTTTAAATAAAAAACAAAATGGATTCAAATAATAACAAGAGCAAAAAATAATAAAGAATAAGTTTCAGTATAAAATAACTTCAACTTTTAACAAATGAACCACCTAATTAAGGTATTAACATCCTTGGAAATAATTCTTATAGGATTCAAAGGAGCTACACATAATTTTGGGTGATTTCCACTTTTAGTAATACCTAATCCAATTAAATATTCAATTAAGTTTTTAGTATTGAAGAATTTTGTTTTGTTTTGTTCCATAATGAGAAGAGGATGCACACATACTATGGAAGCAATCTCATTTATCAATAGTCAGCTAGTTCACTAATAAAAGAAAAGTTAAATGTACATAATGATCAATGATCAACAAACAACCATCCACCAGTCAAATATTAACAAGGAAGTCTATGTGCACAAATAGTAGGCCTACAATTGCACATATGAGATCCATCCATCTCAATAGCCAAATAGTAATTAGTTTTTTCTACTTCATAGCATACAAAAAAAAGAATAATTATCAATCGATATCCTTGGAGACATGCATATGAACATGCCTAATACATACACAGTGTTAGTAGACTTTTATTTTAAAAAAATGAATAGTTAAAAAGTAAAGATATGTTCATGACAACACACATATATGATTAGTTTATGTCTTTCAAAAGCATCACATAAATGAATCTTGGTCATGGTGATTTCATTGTTTGAATATATTTGGTTAGTGAAAAGTGCAGGCATAAATGGAATGGGTTTAGCATGCATGCTTTCACAACTTTACAGGAGCCCTTGAAGTTATCTTCTACTTTTACTATGATGCCTTGCCTTGAAACTTAGTATTATCAAATTCTTGTTTTGATTGCTAATTGCTCAAGCATGCTAAAATTGTCTTGGATTTTCTCATCATCTAGTAAGCTCAATGGTTATTTAGACACCTAACTTAAAACAATCACAAAATTATATATAAAAGTCATGCCATCAATTATAACATATTTCCACCTGCAAACACATACATATCATTGTAACTAATATCACTTTTACATGTAGTCCATGACATTGTATATAGTGAGACTCAGAATCTTCAATTTATTAAAGATCCCCAATAAAGATTAGATTTGGTGATAAACTTGTGCATTGTATATGGATACACACATATGCACATATTTATCATGTATATGTGTTTATACACATATATAGACAAACACACACACACACATACACACATGTGAATACATATAGATTAATTTCATGTTTTGTGTTTGAGTATCTACCAATAACGTGACTCACCAATTAAATATAAATTTGGAAACTCTACCATCCCTAATAGTTTGGTCAACAAGAAGTGTAGAAACAATATAAACAATAGAAAAGCACACGAAGTGTACTTTTCTCTAGATTTGGACATAAACTCTCAATTTCTTTCATTGTTTTTTATTCTCTCTAAAATGAGAATCAACATAAAAACTAAAATAACCTAAAATAATAATTGAAGTAGATGTGTCAAACGGGTCGGGCAGCTTAGGCCCTTCTCGAGGCACGACCTAACTCGGTCGTGCCTGGCACGACATGGAAAAGACCCATTCTCATGCCCGTGCCTAGTCTAACCAGGGCATGTGCAGAGCCAGGCATTGACCAGTACCATGGCCCATGGGCACACATTTTTGCCACGAATCGAGAGATACTCCGAGTCCTAACCTAGCCCCACCCTGAAACTTGATGCCCAATGGACCTTGAAACCTGTCCAGCGGTCATTTTTCCGCAACCCCCAGACCCAAGCCAGATTGTTCCAGAAGCCAGAGCTTCTGGAATTTTGGATTGTTCGAGTTGGTTCAATGGTCGAACCGACCCAATGGTTTTTGGGCTTTCTGCATTTCGCCTTTTGGGACTTGGGTGTGGTGTGGTTTATGGTGCACATGTGGTGTGGATATCAAAAAACCAAAATTTACGCATTACGATTTATGAGTATTTTTTTGTTTATTAGTTTTTAAGTTTTATAGTTTTAAATCTAAAATCATTTTCTTTCTAGTCTCTTTCTCTCATAGTCCTAACTCACAAGTTAAATCTAAAAAATAAAAAAAAAACTAATAGTAATTTTAATAATAAAAATGAAATTAATTATAATTTAGATAATAAAAATCCTATGGAAAAATATCTGAGGATACTAAAACTTTGGTTTCTCCTGTCGCTCGACTCAAACTTTTAAAAAACAAAAAACTATAAGAACATTAGTAGTTTGGATTCACATTAATATAATAAAATAAAAAAAATATTTGGGCTGCAGAAGAAGAATTAGCATAATACAAATATTATAAAAAATAGTAACTTATAAAAGTTCGTGTGAGACTGGGCACTTTAAGAGACATACTAAACTATGCACCAAAAAATATGATGCATTAGATCCTAGGCAAACCCAACTCAGTGGTGGGGTTTTTGAGGCTAGATCTAGTTTAGTCTCAAAGTTTACTCCTTTTATATACTGCAACGAGTTAGGGAGAGAAGACATGACCAAACTGATTACCACAATGGGACTTTCGATTAATATTTCGAAAGATTCAAGGGTAGTCAGTATCATGCAAACATATCTTCATTCTGCATATCATAGGATTCCCAATTCCACATTTAGGAACGACATACTAAAATACTATGAGTTAGAAAAAATAATAATAATTAATAAATTTAGGTTAATAGTGGAGTGATATCCGTGACATATGATATCTAGACTAGTATGATGATGCATGTTATGCATGCCTCACCACCACTATGTAGATTCTAAATGGACACTAAATAAAAATACTTTGGGATTCTCTGAGATTCTCATCCTCATGATGACCCGGCCATTTTTTTAGTACATGATGAAAATCTTTAAAGAATATAAAATTCAAATAAAATTTTTAGTATCATATTTGATAATGCATCGAATAATAGAGTAGTGATTAACATATTTGTTAGGAATATTAGATATGAGCCATTATAAGAGATTTTTCACATTAAATGCATGTATCACGTAATTAACCTAATTGTACAAGCGGGTATGAAGGTGTGTTCTCTCAATTTAGAAAGTATATGTAACTCACTAAAATATATTCGCATTCCTTGCAGAAAATAGGAGTTTGGTAGTTTATATATGTTTGTCTGTGAATCTTAAGAAGAAGAAATTCAAATCGAATATGAGATGCCGTTAAAATTACACTTACATGATATTGGAGTCATATGTTAGATACAAACAAGTGATATCAGACTACTTCAATAGTAAAAGTGACGAACTTATTATTGACGATACTGAATAGGCTATAAAAATTGTATTTATGAAATTCCTAAAGATTTTTTATGACATGACGAACATGTGTTCGTCAATTTATACTTTCATAACTTGTATTGTACTTAGATGCATATGAAATATTAGTCAAATATTTATGAAGTTTTGAGATGACCTGACACTTAGCGACATGGTTCTAGAGATGGAAACCAAGTACATAAAGTACTGGTCTACCATTTCATCTTTTTATTAGTTGGCTACCTACATGGACCCTATGATTAAGGTGGAAGGGATAGATAATATTTTGACATACATATTTTATTGCATGAACCAGGAAGACCCACTAGAAGGGTTCATTCAAAAGAAGTTGAAAGAGCTCTTTACATACTACGATACTTGTAGTGACTGTGAGGCTCCGAGTACAGACATGAATACCATAATTAGAGACAATGCCTTTTCCATTTAAGTAGTGAGGGAAAAATCGACGGGGTTGACCATCGAATAGGAACAATCTATCTCGGTACTTAGATACCGATTATTGCTCAGTCCTATTATATTCTAATAATAAAAATCTTAATATATTATAGTGGTTGAAATCATATAAGTCTACATATCCCCTACTACCTAAGATGACACGAAATTTACTGACTCGTATGCTGAGCATAGTATCAAAGTCTATTTTTTCTATTGTAGTGAATATTATTTTGGATAGGAGATCCAGATTATGGTCAGCTATTATTGAGGGATTAGCATGCATGAAGGATTGGGAGGATTAGAGTTTGGGCCTCCAGGATCATGTTGGGACTTCTGTAAAAGCGGAGGAATTTGTTGCTGATGATGATTTGTGTGATTTTGATATTGAGGGATTAAGATACTGATGTATGGTATTGGATTTACTCATTTTCATTTTCTTTGTCTTTATTTATTTTTTATTTGTGATATTACTTTGAGTTTGAGCATTGATGCTTTAATATTACTTTTTTGTGATTTGTGTTTTGCATTGGTTTATCTTAATATTAAAGTTTTATCAATTCATACATATTTCGTTTTACAATTTTAGTTGTTTATTATAATAAACTTTATATTTTATTAGATTTAATAAAATAAAATTTTAAAAATTAATTATATTATTTTAATTTAACAATTAACTATTAAATAAAAACTATTTAAGTATGTAATTAAATAATTAATTTTTAAAATTTTATATTATTTTTAATATTCTAAATTAGAATTTAAAAAATTAAAACTTGACCCGGACGAGCAAGAACTAGCCTGTCCAGGCCCGACCCACCTTGGTTTCTTCACAACTAGGCCGACGGGCCATGCTGGACCTGCTTTGATGAAGCCATGCTAGGCTGAGCATGGCATGGTGGTCTATTTGGGCCACCTAAAACTAGGCCAGCCCAACCTGGCTCGGCCCGTTTGAAACATCTAAATTGAAGTGGATCAATTGAAGTAGTTCAATTGAAGTGGATTAAAATGACGTCATACAAAATGAAAATCAATTATCCAAAGCTAATCTAAAATAACAACATAAAAACTAAAATGGAAACAATTGAAGTGGATCATAAATATAATTCTCTAAATCTACATAATTTTGATTTTTTAAATGCACACCACAATAGTTAGAAACCTGTGATATTAGTTAGTTTCAATGTTACGATAAGGTTGGGTTCCAAATTTCTTATGGTAGCATAACATAATTTCTGCATGCACAAACTAAAATGCATGTTTTTATGATGAATATTTGACAATGAGAAGGTAAACAAAGAATTGGGAGAGGAGCATCACAAATCAACACCTTTACTATTGTGGTAGTAACCTTAAGCTCTTTTATCATTTTTCTGGCATTGGTCATTCTTGTTCTTTTGCTGTGCCATGTTATGAGCTACACTCACTGGTGACATTGAAGAAATTACCAGTGCACTTATAGAACTTTCTTCTTTCTTGGGTGATCTCAATCTTATGATATTGAATTCAATAGAGGTGTCAAACGAGACATGCCGGTCTGGCCTAGCTCATTTTTTTTAGGCCCGACCGTGTTTTCGTGCCGGGCAAGGCACAACATGATTACTATACCATGTCGTGCTTACCATGACACTGTTTTGTGGGGTTTAGCCTGGCACGAGTCCGCAACACGATCCGTCGGGTTCGTCTCGATCGGGCCGAACCCAAAATTAAAAAAAAATTAGGGTTTCGGCATGCCCGGAACCCTAATTTTAACAAAAAATTAGGATTTTGGCGCACCCGAACCCTAATTTTTTTAAAAAATTAGGGTTTCGGCGCCCCCGTAACCCTAATTTAAAAAAAATTGACTTCATCACGGTACCGTACCGGGACAGGCACAACATGATGCCCAGTTGTCCTCGGCACGGCACGATCGTGCCATGGTCGGGCACGGCACAAGCCCAGGCACGGGAAATTTCCATGCCAAGCTAGCCCAGGCACGGCCAAATCGTGTCATACCTCGTGCTCTTCTTCAACTAGTTTTATATGGTACACAAACAAATATACGCGATATTCTAAATCTCAAAAAATTAATGCTAGATTTATGAATTTGATGCTCTTCTTCAAAGTGTGGTTGTAGGCCATGGATGACAAGAATTTGTTACATATGTTGATGTATGATGCTACTAGTTCATTAGTTTGTCATTGGGTTGCATTCTTGGATTCAAGTTAGACTATGGGGAAAAGGTATAAATCACAATGACATCATTCATTATGGAAAAATGACACTATTTATGAAGATGAACAACATGTTTCTCCATCCCATGATGACTTTTAATATAATAAAAATTTGTTTGGTTGGTGGGAATTTAGTGAAAAGTTTAGTGAAAAATAATTAATTTCTTTTATGTGTAATGATATTCTTTCTCATACAACAAGATACAAAATAAATCAAAATTAGTGAAAAATAATTAATTTCTTCATCACTTGATGGATTTTATTCTTTTTTAATTAGTGCTCATTCACAATGACTAACAAACAATGATACAAAGTGAAGGCAATGTAAAAACCAAGGAAAGGTGCAGCCTTGTTTGGTGGTTCATGTTGAACCAATCCAACATGTTTCAACAGTATGTGTAGAAGGAAATGTGACCAAAATGGGTGATTATATTCACTGTGCAGATTAATCATTGTGATCCTTATGGAAAATATGGTCCTAATGGGTTCTATAATAGAGACTTTTATTTGTAGCTTCTCAATTGGATTCATACCTAAATATCCACAAATACTCGAATGACTTTTATTAGAGTGGTGGTTGTGTTCCAAAAAAACCTCTTGAGTGTAGTGGTGGTGCATAATTCATGAAGTTATCTAGATTGAAGTTTCTAGATGACCATATTTACATCTGGAACAATAAGATATCTCTGCTACTAGATTGCACAAAGGCTTGCTTGAGGAATTGTTCTAGTACATCCTATAGTGTTCAGCTGTTTGTTAAGGTGTATGTTTTGGCATGGAGACTTGCTTGATATGGCGAGGTATGCAACAAATAACACTAGATATGACATATTCATATGCATGACACATTTTAATATTGAGTTGAGTAGGTATTTTGATTAAAATACTTGAAGTTTCCCAATGATCTTCATTAATTTTATTTAGTTAAGTAATAAACTTGAAGAATAATGGTGGATTTTTTTTATTTGGACAGAAGAATCAAGCATGAAAAATACCAAGATTACCATCCTTGACAATGGTTTACTTATTGAGTTAAATTTTATAGCATCAACAGGGATTATGATACTATATTTCATCTTCAACAAGGTAAGATCATGTACCAAAAGAACAAAATGTAATTATAACCAAGTATAATTTCATTTTAAGGTGTTCTTCATGCATATTATGCAACATGTAAAATCTGATAACTTGTTAATAATATATCCACTGTGTTGATTTATATTATATGATAGAAAACACAAGTAGTTGGGTAATGAGAATTATAGTTCTTTTGGAAAACATTTAGATGAATCATCTTTGTATGATTTTTACACAATTGTATCTGCCACGATGAATTTCTCATGTATGAGAATAATTGTTCTCGTGGGAAACATTTAAATGAATCATCATTGAATGATTTTTACACAATCTGTATCTACCACAATGAATTTCTCATCTACAAACAACATTAGAGAATGTGGTTTTGGTTCTACCCACAAGGTGCTATTTTGTATAATGTAAGTATGGATGGTAAAAGAGTTACTCTTAAATTTGTTGTCTGCTAATTTTTATAGGATAAATTACATTCTAATTAAAATTTAGGTTTAACATGCTAATTTAATATATATATAGTTATTGTTGTCTAATATAGGATTAGGCTTGCTAAGCATTTCTTTCCCTTCGATTTTCTTTATTCATTTTTATGTTATTTTTCCTATTAAGTTACTTAAATTATGTTAACATATGGATGAAATAACTTTTTATGGTAATTTAAATTTGATTATAGGTCGAGTTTATTGAACTTTAAGTTGTGTGAGATTTTAATGTTAATATTTTAAAAATTTCTCTATTGTTCATCAAATTGTTTTTATTATTTAATTTTTACTTTTAATTTCCCAATATTAGTAAAATACAATGCTAATTTCAATCCTAGTAACATTGAGATTATTAAATCAAAGTTGGACGATGCTTCTTTCAATAATCTTAATTCTAAAAAAGGTTGAAATTTTTTCTTTGTAATTAATATACTAATTTATTATTTTTCTTGCAAAACCTAAATTATGGTTTCTTTAATATATACTCATTTTACTAGATTAACATATGATTAAATTTAATCTAGATGAATAATTATAATGCATGTTAGATTTGAAAAAAATTATATATAAAATCCAAAGTCTAGTTTATTAGGAAATGTTTGCTATATAATTGAAAAATAACTTAAAGAAATTTGCCAATTCTAACATAGTTCACAATATATTTGTTCTCAATTCTTTGTTACCTTAGCTATTATTTTTGTAAATTTATAAAACTTTTTTATCTTAATTTGGTTAAAATAATTTTTTTATTTGATTTAAATATTTTTAGTTACTTTGAAGATGATACTTAACCTACTTCTATATTACTTATTGACCACATATACTTGCAAGATCTTTTAAAGAAATTGCATTATGGTTCAAAATAACTAACAATATACTTATGTATTACAATATATAAGTATTATATACCACGATATATAATTACACATGTATAATTTCTTAAATATATTGAAATTGTAAATTATAAAAGATTATAAAATGAAAAACTAAGTAAAAAAAACAGAATTAATTGATTTAAAGAGTCCAATGGTGGCGATATAAATAATCATATAACCTATTGGATCACCTTTACCTGAAAAGGACTTACAAATTATGTCCTTTTTACAATCTTCATAAAAATGCATCCTAATTAATTTCTTACAGAAGTACGTGTAGTGATGAGTAAATCATTACTGATATTCTTTCTAATGAAATAATAATCAATGTATTTGTTTTTTATTTATTTAGAAAGACTTAAATGTAATGAAACCGGCTACCCATTTATCAATTTATATAATTAATGAATAAGAGGTTGTAAATCAAAATTTCAAGAAGCTGGCTAATAAATGGAAACTCACATATGATAACTGTCATGGTCTTATACTTTGTTTTTGTATTTGATCAAAAAATAGGTATTCAACTCTTACTTTTGCAATAAATAAGATTTTTTTAAAAGTACATCACTATGCGCTTCATCAATAATTATAGTGAGATAATGAACTTAATTACAAAAAAGATGATTCATCTTCACAAAAATTTTATATTAACTTGATAACAATACAAAAAAAAAAAAATTTAATATGTACTTAGTAACCAAGATAAAATATTTTTTTTATATATTTTTTCTACAAAAATTTTATAGTACCTCTTTTTTTATTAAAATTTTGATTGGGTTCGGATATAATATTATGGGAAAATATAATTTATTTGAATTACCATACAATTCTTCGACCTTTAGATCCTCTAATGGGTATAACATTATAGTGTAAGGTAGTACCACATGCATTCATATTTTACTTCTATTTCGTAATTCAGTATATATATGATAATTATTTCCTAGATGAATGTCATTATTGAGATTGACCATTATTACCACATAAGATTCATAATCATATGTCATAAATATTTTGTGCACTACTCGGCGTAAATTACTTATAATGTAGCATATGTCTAACTTCCAAACATTTTTTTTTGTTATTATGTGAATTTGTATTTGCTTCAAATCATCTGGCACAAATATAATTAATCTTCTTTCATGAATGATAGACATGTACTTAGCATAATGTAAGTATATGTCAAAGTTTAAGCTTAAAATCCATGGTAATTTACTTATTGGATCTTTCTCAATAATAATTGATGGGAAAGTCCACTCGAACATCAAAGATGAAAGATCTAGAAATTTTGTTTGAATATGTATTACGTATGCCTCTCGCTATAATTTAAACAACTCATATTTCTTATACACACACACACACACACACACACACATACATACATACATACATATATATATATATATATAACATACACATGCATAAGTATTTAAAAAATAATAATAATCTAACTTTAAATATCAATGACTCATTATCAATTATGATCAAAAAATATTAGTGCACGTGTTCAAATGAATATGGAAGAGATATTTAACTCTTTAAAGCAAATAACTAGCAAATTTATTAAAATATAAATCATACAAAACATATCAAAATGCATTGACATGCATCTAAAATATATCAAAGATATTTAATTTATCAAACATTTTTGAATGTCATTGTTATTCATCAAATATCACCAAAACTCACTGAATATAATACGTGAGTAACCTTGGATCTATGTGAACTAATATCTATCTAAAATCATAAAACAAATTGAAATATATTGAAACAAAATGAAACACATAAAGAAACATTGAGAAGAGATAACTAATATCTATGATATTAAATATATTTTAGTGTCATTGAATTTAATTGAATTATCGCAAACAGCATTTAGATATATCAAAATTTTTGTTGTTACTCCACAAATATTAGTTATGTAATCTAATATCTTTTAGAAAATGACAACACACACAGCAAAACATCAAATATCACCAATAACATCAATATATCCACAAAATTTAATGAAAAAAAAATTATTACTATTTTTGATTTTAAACTAATTTATTAGTTACTAATAACATGATAGTTTGATTGGTAAAGAGGCAGACCGCCTAATCCTCAAAACATGAATTTGATTTTTAGGGATGTCAAGTATGGACCCCATGAAATCTTTACCAGTCATTCTATTTATATTGTTGGGATGTGAGCTTTATATGCTTTGACCCTGGAGCCCCAAGTCTCATAAATGAACCAAAATTTAGTATGATGTGTGTTTGGAGGGGATGGAAAGGAAAGAGATAAAAAAACTAACTTATTAGATTTCTTTCTTCATTTGAATGATGTTCTAATTCTTATTTTTGACTCTAAGCTCTTGGTAGCTAAAAGCTAGCTCTCAATTGTGGCTAAAGCTAGCTCTTAATGGTGGCTAAAGCTAGGTCTTAATGGTGGCTAAAGCTAGCTCTTAATGGTGGCTAAAGCTAGCTCTTAATGGTGGCTAAAGCTAGGTCTTAATGGTGGCTAAAGCTAACTCTTAATGGTGGCTAAAGCTAGCTCTTTCGTAGCTAAAGCTAGTTCTTTGGTAGCAAAAGCTAGCTCTTTGGTAGCAAAAGCTAGCTCTATATTTTTGGTAGCGAAAGCTAGATCTTTGGTAGCGAAAGCTAGATATTTGGTAGCGAAAGCCAGCTCTTTGGCAGCGAAAGCTAGCTCTTTGGCAGCGAAAGCTAGCTCTTTGGCAGCGAAAGCTAGCTCTTTGGCAGCGAAAGCTAGCTCTTTGGTAGCTAGTTCTTTCAACTATGCTTTCAGTGGCCGCTCTTTTGACTCTTCTTGGTTTTTAGTGAAAAAGAACATGTTATTATTAAGTGTAAAGCTGGTTCTTCTCTAGGGCATGACATCAACATAAAGTCAATAATTCATTGTTGTGACCCACGGGGGTAAGCAGAGAGGATATTAAATGGTTGCACGATCATAATTAAGAAATGTTAATTAAGAAAATTTATCAAAATCATATAAAAAATATTAATTAAGAAAAATATCAATGATACCAACAACTTGTATCAAAATTACATCATTAAATAACATCAAAATCATTAATATATTTTAAGAAATAATTATTGATATTGATGACATTCAACACAAATAAGAGTAAATGTTCATCAAAATTCATTAGCATAAATAAAAAAAAAAATATGATGATTATCAAGGAAAATAATTATTAATGTTATGAAGTAACATTGAACAAGATCATAATGCATTAATTGTATTCAATTCTTAATTAATCTTGTTAATTCTTAGATTAAATTAAATATCAACGAGTATTAGTGAGGATACATTAAAAAAATATTAAACATTATAGGAAATAAATTTATATACTTGCAATTCTAACATGTAAACATGCAAGTAATCATTGAATTTTGTCTAACATTATCAAAAAATATAACTATCATTGATAAATATAAAATACAATTGAAATATCATTAAATCCACACAATTTAATAGTATTTTTAAAATGATTTGAAAATTAATTAAAAAATACATAAACATTTTGGTTATGTTTTGGTTAATTATTTTTGATGAAGTTGCATATAGGTAAATCGGGAGTATTTATTTAGAACTAAAAAAATGACAGCACATGAAATTTTTAGATTGTTTGACATGATATTTTTATATCAAGATATGTTTGTTCAAACTTTCATTTTGAATATGGGAGAAAGGAAGCCACCGTTGGTGTCATGGAACTGGAAGGCAAAACGGCCACGTTTCAAATTTGGAACAAGTATGTCCTTTGAACATAGTAATCTGATCGACTGAATTTGAGTGCTTTTAAATCTGATATGAAGTGAAAGGGGCACAGACAATATGTTGGGACAAACGCCCACAGCCAGATACTGAAGGAGAAAAAGAGGCAACTTGCAGTCTTCCAGTTCAATGCAATCCAATTGAACTCTGCACGTAGCAATCCGGTACCACCCTAATTCAAACTAACAGTTGTTACTACCAAGATTTTACTACAGGGATGGTTACTAAAGCTGTTGCCGAAGGATATAAATTTCAAAATGCGTTTACAATCTCGCTCTAATACCAATTCAGCGTCACCTGCATCCGAAGCCGGGATTACCACGAATCTAACTACACAAGATTACACTGCTAATATTTCTGACGACCTTCTTCTTCAAATTTTTTTGAGACTTAAAGATTCTCAACTAGTTCTTAATTCTCTTGTATGCAAGCGTTGGTTGTACTTGAATGGTCGATTGGTTCATTCACTGAAACTCAAGGACTGGTCTTTCGTTGAGTCTCGTAGAATATTCCAGCGGTTCCCGAATCTCAGGAGCCTAGAAGCGGTCTGTGCGTGCTTCAGAACGGTAAAAAATTCTGGCATTTTAGTGACTACCAAAAGTTTTTCAGGCCATATGGGTAGTAATTTCTCTTGGATGGGTTATTTGACCGAGGAAAGAGACTTGGTATCATCGATTTTGGCTGATAGTGCTCTTGAAATTGTTTCCAAGTTGTATCCTAACTTGCAGAGACTTGCAACTTTTGGGGCGAGTGAATCTGGGTTGTTGAGTATTTGTGTGAACTGTGACACATTGCAAGAATTGGAGATCCATTACTGTGGGGATTTGTCATTAAAGGGCATTTCAGGGTGTAGGAATTTGCAGGTGGTGAAACTGGTTGCTTCTGTTGATGGGTTTTATAGTTTGGTGGTTTCTGACATCGGGTTAACAACTTTGGCTCGAGGGTGCAGGCGGTTAGTGAAGCTTGAGCTACGTGGATGCGAAGGAAGCTATGATGGGATTAAAGCAATAGGGCAGTATTGTCAAATGATTGAGGAATTGATCTTATGTGATCATAGAATGGATGGTGGGTGGTTGGCAGCGCTGGTATTTTGCAGAAATTTGAAGACATTGAAATTGTATCATTGCAAGACAATTGATATAAATCCTGGTCTGTTGGAGCATCTGGGTTCTTGTCCCGCAATGGAAGAGTTGCATCTGCAACATTGTCAACTGAGGGATAGACAAGGGGTGAAAGCATTGTTCTTAGTTTGTGAAGCTGTTAGGGAAATAGTTTTGCACAATTGTTGGGGACTACGAGATGACATATTTGGCTTTTCCATTGTTTGTAGGTATGACATTTTGTTTGCCCTCTGTTCATCATTTTTGTTTTTGGATTACTAAAGATGGGATGTCTAGAGTTTAGATGGTTGAAACAAGGTTTCCTGAATTATTTTTATAGACACTACAATCTTAAAGATTTGGTGGTGCTAGTGGTGTTTCATCTTTGTGTTAATTTGTATGATAATCTTAATAAATTTTTTTTCGTTGCTCACCAAAATAGTAAAATCTATTTGATATGTTTGGAGACACACACACACATGTGTGTGTGTGTGTGTGTGTCTATGTGTATGTATGTGTGCGTGTCTATGTGTGTGTGTGTGTGTGTGTGTGTAGTCTTCTACCTGTATGAGTTATACTTGTATTGTTGGTCTCAAGCCTAGATAAAGGAGGAGGGTAGCATCAAGTAGGTAATTGATTTCAATAAACTTGGCACTAATTTAATTTATAATCAATTGATCTCAAATAATTAGTAAAAGACTTGATTGATAATATATATATATATATATATATGTATGTATGTATGTATATATATATGTGTGTGTGTGTGTTATTTTTTTTTAAAAAAAAATTCTTGAAATTCTTGTTGTTTGTTTGAGGATAAACAAATAGAAATGTTTTTAATTGTATGAATTTGTTAATCTAATTATGGGAATGTGGTGTAAATAAATTTCAAACCCTACTTATATGTGTTTAAATGTATGTTCTCAAGATAGACAATATCAAGTTTAGATATAGTATTTTAGTGTGTATTGATAATAAATGATATGCTGAAATTCTAATTAGGATTTTTGTATAGAAAAAGAAAAGTTGCCATAACTATTGCCACCATTACTACTTGACTCGATTGGCTTTTGATTAGTCTTCCACAATGTGTCTATTGTG
Source organism: Sapria himalayana (assembly GCA_029783825.1). NCBI lineage: Eukaryota > Viridiplantae > Streptophyta > Magnoliopsida > Malpighiales > Rafflesiaceae > Sapria > Sapria himalayana. The sequence continues at coordinate 326,508 of JAREIK010000185.1, read as the reverse complement.
CGCTCACATGTCTGAATATTGATTGTTATGATATATAATAAAAGTGTATTGCTTGTTCTTTTGAGCAAGAGTATAGAATGTTCTTGAAAATGATAACTGAGGCTAATACCTAGATTGAATTTTGTATAAATAAGAGCTCTCTCATCTATGCAGGTAAATTCTAATAAATAAATTTTTTCAACTTTTCAAGATTTTCTTAGAATATGGAATATTAAATTATTGATAAAAAATATTTTGACATTAGCAGGTAATAAGTAATAGAAAAATTAATACAACATGCATAAGAGAGGTGACAAAAAGGTGACTGGAGGTTTGTGAAATTGAGATTTAAGCATTATTTTATAGGAAATAAAAAAAGAAAATGAGATGGGAATTTTGATTAATAGGGAATATAGAAGATGCTTATCTTTTCCTCTAGGAACAAAGAGTTTTGAGAAAATATATGAAAAAATGAGTTTGAGAGGTGTCTAACAGGCGTTATTGGGTTGGCACAGGTTATTTTTTGGTGGCCCACTCTGGTCATCGTGCCCTGCTAGCCACGACACAGCACAAGAGTCATGTCGTGATTGGCATAATATGATTAAAAATGGGCAGCCTTGGTATGGCATGACCGGCCTGATTATGTCAGATTCGGGCCAGTTCATGTTGGGCCATGAGGATTTCATGCTGGGTTGTGCCGGCTTGTGCTGGGTCGTGTTATTTTGGGCTCGTTCAGAATCGAGTCATTTCTAATTCTAAATATTATAAATTTCAAACAAAATTAATTAAATAATTAAATAAATACAACAAAAAAATAAAATTATAATCACAAATCACAACTCACAACTCACAACTCACAAAATAACATAAAATAAATATTATAAATTTAAATTATTTCGTAATGTAATACAAGTGCAAAATAATAATGCAAGCTCAAAAATCAATATATCAATGGTCAATCCTATTAGTATCTGATACTATCATTAGTGGTAGGCTCAATTATAGTCTTTATAAAGTCTCATAAATTATCATCTCTCAATAATTTCTTTGCTCTTATTATAGTTTTAGTATTATCCTGGATGCCTAAACTTGGATATTTATAATTCTTTATGTATGTTAATATATTAATAATATCTGATTGCAATCTCAATTTCTTATCTGAAATTATATTCACTGCAATAGAAAAAATAGACTTCGATATTATGCTCAACACCGGATGAGTCAGTAGATCCTATGTTATCTTAGACAGCACGAGATTGATGAACTTATATGATTTTATCATTATAAAATATTAAGGTTCTTGTTATTAATATATGATAAAATTGAGCAGTAATTAGTATCTAAGTACCGAGATAACTCGTTTATATTTAATGGTTCACCTCGTTATTTTTTCATTGCTAACTAAATAGAGAAGGCATCATCTTTGAATAAGGTATCAATGTCCGTACTTGGAGTCTGACTATCACTACCACCATACTTAGTATCGTAGTATATAAAATATTCTCTATCTTTTTTACCTTAACTTTAGGGTTCACGTAAGCAGCCAGACAATAAAAAAATAAAATAGTGGTTTAATACTTTAAGTACTTGGTTTTTATCTTAAGAGCTATGTCACTAAATATTTGGTCATCTCTAAATTTCATAAACATATTACTAATCTTACATATGCATTTGAGTGCAATACAATTTGTGTGAAAATAAACTGACGAATACATGTTCGTCATGTCATAAAAAATTTTTTGGAATTTTATAAATAAAATTTTTATATCACAGTCAGTATCATCAATAATTAGTTCTTTATTTATTATATTGATATAGTTGGATATCATATGTTCGTATCCAACACATGACTTCAGTATAAGATATTTGTAATTTCAATGGTATCTCATATTCAATTGAAATTTTTTTTTAGACTTACAGACAAATAGACACTATCAAATTTCTATTGTCTGCGAGGTGTACGAAAAAATTTTAGTCAGTTACGTATTTTTTTCTAAAGTAGAGAATAATTTTCATCCTCACTTGTATCATGAAGTTAATGACGTGACACATGCATCTAATGTGAAAAAATTTTTTAATGACTCATTTCTGATGATCCTAATAAACATGTTAATGACTATTTCATTGTTAAATATATTATTAAATGTGATACTATATATTTTATTTAAAATATTATATTTTCTAAAGATTCTTATCATGTACTCATAAATGACAATATCATCATGATGATGAAGAATCTTTGAAAATCTTAATATTTTTTTATATAATTTTCATTTAAAATTTACATAATAAGTGATGAGATATGCATAAGATGCATCGTCGGTACTAGTTCAGATATCGGACATCACAGACACCATGCTATTTTATTTTCTAAATTTATTAATTATTATTTTTTAATGTATAGTATTTTAGTATGTTGTTTCTAGATATAAACTTAGGAATCCTATGATATGTATGCTGAAAATAGGTCTGCATGATACTGATTACCATTGGATTCTCCAAAAATTTAATCGGAAGACCAATCATGATGATCAATTTGGCTATACTTTTTCTCCTTAATTCGTTGTGGTATATGAAGGGGGTCAACATAAAAGTAAAATTTGATCCAACCTCAAAGACTCAACCGCTCAGTTGAGCTTGTCTAGGATCTAATACACTGTTTTTTAATATATTGTTAGGCATGTCTCTTAAGGTACCCAATCTCATATTTATTTCTACATATTCATATTTATATTGTACTTATTCTTTATTGACACTCCTAAAATTTTTATAGGGTTATTGTTATTCATATAAAAAATTATTAATGTTTACGTTAATATTAATTTTATTATCATAATCAAAATTACTATTTATTATTTTTAATTTTTATTAGTTTATTAATTATATTTTATATTATATTTTTTAAATTAAATATTATTTTAGATTAAAATAAAATTAAAAAAATAAAACAAAATTTTAAAAAGCATACTCTCAAAGCGTAAATTCATTTGTTTGATGATGTGTGATATTTGATATCAGAATTTGATGTCCACACTGCAGCCGCACTCGAGTATTGAGAAGAGAGAGATTTCAAAATGAGAGGAGATGAGAGAGAAAAAATATGGATTTATGGCTATAGATTAGGAATGAGGGAGGAGAATATATATTGATTTAAAAAAATTTAAAAAAATTATTTTTTTGAATATTTTTTAAATTTTTTATTAAAAAAATTGAGTAAAAACTTGACAACCATTAGATTTCTGCTGCTAGCCGTTGGGGGCACATCCAACGGCTAGTATGCACTCAACTTTTTATTTTAATTTTTTTTCCCTTTGTCGATCGGGTTGGGCCATTGGGGCATTAGGTTTGGGCGAAGGCCCAAGGGTTGTGGGTGCAGTCTAGAGGTGTCAAACGGCTTGGTTTTTGGTGGCCCAATTGGGCCACCATGCAGGGCACGACCCAACTTGAGCAAGTCTCAGCCCGGCATGGGCTGTAACCGAGCCGAGCTACTATCGAGCTGCTTAGCATTTGGCTCGTTAGAAGCTCGCTCGAACTTGTTTATTAAGTTAAACGAGTCGAGCCTGAACATCATTTTGAGGCTCATAAGTTAAATGAGCCGAGACCGAGCATCCTCAAACTCGGCTCATCAGCTCGTAAACAGGCTCGTGGATAGGCTCGTGAGCAAGCTCATTAACCAGGCTTGTGAACAAGCTCGTGAACAAGCACATGAATATGGAGAAAGCTTGATGCACAACAAATTTTCCTACAAATGAACATGATGAATATTTTAACTATTGAACTTCAATCAAGTTAATTAAACTTTTATTATCTTATCTTTTTAATTTAGTTGTATATTGGCTATTTTAGACGAATATTTTCTTTAATTCTCGAACATTATTTTGAGGCTCGTAAGTTAAACGAGCCGAGCTTGAGCACCCTTAAACTCATCTCGTCAGCTCATAAATAGGCTCGTGAATATGCTCGTGAATAGGCTCGTGAGCAAGCTCGTTAACCAGGCTCGTGAACAAGCTCGTGAACCAAGCTTGTGAACAGACTCGTAAGTTAAACGAGTCGAGACTAAGCACCCTCAAACTTCGCTCGTCAGCTCGTAAACAGGCTTGTGAACAAGCTCAAGCCTACTCTTTTAAAACCGAGCCGAGTCGAGCCTGCCTAATACTCGGCTCGACTCAGCTCGGTTACACCCATGGGCATGGCCGGCCAGCCAGCAAGACTAGTACCAAGTTTGGGCTGGGTCGTGCTTGCACATGTTGGTCAAGCTTGCTTTGGGCTGTTTCGGCCTTTTATGAATCGTGTCATGGCAAAAATTTAAAAATAAGAAAAATTATAAATTTTAATACTAAATAAAATAAATAATTAAATATTTTATATTTAATTAAATTAATAAAAAAAATAAAAATTATTATCATAAGTCATAATTCACAACTAATAACAAAACATATTTTTAAATTATAAAATAACAAAGCAAGATTAAATCTATAAAAGATAAAAATTAATACATCAATTAAAAGATAAACATTAACTCAAAAATATTAAAGTAAAATATGATTTTCATAAGTAACTATTTGAATAAACAAAGAATATAATAATAAAAAAAGCATGAAACTCAACCTCAAAGTCAAATTATAAATGAAAAAAAATAAATTAAAAAAAGAAAATTCAAAAATGATAAATCATATCAACATATGATGATATTAATATCACTAGTGGTAGGCCATAGGTAGTATAATAGACTTAATCTCTGTCATCAATCATTATTAAAATCTCAAGAATCATCATCAGTAATTAACATTTATGCTCTTGCTTTAGTTGTAGTACGATCCTGATATCCAATCTTGAATCATCTCAATATTTTATGCATGCTAATGTCTCAATAATTTTTGGTTATAATTTATATTTTTTATATTGAAATTATATTTATTGTAATAGAAAAAGCAGACTCTAATACTATGCTCGACACTGAATGGTTCAATAAATCTCGTGTCATCTTAGAACAGTATGAGATAAATAAATTCATATGATTTTTATCACTATAAAATACTAAGATTCTTATTATCGGTATGTGATAGGATTGAGCAGAAATTAATATCTAACTACCAAGATAGTTCTCTCTTATTCGACTGTCCACCTAATCGTTTTTCATTCGCTAATTGAATGAAAAAGTCATCATTTCCAAATATGGTATCCATGTCTGTACTCAGAACCTCACTACTATTATCATCATGCCTAGTATTATAATATGTAAATAGCTCAGCTATTTTATCGTGAATGAATTTTTCAGGTTTTTTTTCCTGTTAATGCACGAGGATATATATATCAAAATATTCTTTACTTCTTTTACCTTAATCCTAAGGTTCATACAGATAACTAGATAATAAAGAGATAGAATGATAGATTAATAGTTTAAATACTTAATTTATATCTCTATAATTATATCGCTAAATGTTGTGTCATCTTCAAACTTCCTAAACATGTTATTAATGTTGCATATGCATCCGAGTGTAATATAAATAGTGGGAATAAAAATTGACGAATATATATTTGTTGTGTCATAACAAATCTTCAAGAATTTCATAAATAAAATTTTTATAGTCTAATTAGAATCATCAATAATATGTTCATTACTTTTATTATTGATGTAGTTGGATATCATATATTCGTATCCAACACATGATTCTAATATAATATATATATAATTTCAATGGTATCTTATATTTGATTAGAATTTTTTTTAGCCCAGCAAACGAACATAGACTACAAAACTCTTATTGTCTGAGGCGTACAAATAAATTTTAATGAGTTACATATATTTTCTAAAGTGGAGGAAACAATCTTAATTCCTGCTTGTATTATGAAGTTAATGACGTGACACATGCATCTAACTTGAAAAATCTATTCTAATGGCCTATCTCTAATATTTTAAATAAACATGTTAATTACTATTTCATTGTTAGAGATATTATCGAATATGATATTATATATTTTATTTTGAATATTATATTTTCTAAAAATCTTCATCATGCACTCATAAATGACCGGGTTATCATGAGGTTAGAGAATTTTTAGAAACCTAATATTTTTTTTATTTAATGTCCATATTAAATCTACATAGTAGACAATGAGGCATGCATAAAATGCATTATCGTGACTAGTTCAGATATCAGATGTCACGGATATCACTCTACTATATTTCCTAAATTTATTAATTATATATATTTTTTCTAAGTTATAATATTTTAGTATGTCGTTTCTAGATGTGGACCTAGGAATCTTATGATATGCAAGTTAAAAATAAGTCTGCATGATACTGACTATTCTTGGATCTTTCAAAAATCTAATCATAAGATTCATCGTTGTGATCAGTTTGATTATGTCTTCACTCTTTAACTTGTTGTGGTATATGAAGGGGTCAATATTGGGGCTGTGTTGGATCCAGCTCAAAGAATCAATCACTGAGTTTGATTTGCCTAAGATCTAATATATCATATTTTTTGGTACATTGTTCGGCATATCTTTTTTAAATATAGCATTTTTAAAAAAATCAATTTTTAGTAATTTTTTTAATTTTTTTTTGTTATTTAAAAGGGTAGAATTATGACTGCCCTCAGATTCTTCCCCCTAGTTGTTGGGGCTAATGAATCCAACCGCTAAGATTAAAAATCATGGTATTTTTTATTTTTTACCATTGGGTTGGTTTGATTGTCAAACTGACCCAACGGTCTCATATTCTAGTAGGGTTGGCTTTAGAAATACGTAGGCTGGTCATTAGCGTCGGGTCGGGTTGTCGGGCTAGATCTCGTCCTTGGGGTGTCAGGCTGAGATTCTGGTCAAGAACTAGGTTCGACTATTTGAAATCTGGATCTGGGTCCGGAGAGCGATTCACGGTTAGGGTCGTGCTGAAGAACTGTGTCTTCGAGCTAGGGTACCAGGCCTGGCCTGGCATGAGGCCCAAGTAAACTCGGCATGACACGCCACGAACCGTGCCTCGAGTGAGCCCGACATGGGCATAGGCATGGTGCTGGACCGTGCAGTGCTGGGCTAAGCACATTTGACTCGGGTTGTTCCTTGGGCCGGGCTCAGGTTGCTTAACACATTTGATATTTCTAGTGTGGTATGTGATGTGATACACACACAGTGGTGGTCAGGTTTGGACTGTGCCCGAACTCGACTCGAACTTGGCCAGAGTTCCAGGGCATGATTTGGTTCGTGCTGAATAACAGTGCCTTAGGGTCAGACAGACGGGTTGTGCCTAACTCTCCATGAGGCACTGGAGGCCTTGACACGGCATGACACGAGCCGTGCTTCTAGGAAGCCTGGCACGGGCCCATGCATGGTTCTGGACCGTGCCTCGTGCCAGGCTTGGGCTGTCTTGCTCACTTGACACCTCACTTTGATATTAAGAATAAATATTGAGAATTTGTTAATTTTTATTGTGCTTATGCTTCTGTTATTTTAGTTTATAATTTATAGGTAATTAGCAACAAAAATAAAATAAACATTTATTAAATAAATTTCTTCATATGAAAAACAAATATAATATTACTAATATATCACAAAATTATAAAATAGAAAGATAGGGCATTGAAAATACAGATAATAGTCTGACTTGGACATCATTACATGTAATATTGATTATACAAAAACATAAAGAATATTTTGATTGGAATTGTAGATATATTTAACAAGAGTGGAGTCGGAGGGCATTTTATGGAAACTTAATGGCGTAATGAAAATGTTACACTAGTTGTAAAGGAAAAACCGCAGGGGTATTTTATATTAGTGGGGACAATTGTTATTAGTGTCACCATGACATGTTGATGCTAGTGTGATCAAAATATAATGAAAATGCTTATAGTGTAATGAGAGCTGAACTGGGCCATAGTGCACTGTCATGCCAGCCTAGCATCCCTAAAACATGAGGTGGCCCATCATGGCATGTTGGCATATTGGACAATGGAAAATGTGTCGGGTATGTTGTATTTGATTGACATGATATGGTCACTGACATGACCTAGCTACAACTCATGCCTGGGGATGTTCTCATGGTACCCTAGCCCTGTTGTCTTTGTGGCTATGGAGTGTGGCCTATGACAATTTAGTGACTCTAATTTATAATTCCTAGGACCCAATTTGAGTTCGAGTAATTAGTTAAATATTTTTAGGATTTTTAATAGATATCCTAAGTATTATTATTATTTTTAACATATTTAAGTATGTGGAAAATAATGCAAAATATGTTTATTTAGGAAAATTAAAAAAAAATGTTAATTATATGAATAATATAAATAATCTATGATTTGATGATGTAAGATAGATAAGTTTTTTGTATAATTCTTTCGTATTTGATAAAATTTATTAGGGTATCTACATATAGAGGAATTAATACTAGAATTAAGATGAATATTTTCTTGAACATAACTTTATAATTTAAACTCAAATAAAGTAAAAATATATATCTTTATTATCACAAAGTTATCTTTCACTTGAAAAAGCAACTTCAATGCTAAAAAAATAATAAAGATATCAAAGATAATTCATTTAATTTTTTTTAATTATTAAAATATTATTTTAGTTGAAGAATATCCATGATCATTCCTTTAATAATTATGTTGCAAATTAGATGAATTGGCTTGGGTTGAGAGCCAACTCGAATCCAATCCAACCCCAAATTGTTTGCGGATTGAAAATTTTCAAATTAATCTCAACTCGAGCCCAAGAAAAACTCAACTTGAACCTAACTTGACCTTGAGAAAAACTCAATATGAACTTGACATGATTTGACATAATAAACTCGAGTTGAGATTGAGTTGTATTAAGGTGGGTTGAATCAACTTGCGTCATTTGTGATAATAAAAATTAGAAAAAAATAAATACAAATTTAATAGTTATTAATTTTTAAATATTTTTATGTCATTGCGACATATTAATTTTTCATAATATAAAAGTAAAATGTACATAAAAAATTTAAATTATTTATAATGATTTTGAAGGTAAATATTTTTATTTAAGTTTTCAAGTCTCCAATCTTATATTTTTAAGTACAAGATAAAATAATTCTTTAAATTAGATAATATACTTTGTAATTTTGATTGTATTGGTTTGATAGGAGCACTTTGAAAAAAAAATGCTTCAATCAAATTATACTTGAACACATTATTTGAGTGTGCAAATATTCAAGTTGCCATGCTTATAAATAGGGCTACAAGTACAACTGAGTAGGTTGGATCAAGTTGGGGTCAACCCGAATCCAACTCTAGTAAAAATAATATTATCTACAAAAATTAATAATAAAATTGGTCTACCATATTGACTACGTATACAAAAACATAAATAATCATAAATGTATCTACAACTCTAGTAGATATAATTCTTTTTGAAATTGTAAAATTTTGTAGCTATTTTATATAGATCTATTTTTTTAGATCTTTATACATAAATATATTTTTAATGTGTAATCGATATACTACTCCTTTGTGGGAAGTTACAAGAGAGAATTAATATAATTGGAATTGCTATGATTTTTGGAAAAAAATATTTTAATAATTAGTTTCGTATATTTGAATAAACTCAATTTCATTTTTACTTTCAACTGATCTACTTTTTATTAGATAATTTTTATTGTGAGTTTTAGGTACAATTAAATCTACTCACTTACACTTAATTATTAATTTTGAAAGTTTTAGGTATAAGTTTATAAGTTTATTAAGTAATAATATATATTTTATCCACCACGATTTGTTATCTTTCTGGATGATCTATAGCCTCTAAAGTAAAAATAAAAATTCTAAAACTATCAAGTAAGGACATGAAATTAGAATACAAATTATGTTCTAGAGTGCTGAGAATAAGGTAGTACTTGGGACATCAAATTAGAGGTGTCAACCGGGTGGGCCGGCCCGGCCCGACACGAGACACGACACGATTTGTCCGTATCTGGGCCGGTCCTGCACGATAATTTTTGGGGCCCAGATCAGTGCCATGCCCGGGTATAGCACCTATTGTGCCGTGTCGTGCCGAGGCCAACCGGGCATTGTGCTGTGCCTGACCAGGCACAGTTCAGTGGCGTTTGGCATGGCCCGTCGGCACGGGCCATGTCTCACAGACCTGCACTCGGCACCCCACGACCTAAGTCCCCAGTCTCTACCCGAGTGACCGAGTCCCCACCCGCACCCCATCACCATGCCAGCGCAGTGCCACGCCAGAAGAGAAAATGCGCAGGCACGGGTCCTATCCGACATGACCCACAGTCCCGCCCAACCAGAATCCCTCCCACCCAACGGGCAACGGTTAAAAAATTTTTGAAAAATAGCAGTTGGATTTTGCCTCCAATGGCTAGGGGGCAGAATCCGATGACCCTCATGATTCTGCCCCCTAAAATACTATAAAAAATAAAAAAAAACAAAAAAAATACTTTTTTAAAAAAATATTATTATCTTTAATCTATAAAATCCCCCACACCTCTCTATAATATTTATATTTTTCATAAATATTTATTTTTAAATCTCACATTCTCATTATCTCAAAATTCTTGCTCTTCTCTCTCTCGGGACTCGGAATTTTTTCACTTCGCTTGGCTTTTTGGGACTCTAAACTCGGGTTTGGAATTTTGAACTAGATTGTGGTGCACCGTGCACGTGATCTACCTCACTGTTTTATCGGGTAATTCATTTTAAGTTTTTTTTTCTCTCTTGGTCTCTCTATAGTCTTTCTCTAATCCTAAAATAGTAAAATCTAAAATCTATTATCTAGTCTCTACCTCCTGTGTCCTGTTTAATAAAAATCCTAAAAAATGATAAATATTAATGAAATATATTTAAATTTAGAAAATGAAAATCTTACACAGAGGTCTGAGGCTGCTGAAACTTTGGTTTTTTCAGTCGTCTTAACCCAAACTTCTAAATAAAATGAGGACTTCTGTAGTTTGGACTCATTTTAATTTAATAAAATAAAAAAATGTTAGAGGTGTGGAAGATTAAATGATACAATACAAAAATTGTATGATAAATTTAATTTGTAAGAGTTCGTTTGGGATTGGGCACCATAAGAGACATGCTGAATTATGCACTAAAAAATATGGTGCATTAGATCCTAGGAAAATCCAACTTAGCACTTCATTTTTTAAGACTGGATTGAGTTCAGTCTCAAAGTTTATTCCATTCATATATCACAGCGAGTTGAGTAGGGATGGTATGACCAGACTTATCACATTGATGGGTCTTCCGATCAGATTTTTGGAAGATCCAAGGGTAGTGCGCATCATGCAGACATATTTTCAGCATGCTTATCATAGGATTCCTAGGTCTACATCTAGGAATGATATACTAAAATTATATAATTTAGAAAAATAAAAAATAATTAATGAATTTATGGCATATAGTGAAGTGGTGTCTGTGACGTCTGATATCTAGACAAGTCACGATGAATCATCTTATGCATGTCTCATCAGCCACTATATAGATTCTAACTGGACAATGAATAAAAAAATTTTAGGATTCTCTGAGATTCTTCATCCTCATGATAGCCAGGTCATTTTTGAGTGCATGATGAAAATCTTTAGAGAATATAAAATTTAAAATAAAATTTTTAGTATCACATTCGATAACGTATCTAATAATGAAGTAGTGATTAACATGTTTGTTAGGAGTATTAGAGATGCAGCATTAGGAGAGATCTTTCATGTCAGATACATGTATCACGTGATTAACCTAATTGTTCAAGCGGGTATGAATGTGTGTTCTTCTACGTTGGATAATATACGTAATGTACTAAAATATATTTGTACTCCTCGCAAACAACAAGAGTTTGGTAGTCTCTGTTTGTCTGCAAATATTAAGAAGAAAAAATTTCAATCGGATGTGAGGCATCATTAGAATTACATGTATTTGATATTGGAGTTATGTGTTGGATACGAACATGTGATATCCGACTACGTTAATAGTAAAAGTGACGAACTTGTTATTGATGATACTGAATGGGCTTCAGGAATATCATTTATAAAATTCTTGAAAATTTTTTATGACATGACGAACATGTGTTCATCGATTTATACTCCCAGGACTTGTATTGCACTCAGGTACATATGCAATATTAGTAGCATGTTTAGGAAGTATCGAGCTGATCCGATACTTAGCTATATGGTTGCAGAGATGGAAATCAAGTACTTAAAGTACTAATCCACCGTTCCATCTCTTTATTGTCTCGCTGCATGCATGGACCCTAGGGTTAAAGTGGAAGGGGTAGATAATACCCTGACTTACATTTTCTCGTGCATGAACCTGGAAGACCCACATGAAGGGTTCATTCACGAGAAGTTGACTGACCTGTTCACATACTACGATACTAGGTATGATGGTAGTAGTAGTGAGACTGTGATTTTGGACATGGATACTTTCTTCGGAGATGATGATTTTTCTATTCAGTTAGCGAGAGAAAAATGATGGGGTGGACCATCACATAGGAGCGAGCTTTCTCGGTACTTAGATATCGATTACTGCTCAATCCTATCACATTCTGATGTTAAGAATCTTGATATATTACAGTGGTGAAAATCATGAGTCCATTTTTCCCGTGTTATCTAGGATGACACAGGATCTACTGACTCCTCCGGTGTCGAGCGTAGTATCGGAGTCTGTTTTTTCTGTTGTAGTGAACGTGATATCAGATAGGAGATCGATATTACGTCTAGATATTATTGAGGCTTTGACTTGTTTGAAAGATTGAGAGGATTCGAGGTTTAACATCTAGGATCGTACTGGAGCTGGGAAAGAGATTGTATTTGCATCCGCATCTGCTGCGAAAGCAGAGGAGTTGATTGTTGATAATGATGACTCATATGATAGTGATCTTGTTATTATGGTTGATGATGCTCATGATATGTCAATTGACGTGGTTGTCGGTTTTTCATGCCCATTGCCGGACACTAGTTGTCAATGCCACACCACGCCAGTATCCCACGCCATATTCTATTTCTATTTGTTATTGCCACTTGATTTTAATTTTTGATGTCTTACGGTCACGGACACAGTTGATAATTTTTGTGATTTATTCTTAAATCTATTTTTTGATTTCGATATTTTATTTTTTATTGATTATACCTGTATGTTTTTTTTTACGTTACGTTGAAACTTGTATTTGCTTTGGTTTGGTATTTATTGGCCGATTGATCATTTGGTTTGCTTTTGTTTTTTTGACTTTGTAATTTTTTTAACAAATTTTTTTTAATTTATTTTTTTGTTTAAAATTTTTATTTAAAAATTAAAACTCTATAATTTAATTCTAATAAATTATAATCTAATTTATTAAAAAAATTATTAAAAAAATTTAAATTTTATTAATATTTTCAAGTTATAAATTTTTAATAATTATCAATTTACCAATTTAAATTTTAAACTTTGTAATTTATTTATATTATATTTTTAATAAAAAAATGTAAACTTTATAATTTATTAAATTTGTAACAATTTTCATGTTATAAATGTAATATATTATACATTATCTATATATTAATATAATATATATATTATATAAAGTTTAACATAATACTTTAAAAATTAAAAAAAAATATTTTTTATTAAACCAGTCCCGTCCCGGCACGGCACTTTTACCGCCGGGCCGTGCTGGGCCTGGCTTTGATAAACCGTGCCGTGCCTGGCCCGACACAAAAGCATGGGCGTGCTAAAAAAAATGGGCCGGGCCGGCCCAATTTGTTCCGTTTGACACCTTTACATCAAATGTTGTTTAGAATATTTCTTTGATTTCTTGTATGGAGTAATTGAAAATCAAAGCCATATTTTTTGATAGATCAATTGGTTGTGTCGAGTTTTACTTGGAATTGATTTTGATGAATCCTCTTAGCATAAATATATCTTGGATTATCCATTCTCTTATTCAATTATTTTGTATATTTTCAATTCTAGTTGATGATTGACATCTTTCCATGTGATTAGACTCTCTGTTATAATGATCAACCTCTATTGTTATATGAAGTGGTGGAACATTGTGATAAATAATTCATCACTTTCCCAAGAAATTATATTTCATCATACTATTAAATCTATCATGAATTCTTGAGTTTGTCTTTGGAAAGAACATTCAACTATCTTTATTGCAGTAGGTTGCATGATGTTATTATCAATTGAACTCTAATTTGAATTAGATGTGATATTGATTTCACTAAAATATTTTTCAGATATAAATCTTTAGAGAATGATTTATTCTTGAAGAAGATGACTTTTTCATAAATAATAATTGTTCTCGCTTTGAAAGAATCTCTTTGATACTTTTTTTAGATATTAGTATAGTCAAGAAATATATTCTTGATAACATGCACTACTATCTTATCACTTTTAAGTGCATATTCCGAAAAAAGCATATACACTCAAAGGCATGTAGTGGTAAGCGAAGTAATTTTTTTTGTTTGATGAAGTATTTGAAAGTATATACAATCTAGAAAAAGAGTAAAATTTTTGATTAATTAAAATATTTGTGGTCATAATTATACAATCACCAAAATATCAAGAAATATTTGTGTAATAGATGTGCCATGGTTGTAAGAACAAAATATTTATTTTTTTGTTCAGTTATTTATTTTTTATAGTATCTCATCATAAGATATCTGATGAATCTTTGTATGTTTTAGTTGTTTTATGAAAAATATAAAAAATTTAATTTCTTTTTAAAATAAAGATACTCATGTGAAACGATGACAATCATCAATGAAAATTATAAAATAATGAATTTTATCATGGGTGGTAATTCTGAAAGATCTCAAATATTTGTATAAATATTTGAATATCAAATGGGAAAATATTGAGTATTCATAATTAAAAAATGGATAATATAATACATAGGTGAGTGTAAAAAGAAAGATAAACTAAATATTATCACTCTTTTATATACTAGGAACATTTCACTATATAGCATTATGTATAAATTTAAGAAAAATAAAGTAAATACAATATAAATTTATAAAATACAAAACTATATTTTGATTGTTATTTAATTATTTATCCCACATTTATGTTTTATGTAAGTGGTTGCAACCTAAAATTTTTATAAGATAGATATAATGAGAAAAATAATGTTGAGATAGAATTATAATATCTAGAAAATTATGTATTGGGGTACTAAAACAAAATATATTATGTTTTGATACATTTTTTTTAATTTTTGGTGTATTAAAATCAAAAGTATTTAATTTTATGTGCACTCCAAAATATATTACTCATCCTACTTTTAACGTTGTCACATCATCATGTCACATAAAAAAATTGATAAAAAAAATTGTTTTAAAAGACTAAAAATTGTTTATATTTTATTTTATATATAATGTTATATGATGTGTGATGTTATATATTATGATATATTGATTGTATAACATTATATATAGTATTATATATCTAAATAAAATATAAATGTTATATATATATACTAATGTTATATATACCTTTTTATTTAATATTATATGGTATGTATAATATTATATTATATGTTATCCTATATTATG
The DNA here is from genome assembly GCA_029783825.1 of Sapria himalayana. Lineage (NCBI taxonomy): Eukaryota > Viridiplantae > Streptophyta > Magnoliopsida > Malpighiales > Rafflesiaceae > Sapria > Sapria himalayana. The sequence continues at coordinate 311,027 of JAREIK010000185.1, read as the reverse complement.
TATAATGTTATACATAACATGTTATATATAATTTTATATATAACATTCTAAATCAAATGTAACATTATATATAATGGTATATCATTTGTATAATATTATATATTATTTTATATATTATATATAATACTATGTAATATATATATATATATACATACACTATAATATTATATTTATATACTATAATATATTATATAGCACTATATATAACATTGTATCATATGTATGTTATATATATCATTATATATTCTAAATCAAATATAAAATGGTATATATACAATAATATTATATATAAAATTTTATATTATGTTATATATTTTAAATATAACATTATATATTGTATATATATAACTATAATGTTATTGTATATATAACATTTTATATTCAATTTAGAATATATCTTATGTATAATGTTATACATACGATAAGTTGTTATATATTATAAAATTATAACAAAAAATAATAGTAAAAATAGTCTATTGTATATCATATATGAAAGACTCCTGTATAGAGGGTGAAATGATTGGAATAATTTATATGTTGGGTACTTTCATCAAAGCATAAAAAAAAGTCAAGAAACAATTAAAAATAAAAAAAAAACTACAAAAATAAGTTAGAAATCTCAACACCCCCATCAAATTGGTGTCCATAACACTCAATTTGGTTGAAAGAAAAGCTAATTTTTTAGGGCATTAATAAAGATATTTGTTAACAGCTTGGTTGTTTGAATGTATATTGTAGGCATAGTCTTTTCTTGAATTTTTTTCTATAGAAAGAAATAATTAATCTTGATGTGTTTTATCTCACTACCTAATTATTATATTAAAGAGTAGTAGGGAAAGAAAATGCATATCTAATCTTTTCGAGCAAATGTTGCATTCAAAGTATCTCATAAGTAATTATTATTATTATTATTATTTTGAATTCAATATTTGTAATGTATCTCAAAATATTTATTTGTTTCAGCACTGGATCTCACAATAGCTATCTGTTTTTTATTTTTTTAGGAGACAATATTATCTCCAAGTAAAGTACAAAAATGTGTCATAGGTTTTCTCGGTGCATATTAATGTTCAATTTAAATTTGAATACAATATTAACTATAGATGCTTATAATCCTTAAAAGAGATTCTGGGTTTCAGAGATTTTTTCACATATCCTAATATGCAAAAAATTGAGTTAAAGTGGACTTGTTTAAAAGAATATAAGAAATTACTAATTATATTGATAAAGTATGCTATTTTTTGTCTGATCATGGTTAGAAGTCAAGTTAATATGATTCTTTTATTAATAATAAAGTTAATTAGAGGTATCACATTAGAAGTGAAGTCAATATTTGTTAGAGGACAACCCAAGAGATTCACTTGTACAAGATAATCAAATGCATATATTTTTTGTGACAAAATATATCTCTCTCTTAGAATAAGTTACTTTTATGTTAAAAAAGTATTGAGTCACCCAAGGTCTTTCGTTTAAAATTGTATTTGAAGGTACTCTTTGAATTATGTGGTTCTTAACTCATTATTTTTCATATTTAGAATGTCATTTAATTAAATAATCAATAAATTTATTTTATCATCAGGTCTTGTTCGGAAGAACAAAGAAGAAACTATAATATATTTATAGAACTCAAACAAAGTAATTGTGAAAATCTTGCAAGGCAAATACTTGGTGATTATTTTAGTTAATATAATGTATTTCATAATTTGCAAACAATACTTAACTGTAATGCTTGAAACCTTAGTGATGGTGGCTGCTCCATATACAATTAATTTATAAGGTCACTAAAAATAAATATATTTTTTTATTATTAGTATATTTTTTTAATTGTGAGATACTGTAAGAGAAATAAGAATAGTACAGAGTTATTTTGATCATTGGAGAGTAGATATCCTGAAAGTTACATCAAATATATGAGTATATTTCTTCATTATAAATCTCGTCTTAAAGTGATTTATTTTTATCTGGACATATCTTTATAGTAATGGACATCTGCAACTAATAATAGATATTTCTAAATGTATTGATATTAATTCCCAATCCCAAGTATTATTAGAGTGGATAACATGCATCTTATCTATAATGGTTTGACATTATCTTGAATGTGATAATATAACAGAAGGAGACTTTAGTATATTAGTACTGTTAAGAGAAATAATAAAAAAAATCAAAAAAATGAATAAGTTGAGAGTGATAAAATTTGTGAAATTGGATATTAAATATAATTTTTTATTCTCTTTTGGAGTATGATTAAAAGATCAAGATCGGATGGATTGAATGCATGATTATCTGGTTCTTTGGTAGACATATCTCTGGTTTGATCAGATTGGGTATCTCTCTCTCTTCTGATATATATTCTAAGTCATGAGTAGTCAAATATCATATTTGTCAATTCAATATGAGTTTATATTAGTAAAAATTTTTATAATGCTATGTCATTTGGGTCTGAATAAGAACCTCATATTTAAGAATCTTCACAATCTTTAAACTTAATATGATTTGGATTTATTGGCATGTATGATGACTCCATGAAATTATCATCATATTCAGTACTAATATGATTAAGTGTGATATCTGAATTTATACTCTTTCTAGGCTCATTAAAGAATGAGTCATGGTAAAAAAATAATAATTGTATTTAATAAAATTCAATTAGTTTGATGAAATATATTTATATTTTTCTGAGTATATAGTTTCCAAAAAAGTTATAACTCGAGAAAAAATCAAGTTAAATAATTTCTATCTAGGATGTATGATATAGAATGATACATGTTGAGAAAAGTAAAAAAAGAGTATTCAATTGATGAGGTTGATTGGGATTACATCTGTATTTTCAAAAATATTTTGAATTACTCTTTCTAAGTAGGAGTGTTTGAGCTGTCTCAATGTTTATATATTGTGATTAAATTGTAGATAATTATTTTTTTTTCAGCCACCCCATTTTGTTGGAGTGTGCTTACATAATAAGTTTATTGTATAATTTTAATATTGATATAATATGTATAAAATTAGTCTAACATATATTTTAATGTAGAGGTGTCAAACGGGCCGGCCCGACACGGCACGGCCCGTAGGCACTGCAAGGCCGTGCCGTGCCGGGCCCGCTCGGGCACGCCTTGCCATATAGGCCAGGCGGCACGGCCGGGCAGGCGGGAGCCGCGACACGAGACCGGGTCACCGGGGTCCGGGAGGCCGCACGGGCTGACCGCTGGCGGACAGGCAGATGGTAGATTAAATTTTTTTTTTATTGTAAATTTTTTTTGATTAAGTAACCGTATAGAGTATTAATTATTAAATATAATTTTTTGTAAAAATTATAAAAATTAAAATTAAATAAAACAAACAAATATTAGAAATTTTTTTTTTATCAAATTCAATTTAGTTTAGCTTTTTTTTATATTTATAATTCATTGATTATATATTAAAATTTAAAGTTATTAATTTTTTAAATAAAATTTAAATCGTAAAAAAAATAAATAAATATATTATGTTAGTAAAAATTAAAATTAAAAAAAAATTAAACTACACAAATGAAAAATTATCAATCATGCTTTTGAAACCGATGGTCCGAACAAAATAAGTATAAATTTCAACACAACGTATGGTACAAAGCACAAACAAAGCGTATAAATAAAATAAATAAAAAAACATCGAAAAAAAGAGCAAATGAGCATCAATCGTCAAGTGGCATATCATGAGAATCATCAGCCGCAACATCAAGATCAGTATCATATGGATCATCATCATCGGCAATCAGCTCCTCCGCCATCGTAGTGGATGTGGATGCGACTGCAGTGTCTGTCACAGTCCCAGCTTCAGCACGATCACGGATGCTAAATCTCGATTCCTCCCAATCCTTCAAACATGTCAAGACCTCAACCATATCTGGACGTAATCTCGATCTCCTATCCGAAATCACGTTCACTGCAACAGAAAAAGCAGACTCCGATGCTAGGCTCGACACCGGAGGAGTCAGTAGATCCCGTGCCATCCTAGATAGCACGGGATAGGTGGACTCATATGATTTCCACCACTGTAATAAATCAAGATTCTTATTATCAGAATGTGATAGGATTGAGTAGTAATCGGTATCTAAGTACCGAGACAGCTCGCTCCTATGTGATGGTCCACCCCTACGTTTCCCCCTTGCTAGGTTAATGGAATAATCGTCATCTCCGAATAAGGTATCAATGTCCGTAATCACAGTCTCACCACTACCACCACCATACCTAGTATCGTAGTATGTGAACAAGTCTATCAACTTCTCGTAAATGAACCCTTCAGGTGGCTCTTCCAGGTTCATGCACGAGGAAATGAAAGTCAGGGTGTTTTCAACCCCTTCCACCTTAGCCCTAGGGTCCATGCATGCTGCGAAGCAATAAAGAGATGGAATGGTGGACCAGTACTTCAGGTACTTGGTCTCCATCTCTGCAACCATATGGCTAAGCGTCGGGTCCGCTCGATACTACCTAAACATGCTACTAATGTTGCATATGCACCAGAGTGCAATGCAAGTGGTGGGCGTATAAACCGACGAACACATGTTCGTCGTGTCATAAAATATCTTCAGGAATTTCATAAATGAAATTTCTGAAGCCCAGTCAGTATCATCAATAATAAGTTCGTCACTCTTACTATTGACGTAGTCGGATATCATGTGTTCGTATCCAACACATGATTCCAACATCAGGTACGTGTAATTCCAACGATATCTCACATCTGATTGGAATTTATTCTTCTTAAGATTCGCAGACAAACAGAGATTACCAAACTCTTGTAGCATACGAGGAGTGCGAATATACTTGAGTGCATTGCGTATATTTTTCAACGCGGGGGAACACACCTTCATATCCGCTTGAACTATCAGGTTAATCACATGACACATGCATCTGACATGAAAGATCTCTCCTAATGGTGCGTATCTAATATTCCTAACAAACATATTGATCGCTACTCCATTATTCGTAGCATTATCGAAAGTGACACTAAAAATTTTATTTTAAATTTTATATTCCCTAAATATTTTCATCATACACTCAAAAATGGCCGGGCCATCATGAGGAAGAAGAATCTCAGTGAATCCTAATATTTTTTTATTGATTGTCCAGTTAGAATCTACATAGTGACTCGTGAGACATGCATAAGAAGAATTATCGTGACATGTCCATATATCGGACGTCACGGACACCACTCCACTATATGCCAAAAATTCTTTAATTATTTTTTGTTTTTCTAACTTATATATCTTTAGTATGTCACTCCTAGATGTGGACCTAGGAATCCTACGATAGGATGGCTGAAAATAAGTCTGCATGATGCGCACTACCCTCGGATCTTCCGAAAATCTGATCGGAAGATCCATCAATGTGATGAGCCTGGCCATGCCGTCCCTACCCAACTCGCTGGAGTATACGAAGGGAGTAAACTTTGAGACTGAACTCGATCCAGTCTCAAAAAATATAGTGCCAAGTTGGGTTTGCCTAGGATCTAAGGGTCCATGTTTTTTGGTGCATATTTCGGCATGCCTCTTAAGGTGCCCAGTCCCACATGTACTCTTGCATGTTAAAAATCTCATACAATATTTGCATTGTGTCATTTCAAGTTCCTCACCCCTAACATTTACTTGTGTTATGATTTTAAAATGTGTCCAAACTACAGAAGTCCTCCTAGTTTTTTGTTTTTTAGAACTTTGGGTTGAGACGACAGGAGAAACCAAAGTTTCAGGAGCCGCAGACGTCTGTGTAACACTAACATTTTTATTTACCAAATTTAAATACGTGTCAGGTGTATTTGTCATTTTTTATGTTTTTTATTTTTTCCTAAGTTTTTCTAGAGAGAGAAGCTTTAGAGAGATAAAGTAAATAAAAACGTAAAATAAATTACCCGGTAAAAGCAATGAGGTCAGTCACGTGCAAGGTGCACCGCAGGAAGCTCTGATGTTCAAAACTCAAGTTGAGTTTCATGAAAATCTAAGCCGAAATCAAAATCACGAGGCCCGAGAGAGAGATGCACGGTTTATGTGAGAGAGAGAAAGTATTGAGAAATTTTATGTTTTTGAAAAACATAAATGTTATAGGGAGGGGGATAGATTTTATAGGCTAAAGAAAGTTTTTTTTTATAAAAAAAGATATTTTTTTATTATTTTTTTGATTTTTTTTAATATTTTTAAGGGGCAAAATCACTAGGACCGTTGGATTCTGCCCCCTAGCCGTTGGAGGCGAATCCAACGGCTGAAAATCTGTGATTTTTGAAATTTTTTTCTTTGGTCGTTGGGATTGGTCGGATCTAAGGCCGTCGGGTATCAGCAGTCGGGACCGCGGGTCGGGTCCAATCAGACCCGACCCACGGTCTTTTTACCTGGGGGGGCCGGGGGGCCAGGGGACGGCCGAACGGGTCATGCCACGCCACACGTGACACGCCGCCAGTGCCACGTGTGCCTGCGTGAATCGGCACGGGACGAACCCGTGCCGGCGTGCCGTGCCAAGGCACGGCACGGGCTGTTCTTAACCCGGGCACGGTTTAAAAACGTGCCGGGCCGGGCCGGCCCGGCACGTTTGACACCTCTATTTTAATGTATTGTCAATATATCATTTATTAAATTTTTAATATTTTATTTAATTTATTTTTTATTATCTTGTTAAAAATCTAAAAAATAAAAAAGATATGAGATGTGCCATGAATGAGATATATCTAATTATATCTTGAGCAGTCATCAACAAACATGATTAGATACTTAAATATTTTTCTGATTATATTTTTATTAGCTTCTTACACCTAGTATATTAGATTTAGAGCGTCAAGGGGATTGGGCAGTCAAAGCACTACATGAGGCATGACCCAATTTAGTCATGCTAGGCCCAACACTGCATGATCCAAAACTATACATGGACCATGGTCCTACTGGCCTGAGGCACAATTCATATTATGCAAGGCATGCTCCTAGTATGGCATGTGTCATGCTTAAGTATCAATCACATGTGCAAATAAATGGCTTGTGCCATTTTTTGTTGTTTGGGCCCCTCAAGGCCCGACATCGACAAATTAACTATTTATTTTTTATAGTTAATTTGTAAATTATTTTTTTCTCTTCTCTTCTCTATTCTTTCAAATATATATTGAGTCATTTTTTATAAATATATATATTTTTTCTTTGTAATTTTAATTTTGCAGATTGGAGTGCTATTGATATAGTTGTTATCGTGATAAATAACATCTTAGATAATAATCATAACCTGACTAAAATGTCTGATATTGAAATTAATTTTTCTTATGGTCTTGACTTATTTGCTTAAAAAATCTAAAAAGATGTGAACTTTAATAATATGAATATACTTTAACATAATTAAAAATAAAGATTCTCGGGATGTTAAATAAGATTTGATATAATGTTTATATTATAAAAAATATATACATATAGGAGTACTAGTGGCACTAATCATCTTAAGAGATATATCGATCAATACTTAAAAAAATATATTATATTAGATCTCAGGTAATTTAACTTAGAAACAAGGTCTTTGAAATTTGATCAATTTTAGGTTTATTAATTTTCTTCATTTATCGTAATGAGTTTAAGAGGAAAGTAATGACAAATTTGATTATTATCATAGGTCATTCGATTAAATATTTGGAGGATCATATATTATCAATATTATGCAAATCTATTTCTAACTTATTTAATATAGAATTTTTAGGTCGACCAGTAGAAATAACATAATCAACAATTTTAAATTGAAAAAGTAACTAGTAATTAATATATATAAGAAAAATAGTTAAGTGGTGTCCGTGATGTCTGAGATCTAGACTAGTCATGATGTTGCATATTATGTATATTCTAAGTAAAATTTAAATAAAAAAATTTGAATTTTCTGAAATATTTTTTTTTCATAATGTTCATGTTATATATGAGTGTATGGTGATGATCTTTATGGAATATAACATACAAAATAAAATTTTTAGTATTATATTCAATAATACTTCAAATAACCTTGTCATCATTAATATGTTTGTTATAAGCATCGTAGATAGATTTTTGGTTGATATTATTCACGTTAGGTGTATATATTTTATTATTAACATAATAGTACAAGTAAAAATGAACATTAATTTTTTTCGTCTTGGAAAATCTAAAAAATTTACTAAAATATCTTCAGACACATAGTAGATAATATAAGTTTCACACTTTATGTTTATTAATGGGTCTAAAAAAATAAATTTAAATAAATATGAGATACCATTGAAATTATATCTATCTGATATTAAAGTATGTGTTAACTATCAACTTAAGATATTCAACTAGATGTGTCAAACGGGCTGTGCTGGGCTGGCCCGACATGATTTTAGGCCGCCCAACTAGACTACCGTGCCGTACCAAGCATGACATGGTTATTGTACCATGTCATGTATGGTTCGACATAGTTACTGTACCGTGCCATACTTGCCCCGACACGATTCTGTGGAGGTTAGGCTCGGCACGGGCCCACTATATGAAATCTGCAGGGTTTGGCCAGGTTTGAGTTGGGCCAAAACCCTAATTTTTTTAAAAAAATTAGGGTTTCGGCGGCGCGCCGCTGTGCATCTCTGCCCTTTCAGAGCTTGCCGAGCCTTGCTCGTCGGGCACCGGCTCATCGTGACCATGCTTGGTGTGTAGTCACTCGTGTTGTTCCGATGTGCCAGGTGTGTCGGGCCGTGCCAGGCACGACATGTGGGTTGAAAATTTCGGCCTGGCACAGCACTACTCGTGTAGTAGGTGTGCCCGGCATGGGCTCGGGCACGAGATTGTAGCGTGCCATGCCTGCCCAGGCACGACTGAACCCTGCAGTGCCTTGTGCTGAGCCCGGCTGGGTTGGCCCTGCCCATTTGACATCTCTATATTCAACTATCCTAATAGTAAGAGTATAAAATTTATTATTGATGATTCAGATTGGAAAACAAAAATTTTATGTATGATAAACATAGATTCAATATTAATGTCATGATTGTTTGATAAACATAGATATTCAATGTATAATTGCACTATTTGTATTATACTGAGGTATTGATTTAATATTAATAGTATGTTTAGTATATATAGAGGATATTATAATTTTAATGTCATGATTATTGAGATTAAAATTAAATATCTAAAATATTAATCTTTTATTTTTTCTTTTTTTTATTTAATTGCTTGTTTGAATCATAAGATTAATGTGAAAAAAATAAAATATATTTTAAGATATATATTTACATAAATGAATTGAGCAAAAGAATCTGATGATTAGATTCACAAAAAATTATCTAATATATTCACATATATAGATACTAGGTCTGATAGTTACAATGAGATTATAATGTTAAAATAAAAATAAGAAGATTATGATTATGATGAAGAGCAAAATTGTTTTTTTGATTGTAATTTATGGATATTAGACTCCGATACTTAGAACAAAATTGCTTGTTTGATTAAAAATTATATTCACATATATAGAATAATGTGTTTATGTATTTTTATTTTGTTTTGTTTACGTAGATACATATTTTTTATATTTTATATTTTTTAATTTCTAATTATTTATCATACAATACGATGCTATAATGTTAAAAAATAAAACACATGTATATTTTTTTATTGAGTAAGGATCTTATGAATTTAATTCATTTTAATTTATATTGTAATGTAATTTTTAATTTTAAAATTTAAAAGATTATAAATATTCGTGGCATTGGTCATAGTGCCCACCCATTTGCGGTGGGCATTGGCTATCGGGGTGGGCTGCATCACTGCCCCTTGGTTCCTTAGCCTTGTGCCCTACTTGCTGTCACAATGCCACTGCTACCAGCTTGGGTTGCCTGGCCAGTGGTTAGTGGTTGTGTCATGCTAGTTCCGATCTGACTGGCCATGACATAGCATGACACTGCCCGACCCGATATGCCTGATTCATTAGGGGTTGCCACTGGGTTGAGCAAAATTAATGTTGTGCTGATCTAACTAAAATTTTTTTCATGCCAACATGGCACGATACAAAATGATATGTCCAACTATTTCGTGTTATGTCTGGCACGACCTATTTAGGAAGTTATAGTAAATTTTATTAGCTGACATATCTCATTCTATATAGTTGAAATATCCTAAAATTAGGATAAAATATTTTCAACTTGACTTATGATGAGTGTCTAAGTTGAAAATACACAAGTAACAAGTTCAAAATATATATATTTTTAAAGCCAAATTTTATCATGGAAGAGAACATATAATCTAGCCTATGCAATCACAAATGGAGTATTCCTCATAGTTTATCGATTATGCAAATAAAAATCAATGGCAATAAAGAAAAAATTAGATTTGAGATATTAGGAAATATAACTCATAAATAGTAAAATAATAGAAAAATCAAGAATAAGTATGACACATGAAAGTAATAATTTTTAAAGTTGAATAATATCATAAATATTATTTTTTGAGTATTTTTCATTAGTGACAATAATAAAACATAGAATAAGAAATGGACATAGAGAATAAAATATAATTATTAATGATTTGAATGTTTGTTCTTGTATATATTTATTAGGAGTTTGATATTTAAGTACCGGTGATACTTAAAAAAATGAAAGGAATTGCTATTGTCTTAGAGAAAAAATTTGTATGCTCTTCTTTAGTAAGTGCCATGGTGGACAACTTTGTGAGAATTTTTGGATGATCTTGATAATCAATTTATCTTTCTCATAATTATGTATTGTTCTTTAGTATTTTCTCTAAAAATATTTAGTATGTCATATCATTCTATAATGAGTATATTAGATTAGAACTCATCTCTTTCAACTTCCGTGATAAATCATACATGTCACCCACGAGTGGTTATTCCAAAGAATATAGAAAATAATACACTTAATGCTTTTTCTCTCTCTTTTTTAAACACAACTAATATTCTAGAAACTTTGCTACCTTTCTTTCCCCCATGTCATTGGTCGTCGCCATCTTTGTTGTCGTTATCGCAACCTCCGTAATGCAGGACTCTGCTTGCCCGTAGTTACCACAGGCTAGGGTTTACTGAGAGGCAATGCATCCCACGCACCTCTATTATGTTTAATTGGTCGCCGCTTCTGCCATACTCCCCTTTACTGTGTGCATGCCTATGCATGCTTCTTCCTTTATTGTGCATCTCTATGTGCTTGTATTGTGCACACGACATTATTGCGTGATTACTACACAAACTCACTACTCAAGAGCATTCCCTTCCCCCTTCCATGATACACTATGCAAAAACAAACTAAAAACAAATATCCATCTAGTTTTTCTTTGATGCCATGTAAAACTTGAATACAAATAAAAAAATATTAGTTAAAATATTTTATTGAATATCATAGATGGAAGTCTCTTATATCGTGGGCGAAATGATTGAAGCAATCTATACGTTTGGTTCTCCTATCAATGCATACGAAGAATCAAAATAGATAAAAGAAAGAAAAATAGTAAAAATGAAAAGATGGAAATCTCAACATATATAATGTTATAGTATATATATATATATATAATATTCTATATTTGATTTATAATATATAATGTTATATATAATGTTTACCCATGATATAATATTATGTACAACATCATATATATTGTTTTATTCGATTTTGAATGTTATATATAACGTTGTTATTGATATTTGATTTATATTTTTTTATTGCGTATTTTGTTAATTTAGAATGATATATATTATACATATGATATAATGTTATATATTTGATATATAATATGTAACTTATATATAGTGTTATACATAAGACATGACATTATATTCCATGTTATGTAATGTTATATTTGATTTAGAATGTTATATATTATATTATTGTTCATTTTTAATTTAATTTTTTTATTTCATATTTTATTTATTTTTTATTTATTTTTTGAAAGCTCTCGACATGTGGGCTTCTTTTCCCCATCTTTAAAAAATATTGATGATGAAATTCCAATTCAGCCACAACATGATATCAAAGCATTTGTGTTATGCATGAGTGTTGATGTTGGATTTTGCAGATGATTATGCACCTATTGTGGTGCCAGTGATAGGTGTTGTTTGGTGGGGGCAAAGATAGCACCTTCGATTGTTGAAGTGAAAAGTCAACTCTTGTTAGATTCTTTGGTTGTTGGACATGTGATGAAATTAATTTAGTGCCAAAATTCTTTTTTCTAGTGGACGAGGTGGGTGTCCTTGACAATCTCCATGGTGGCTTTGATATTCTCTAAAATGACTTGTTTATAGAATCCATACACTAACTAAAGTTTTGAGTTTCTTGTTCTCTAAAATTTTGCATAAAATTATGGTGATTTATGCAATGGTGTATATGATTTATCTGTGTTAGTTTTTTTAAATTAAAAGGATTAAAATGGTTGGAATAAGTGTAAAATTACTAGAAATAATCTAGTGAAAATTGAAGGAAGATGCATATTTTCTATGAGCTACATTAGTAAGAATATGATTTGTGGTTCAAGGTAACTTGAGTCATTTATTAGAATATCCATGTCATATTGAGATTGATAAGTAATTGATATTAGATGCATAATTACTAATAAATCTCTTGTTATTAATTGATCTCAATATATTTAGTGTGTTTTGACTCTTGTGATACGTTTAAGTGACTATGAGATTTAGTCGCATTGATTTATTATTTGTGTATGTTTCATGTATATAATAAAATTATTCAACTATTAACATGTAGATTAATTGATTAGGTTGATGCGACTTATTATCTAACTTGGGCATAATTGTGTGAGATGATTATTAGTATCATACATATGTTGATGCATTACTTATTAGACTATATTGAAGAAGAGATTTTTTTAACCCCCACCTTTTCTCTTCTCAAACCCATCTCGTACCATCTCTTGGTTCATATGTGAACTTTGGGGCCTTGGGGTCGGGATAGATAAGACTTTTATCACAATAACATGATAGGTGATTTGGCAAGCACCCTTGGAAAACATATTTGGCATCCCTGGATTGAAATCGGGTCCTCAGAGTAAGAGCATCCATTTTTTGTTGTTGATCGGATTATCATGTCATTGATAGATTGAATTGAAGAGATTTGATGATTAGGTTCGTGACATTCTTTACATGTATATTTTGAGAGAGTGATATAGTATTTTATAGACACAAATTTTTGGTGATAAGATATTTTTGTTTTTCTTTGAGATTTATTAGAGGGTAACTCATGTATCTATTGTTACATCTGGATTGGGCAGAATTGTTATGAATATGATCAGTTGTATTATCACTATATTGTCATCACGTAATGACAATGAGAGAGCTGAGAGCTGAGAGTTGAGATAGTTAGTAGAGGTAATTTGAGAGATACGAAGGCGGTGATGACTTGTTTTTTCTTTAGGAGATAGAGATATACTCAAGAGAGATATTGGATGTTGCATCTCAAGTTACATTGAATTTTTTTGATGTTTAATAGACTATTGGACCTACTTAGACCTGGTTCTTCATGATCGCATCTCTATTGGCATTGTGACACTCATGACTCATACCTTCCTAGGAGAATGATGAGTTAGCCAAGACAAGGGAAAGACTTCCAATCAAGCTGCACTTTGTGAGGAGGAGGAAGCATGGCTTCCAAAGGGCTGGGCTTTATGGACTAGTGGGCTGTTTGTTAATAGCTGGGGATAGCTGTTTTCTTCCTTGCTTTCTAATTTTTTTTTATTTGGGTGAGCTGACATAGTTTGTTAGAAATATTGTTTTACATTTGGGTGCATGATGTTTGCTGGGAGGGAGGAATGGGTATTTGAGTTGTGGGTTGGTTAGGGAGAGAAAGCAACCTCACAAAAAGTTGTGGGCCTTCTTTATTTGTCACCAGAAATTTTAATCTAGTTTTTCATCCATTATTGCTCTCCAATATCTTGATTATTCTTGTATTTCTTTTGATGTTATTGAGAGCAATAGGTAGGGATACTATCATTTTGGTATCTGTGCGTCAAGCTCCAGTTGTGAGTATTGATGGAAACTAGAATAGATGCAAGAATCAACAACTTGGAATATAATGAAGAGGAGATGAAGAAACACCATGCAGCAGGGCCCTCAGTTCTTAACCAACCTGCCCAGAATTTTCTGATGGATTGAGTACCGCTCAATCTAGCATAGCAGGTTTGTTGGAGACGGCGAGAGAGGCTGAACCCAAAACTTGGCAGGAGTTGTGGAGCTGGGATGGGGAAGAGATCATCGCCCCAGAAAGCTCAAACTACTGGTTTTTGATGGGGATGGAGGAGCAGACACATAAGTTTTTTTAGGCCAGAACGACACTTCTCCACTAACTGATTGTATGAAGGAGAAGAGTAAGAAACAGCTGGGCTGAACTAGTCAATGCTAGACCATATCGGTAGGTACTCTCATATATAGAAAAATGAAATTGAGAAATTGGTTTCTGATTTGGCTGAACTAGCATTCTTTTTGAAAAAAGTAGTTGGCGCCACTATTATTAAAATCGTACGATTTACGATTCAATTGATTTAAGAGATAAATGATCCGACTCTTTAAAAGAATAAAAAATATGCATTAATCGAAGACTTAATCGTTAAATCACAAATCGATTCACATGAATCAATTTAATATCGATTCTCAAAGAACCAAGATTTTCAAAAAGTCACAAAAATAAAAATTAAAATACAAAAAAAAAATTTATCAACTGTAGAATTAATTAACGTGATAAAAATAACTATAACCTTTGATATTATGAATCTAACGTGGAAAAATGATAAAGTACAAAAAAAATCACAAAAAAAAATTAAAATAAAAAAATTACTAACTGTAGGAAATATGAATTAATTAACGTGGAAAAAAGTAATAAAAAATTTGACTCAAGATTCGACTCTCGATTTGTTCGTAGGTCAGAATAAACAACAAAGCATAAAGGAGTTGCAGCTGACCCAGCGAAAGTCAGAATAATGAATGAATGACCACTCCCTAAAAACACCAAAGTATAACTGGGGGGAGGGTTCATAGGTCTTACCGGATACTACCGATGATTTGTTTGTAACTATGGAAGGTATTTACGAAAGATGGGCTTGAATGGATGGAGGCCACAATGGCAGTACAGCTGTTCAACTCAGCCATGAAGTGGGCGATAGACGCCTCCTGGGTCGGAATACGAGCTGTCCTTTCTCAAAGTGCGGTGGCCCATTGGTTTCATCTGCCATTCCCCATCACTGGTCGATCTCAGCCCAACTCAGTTTATGAGAGAGTGAGTTGTTGGCGACAGCGTTGGCGGTTAAAAAAATAGAGACATTATTTGTTGGGTCGCCATTTCATTGGCGATACCAATCAGAGAGCTTTGCGGCACTTGTTGGAGCAACAGATGGTCGCTCTTGAACATCAGCGATGGTTCACTAAGTTGATGGGCTATGACTTTGAAATCCACATCAGACCTGGGCTGGAGAACAAAGCTGTTAACGCCCTGTCCCCCATTCTAAATACGGTGGAGCTGCATGCCTTATCATAGCCATCTTGGATCGGCTGGGAGCAGTTGAGGTTAGATATTCAGTAAGACCCTCATCTCAAGGATATCACACATTGCCTACAACATGGTCCGACTTGTGCACCTGGGTGCAAAATGCACTAGTAGAGCACTATCTTGTGCAAATGGGTCATCCCTTAGTCCTTCCACGTAACTACTTTTTTTTTTGAAAGAATTCCATAGCAGTCCAAGTGGGGGTTGTGGTGGGCGTGGGAAGATATATCCATGGATTTTATTGAGGAACTACCCCGGTCTCATGGGTACAAAAGTACAACTTCATATTGGTAGTGATGGACAGGTTTAGTCAGTATGTTCACTTTATCTCAGTCAAGGATACCACTGCTGAGTTTATGATTCACTTGGTGAATTTAGATGAATTCCCTCATAGTATTGACATTGATCGGCATGGAATCTTCCTTAGCAAATTTTGGTTTGAGTTGTTTCTTCTCCAGCAGACTAGCCTCAAGAGGAGTACCGCATATTATCCTCAAATTGATGGCCAAAGCAAAGTAGTGAACCATTGTTTAAAAACTTACTTCCTCTGCTACATGAGCCAGCAGCCTCGGCATTGGTCCAAATGGCTCCATTGTGTTGAATATTGTTTTAACATGTTATTTCATACAGCTACCAAGACAATCCCTTTCAAGATGGTTTATGGTAGAGAGCCTGCCCCTCTTATTCAATATGCACACCAAGGTACTTCCAACTTTTCCCTTGAGTACTTGTGGTGAGAGATTGATGCCATACCAACAACACTCTTTGGCTGCAAGGCCCAACAAGAAGCTTCTCCTGCTCTATTTTGATCCTTATCTAGTCATCCAACACATTGGTAAAGTTGCTTACAAGGTGGATCTGCTTCGTTCAGCTTCTATCCACCCAATTTTTCACGTGCCACAGCTAAAAAAGCAGTGGAAAAGCACTATTTGTCTACTATGGTTCAGCCATTACCACCAGGGGGTATTGCTGCGTTAGCCAAGACAAGGGAAAGACCTCCGGTCGGGCAATTGGGCTGCACTATGTGTGCAGGAAGAAATGTTGCTACCAAAGGGCTGGCTCTATGGACTAGTGGGCTGTTTATTAAAGGTGTTGATAATTGTTTTCTTTGTTGCTTTCTATTTTGTCTATGTGAGTGAACAGGCTTAATTTGTTTGGAATATTATTTTATAATTGAGTGCATAGTGTTTGGTGGGATATAGGAATGACAATTTGGGTTGTGGGTTAGCTAGGGAGATAGTAGCCCCTCGAAAAGTTGTGGGCTAGCTAGGGAAATAGTAGCCCCTCAAAAAGTTGTGGGCCTCGTGTTTTGTCATCACATATTTCAATTTAGTTTTTCTTTTGTTATTTCTCTAACATTTTGGTTATTCATGTTTCTCTTTTGATATTATTGAGATCGATGAGTTGAGATCCTATTGGAGGAGTATGCTAGATTTTTTTCTTTGGGTATTTTTTAGCTTAGGCCAAAACATGTCTATATTTATTATCTTTTCTCCTCATCACCTCGCTTTAGGTTCTTATGTTGTAAATTCGGGAGCCAATATCTTGCCGCAAGTAATTATTTTTTTTATCTTTGTAGCATCTAAGATTTTTGAAATTTTTATGACTAATAGTTACTTTTTATGATATAGTATTTTTTTTTCTTTAGATGAGTCTTTTGTCGCATCAATTAGATTTAGTTTGGAATAGTGACTTGGTCATTTCATTTGTATTATGAAAGGAATTAAGCACATGTTTTATTTTTAATATATTGTTTTGAGTATTCTTTCATTTTAATTTTGATATTATATATTCTAGTTTTTTATCATCTTTTAATATTATAAGATTCTAGGTATTTTTTTCTGAGCTAATTATTTAAGATGATATCATATTATGTTGGATTGAATTGAGGGTAATCAAATCTAATTATATTTTGGATCTCATTCCAAAACCTAAATAAACTATAGTGAGATATAGATGAGCGTGCACATACATGATGAATACAATACTCAAAGATAATATCAATTCACTCAAGATTAAGTTCGTAGTGAGATGTTTTATATAGATTTATGATGTTTATTATTGGAACACCATCTTTTAGGTGACCAAAATATCTGCATTAAGTTATTACTTTTCATTACATCATCATAAAAGTTTGTTGTATATTAGCTAGATATAAGGAATGTATTTCTTTTTTGTGATTTTGAGAATAAAATATTAATGCAGTATCTATTAGGATATATTATTAATTGGAATTTAGGTATGATGTGTAGATTGTAAAAGATTCTTTTTAGCCTAAAATAATCTTTTAGATCATGATATTATAGATATTTGACGATACGATACTTAATCTTAATTTTTTTGACATGGATCAAAATATTAGTATGCAATATTTATAGTAGATGTGTCAAATGGGATATGTCATGTTAGCATGACTCCAAAAAAGGATAGCCCAACATGATATGTTGTCTTGTCGATGTCGATTGCATGGGTCATGCCAGATTGGGTTGGGCCATGTTAATCCCACCACGATCTTGCACTAGGCATGATTTGAACCCAAGTTAGCTTGTGTCACATTTAGGCAAGCCTGGTTCATTTCAGGTTAGCCTGGGTTGGTGAGTCCCGCCAAAATTGGCCCATGGGCTGGCTCATGGTTGTTTTAGGCATGATTTTGGTAGCGCCACATGCTAGTATTTGTGGGCCATGTCATGATCCATGGCCAACCTGCTTTGCCCATTGGATATTTTTAATTAGTAGTATTTGTTGATACAATTATGATTATAAGATATAATTATTTGAATATATTTTAACAAAAATTATTTTTATAAATTTTGCTTCAGACAAAAGATTTATGACGTATTAGATATTTTCTAGATATTGATATCAAATGCTTAATAGATATAATATTTTATTTTTATGGGAGGTATGTTTTAGATATTTTGTTTGATTTTGGTATATCAAGATGTATTTCTACCTCACAACTTAATCTATGTATGAGCTTATCGATTGATATTGATCCATTAGTTGATTTTATTGGATATACGATGATCATAAAAAAACTTAATTATCTTTCATTGATCAAATTATATATAACTTACGTTAATATAATTAATTATTTTTTATATTCTTTCAGATAGATTCATATTCATATAGTCTTTGGGACTCTCAAGTACATAAAGAAAGTTTTTAGATATGAGATTACATTTAGGGATAATGGGCATAGCCGAATAGAAGCATATTCAAATTCTAATTAGGTTCTAGTGATCATAAAGAGGAGATTTGTCACATATTTTTAAGTTTTTCTATTAAGTAAAAAAGTTTAAGAAATAATTAATTATTTTAAGGTTCGGTGAAGATGTAGAATATAAAATTATGATGTTGGTTACTAGTAAGCTCAAATGGATCAATTATTTCTTGGATGAGCTTTGACCGTTAGTTTAAATATCAATAATACTTTACTATGACATCCATACAATCTTGTATATTGTTACCAATTTGATATCTACATGCAGGTGATATATATATTGAGGTTGATTGTTATTTTATTAGAGAACAAATTTATGATAGTTTAATTATTATTATTTATGTATCTGTCAACAAGTAAATTATTATTTGTATCTATCAATGACTAAATTACTATTTATGTATTTGTCAACGAGTAAATTACATACATCTTCACGAAGTATTTTTGAGGATTATATGTTATATTTTTTTTCTCAAAGTTGAGTGTTTGTGACATTTATGTCCTAGCTTGTGGGGGAGATGTGAGATTTGATTTATTTTTTTTTATTATTTAGTTTATTTATTTTTTTATTATTTTGGAGCATCTGATATGTAGATTGCCTAAATTGTGTGTGCGTGCGTGCGTGCATGTATTTTTTTTTGTATTTTTTACTTGTATACTTTACTTTTTCTCTTTTCTTCTTAATCTTAAATAATATTGTTGTAGAAATTCTAATTTGGTAACAATAATTATATATAACATTATATATACTATTACATGTGATATGTTATACATATAATATTTATATTTTATTTAGAATATATAATATTACATATAATGTTATTCATATCATATAACATTATATATAATGTTATACATACAATGTTATATTATATCATTTGTATAATGTTACACAACATTATACATATGATAGAATATATAATGCTACATATAACCTTGTACATATGATACAGTGTTATATGTGTGTGTGTGTATAATATTATAAATATACTTTTTTTTTGTTATATACAATGTTATAAATATAATTTTATTTTTTTTATAGCTTGATGACATGGCAAACTCAAAAGTAAGGAGAGTATATTATTTTTGAATGTACCAAAAATTTAATACATTTAGTTTTTCTATACCAAAAGTTAAAAGAAAAAAAATGAAATGCTAAACCATAAAAATTTTGTTATAGTATGTCAATTCTAAAAAATAATTATATTTTAGAAAAAAAAATAAATATTATAGTTATTGGAAAATAAGAAAAGTTGTTTGAGATGAGACTTTTGGATGCTCTGATTTTTTTTTAAAAAAATGAGTAAGAATAAAAATAAAAAAAGAAAATATATAAAATGCCTCATTAGTTGGGGAATTATGATTGTTAAGAGAACTTTTGTTCACTTAATCATCAAAATTTAATAAAAAATATGAATTCATTTAATGAACTTATCTTATTGTTGTTAATGCTAGTGTCAATGATCATGCATGTTAGGAGTCATATTCATATAAGATAAAATTAGTTGTAGATACTTTATGTGGTTAAATCTTGTACATACAAAATATCTCATTATTTGGTGATGAGATAATTCATTTGATGAAAATAAAATTTAAACTTGATTATATATATATATATATATATATATATATATATATTAATCATTGATTATGTAAAGAATAATATAATCACTAATAAGGAGGTTTTATATTTTGGTGCACTAAATATAAAATAATTAAAAAATATATATTTTAAAAAAAAATAAAAAAAAAAATAAAAAAATGCATCAATATATAAAATAATTATGTTTTTGTGCATTGAAAATTAAAAATTTAATTTAACCTCCCAACTAATATCTCAATAGTTATAAAAAAATAATCAAAAATTTATCACATAATATTAAAACTCACAAGTTAGCTATCATTGGTCAAGGTGGGATTCGAACATGCAACATCAATATTAAAATACATCTTTCCACCTCCTGGCTTTATATATATCAAATCAAATGTCTATCAAAATTATGTGTGTCTGTGTGTGTATTCTATGTTTTGTATATATTTAAACTTAAATATATATAAATACATAAACATGAATATATATAAATATATAAACATAAATGTATATAAGTATATTAACATAAATATTTATAAATAAATAAACATAAACATATATAAATATATGTAAATATATAAGCATAAACATATAAAAATAAATATATATAAATAAATAAACATAAATATATTTAAATATATGTAAATATATAAGCATAAACGTTTATAAATATATAAAAATAACTATATAAATAAATTATATAAACATATATAAATATAAATATATATAAACATGAACATATATAAAAAATTAATAATAAATAAACATAAACATATATAAATATATAAACATAAAAAATATATATATACAAAATACACACACACACACACAAATGTATAAATAAGTAATATATATATATATATATATGTTTATGTTTATGTTTATGTTTATATATTTGTATATGTTTATGTTTATATATTTGTTTATATGTATATATATATATATATATATGTTTATGTTTATATATATATGTGTGTGTGTGTGTGTTTATGTTTATGTTTATATATATTTATATAGGTGTATGTTTATATATTTATATATATTGATGTTTATATATTTATGCTTATGTATGTATATATATTTATGTTTATTTATTTAAATGTTTATGTTTATTTATTTATATTTATTTATTTTTATAAATTTATATATGTTTATAGTTTAATATTTACAAATACATAGAATATATTTATATATATAGAAATATTTTTGGTAGGCATTTGATATTGTGCATGTAGTTGGATGATTGAAAAGTGTATTTAATAATGAGGTCGTGGGTTTGAATCCCACCTTGGCCACCAACATCTCACTTGTGAGTTTTAATATTACGTGATGAATTTTTTATTATTTTTTGTTTTTTTTTTAAATCACTCACATGTCATTTGTTGGGTAAAATCGAGTTTCTGATTGTCAGTGTAAAAATATTTCTGGCATATGATATATAAACATGATTCACATTAATAAATGTTACGATGAGGTATTTCATTCAAACCACATAAAAATGCACACAATGAAAAAGCAGCTAAAATTTATGCAATCAGCCAACTGCGAATATACTAAAAATGATGATCATTTGATAACGGAGCGATGAAAAAACACACACGAACATGTTGTGCTTTGCACCAAACTTTCTGCTCAACGACCATGACGTTCAGACATGGTTGTTTTACAAGTGCTAACATTTATCTTGCTTTTCTGACAGGAAGGTGAAGCACCTATCCCTAGAGGGATGCTCGTTACTGACCACAAGAGGTATCGAGTCTGTTATTCTTAGATGGAAAGACCTTCAAAGACTAAGTGTGGTATCTTGCAACAACATAAAAGATAATGAAGCTACTCCTGCATTGGGGTCTTTGTTTACTATACTCAAAGAATTGAAATGGCAGCCAGATTCTAGATCGCTCCTATCATCAAGTCTCCTAGGGACTGGAGTTGGTAGTAAAGGTGGTAGATTTTTCAGGAAGTCATAATAAGCTTGAACTTGGGGCATACTTGATAATTTATGTTTTTGCTTGCAAACTGTCTCAAAATACACACTTTTGTAGATATACATATTCATTTGATGAAGCTATGGCCGGAAAAGGGGGGGAAGGTCTCGGGTTCGAGACTCTTCAGACACGGCCTCTGCGACCTTAGGCTAGAGCGAGAGAGCCTTGTGTACTACTTGGCTACGATCTCCATCTTCATGGTCGGAAAGGGCAAAAAGCTGTGAATTTGCTCTTTTGTGATCCATCTTTCTCAACATGTCACAACACTTCTCTAATTGTAACTTCGCACAGATGAGTTGTACAGTTAAATCAGCCGTTGTAAATTTTATTGTCAAATGTCACCCCTGTTCTGTTCATCTTATTTATTAAGTTGTTTTAGTTCGAAATTGATGATCTACTCTGGCACATCGACTTGCCCAATAGGGAGCTTCCATCGGGGATGAGTAATTGGCCCCGTGGGGCTTGAATCCTTGATGTTTTCCCAGTGGTTTTATTGTTGGTCATGGATGTGAGTTTTAATCAAGTGAAATTTTTAATTTTTTAGCATGAGCCCAATGTTTAAAAATCGTCACTCATTGAATGTAGATGGGTCTTTAATGTAGACGAAAGGTGCCAAATAGAAATAGGATGTGTTGGCCCTACATGGCACAGTTTTATGAGGCCCCAGTTGTGCCACCACGGCATTTGGAAGATGCGCTGTGTTAGTCAGTACTACCTGGTGGCCTGCTAGGCAAACTGGGTGGGCACAGTTCAAACCCAGGCTAGCCTGCGCTCGGGCTAAGGGGCTAGCCACGACTCAGTGAATAGACAAAGGTCAGGTTGGGCTGAAGATGGGCACAACCGATGTGCTTATCCCCATTTGATTTTTGGAAAATGGCTTGAACCTGATGCATTGTTACATCACATTCAGAGGCACGACATGTTTGTCTGGTGCCTGCCCATGCTGGCTCCACCATTGGTTTTTTTCTAGATCGAGCCGCCTATCTCATTTTCCACCTCTCATTTAGACAGATTCAATTTAGACAAATTCCAACATATTTGTGTATTGCTCATGTATTGGTTTCGTTTGAAATTTGTTTAGGTCTCTTGTTGATTGGTCAGGTGATTGATTGCCTTTACTTGTATAAAATACTATACTCATAGTTGGCATATATGCAGCAAGTGTATGTCGCATGATCTCTTTTGCAGGTTTATAATTGTTATTATGTTGGCAAGATGAGCTTTGTGTTGCTCTGAAGCTCTACTTCTTCACAAATTGAGCTTCACACTCTAGCTTGGTTTTTTCATCACCTTTTTATTGTTATTGTGTCCTAATTCCTGTGCTACTTTGTTTTGGCACAGTATATGATTTGCAGGAACAGAGGAATTGCAAGGGGTGAAAATGATGACACAAAAAAAGAAATGTATTCAAAAAAGTCCTTTAAACTTCTTCCATGGATTTAATTCACTTGTCTTTGTCGATCATTGTCACTTGAATGATTGTCTATATTTTTCTTATCTCATTTAATTTGCTTTTTTATTGCTTTTTTTTTTCTGGTTAGTATTCATGTACTTTTAAATGAGAGCGTGATGAGCTTTTTATAATTTTCACAAAACCAAATCTCTTAATTTATGTGGGCTTTTGGCTGGCCATGGTAATTGACATCTTGATGGATAGAGTTTTGGGCAAAAGTATCAATTGAGCCATGTCAACCCAACTTATCTCAAGAAGAGGAAGCTCGGCATGACATATTAGCCTGCCATGACTCAGAATCCAACATGCAAGTAGGATCCATAGTAGGCGCAAGCTTGTGCTTGAGCTGTGCCTGGGCTCTACATCTCATGTCGTGTTCATGCCCCAGCTCAAGTTGTGCCCATGCCCTGACTCGAATTGTGCTGGTGCCCTAGCTCGAGTCGTGTTCTACCTGGATCAAGTCGTGTCAGTGCTCTAGATCAAGTCTTTCTCTGGCTCGAGTTGTGCCTGTGCCTTAACTTGAGTTGTGCTGGTGCCGTAGCTCAAGTCATGCTTGTGTCGTGGCTCAAATTATGCTTGTGCCTTGATTCGAGTCGAGCTTGTCCCATGGCTTGAGTCATGTTCATGTTGTGGCTCGAGTCATGTGTCTGCCCTGGTTTGAGTCGTGTGCATGCCCTGGCTCGAGTCGTGCCTTGCCTTGGATGGATGCTGTGCCATGGCTTGAGTCATGCCTGTGCCATAGCTTGAGTCGTGCTCGTGCCATGGCTCTCATCGTGCTCGTGCCATGGCTCTCATCGTGCTCGTGCCATGGCTCTCATCGTGCTCGTGCCATGGCTCTCATCGTGCTCGTGCCATGGCTCTCATCGTGCTCGTGCCATGGCTCTCATCGTGCTCGTGCCATGGCTCTCATCGTGCTCGTGCCATGGCTCTCATCGTGTTCGTGCCATGGCTCTCATCGTGCTCGTGCCATGGCTCTCATCGTGCTCGTGCCATGGCTCTCATCGTGCTCGTGCCATGGCTCTAATCGTGCTCGTGCCATGGCTCTCATCGTGCTCGTGCCATGGCTCTAATCGTGCTCGTGCCATGGCTCTAATCGTGCTCGTGCCATGACTCTAATCGTGTTCGTGCCATGGATCTAATCGTGCTCTTGCCATGGCTCTAATCGTGTTCATGCCATGGATTGAGTTGTGCTCATGCCTTGGTTTGATTCATGCTCGTGCCTAGCTCAAGTCTTGCATGTGCCTTGGCTCGAGTCATGTGTGTGCCTAGGCTTGAGTCATGCATGTGCCTTGGCTCGAGTCATGTGTGTGCGCCTAGGCTTGAGTCATGCATGTGCCATGGCTTGAGTCATGCACCCTTTTTTTTCTCATTAAATTTATAAATTCTTGTGATTTTATGAAATCTAGTTTGTTGGGAATTTCTTGACTAATGGAGCGACAAAGTTTGTCATTAATTTTTATTTTATATTTTGTTTTTCATCTATTTGTTCTCTTTTTTAATATATATATATATATATATATATATATATATGAGTGCGTGTGTGCGTGCGTGTGTGTCTGCTTGTGTATACGCTTATGTTTGCATGTGTGCCTGCATGTGCATGTGTGTGTGTGTGTGTGGTTTTTAATAAATTGTTCATGAATCAAGTTTTTGTTTTTGTTTCCTATGAAGGGTTAATCTAAATTCCTAATTAGGTTGATATAAGTTCGAGGGTTAATAATAATAATGATAATAAAGATAAATATTTGTTCTAAAATATGGGTACATTTAGATCATTTAGGTTTGGTGAAGTATTTAGACTTATCTTACAACATCAAAATATTTATTATATTTTGAAATTTTGTGCAAAAATAAATATATTTTGCATAAAAATATTGATATGTTGAAATTTTAAAAAAATAATAAGTATACATGAAGATATTAGGAATGTTTTATACATTTAAATTTCCTTTTCAAACTAAAAGTGTTATTTTGAGCATAAAAATGCTTTAACAATTCTTTGCTTAAATAGGGGAAAGTAAACAAAATCCACTATTGTACAATAGGGTAAAATAGGAAATTATTTTTAAAATATGTATGATATTAAAAAAAAAATATTACATTTTGTAAAGCAGAAATCATCATAGTTAAAATGTTGTACAATAGATAATTATTCTTAAATAAATATTTATCTTTGAGCTAATTAAAAATTCATGCTAGTAAAAAACATGCATGATATTTAGTCTTGGTAAAATAACAAATAAATAAATAATAAATTCTCAAATTCAAGATTAATCATTGCTTTTAGCATATATATGTATTTATTAATTTACCAAATGAAAATCTATAGATAGCATTAGCAAGCAAACTATGAGTAAAAATGAATTGGACTAATTGTCTCAGCATGAGTCAAACAACAAATTGCTTTGTAATTTGATCTCGATTCCTAAGCCTAGTGCCAATCGAATAAACATGACATTAGAGATATCTTTATATATATATATATACATATATATATATATATATTTATTTATTTATATGTCTACACACACACACACACACATAAACGTACAAACATACAATCACAAACACACGCATACACATATAGATACTTATATATGTGTTTCTATATGACTTTATAGTTATATGTATAATCATTTTTGGCATAATCACAATATCAAACTTGTGATCGCTGGTAAGAGAATGTTTTTGTAATGTGGAGAGGATGAGTTAGAATCGCACTTTTTCCACATACAGTAATAATCATTTATTTGTAATTAGAGTTTTGAAAGATTAATTAAATCAATTTTTTTTTTCTAAATTTTGGAGAGAAAAATTGGGTTGATTAATTTTAGTACACCAAAACTTACTTATCTTCGAGTTTGGTATATTATGGGTTTTGGGTTTCTCTCAGCTCTCCCCAAACTCAACCATACTATTCCTAGGCCCATATATGGGTTTTGGGGCCTCGAAGTCAAAGTAGGAAGACTTTCATCCTAACAACAATATAAATCTAATTGGCAGATACTCTGGGAACATATTTGGTGTTCCTTAAATTCGAATTTTAAACCCTAGAATAAAAATATTCATTTTTTTGCCAACTGAACTACTATATTGTTGATTATCAGCTAATCCTTATAGGCAATAACTATTCCTTGGGTTCACATATCTAATAAATGTCAATTTTTTTGGATTATATAATTAATTTTTTTGTGGACCCTTAAATTTCTCCAATTTAAATCAATTTTAAAAATTTATGAAAATTCAAATGCTTGATCAATAATTATTAATAAAATAAAATAAAATGGATTATATTCTATGTATAAATAATTTATTAAATAAAATGCTTGATGATCATTATGCATAATTACTAGACCAAAGACTAATAGTATAATTTATTATAACCAAACATACAAAATAATAAATAATAATAATAATAATAATGAATGGTATATTAACTTGTGAAAATATGCTTGATTATTTTGGTATGTTTTTGTTAAGTTGGCTATTGCATAAAGTCTATATTTTATGTGATTGTTTGATGCCTTTGTATATTAGCATCATATTTGGAAAAAAAAAATGAGGAATTGTAATGCATAAATTGATTTCATGATGATAATAATGATGTTTGACTATAAAATGATTATAAGAGAAAACAAAACATTTAAATACTTTATTTTTGTGATATTATCAATAAAGATTTATTTTTTTAATTATTTCATTGAATATTTAAAATGATAATAATAAATTTAGCAGATTTATGAAAATGATGATAATATTAATTTGTAAAAAGATTAATGAAAAGGATCACAAGAGAAAGTTCATTGAATATTGGGTAGCATCAATGGATAACCCGGCAAATTTTTTTATGAAAAGCTTGCTAGTAAAGATTTATGAAAGGTATGTGGAAGTTATGTAAGTAAGATATGTGACATCATGACTTTAAATCTAAATGTGAGATTGTTGGAACTATTTTATACTGAAATTTATTCTTTATTGCTTTACACTCTTGTTATTATTTTGTATTCATTATGTGTTATAATTAAAATTGAAATGAGTTGAGAGTATGTTTAAAATAGAAAAAAATGTATATGTCCTTAGTTGAGATTGCTTTACACTCTTGTATATGTGCCACCTAGTATTTAAAATGATAATAATAAATTATTTCATTGAATATTCAAACAATTTTTTCATAAATATTTACCGGCAGATCGTTTCATAAAAAGATCTGCTAGGTTGTCCAATTAGTGATCATTTGAGCTGGTCCAATTGACTAGGTATATAATTAATTATTTCATCCTCCAGCTTTTATTGTGACAATCAAAAATAATAAATATAAACATCCAATTTTTCAGTGTTAAATAATTTAGCTTAGTTTGTTTTTTATTTTTCATTTCTTTTAATTTTCTTAATTTTTTTTTTATTTTTTTAAAGCTTAGGCTATATATATAACACTTTCTAGCAAGTCAACATTTCCATAAAAAATGTAATTTTTTCATAATAATGACAAATATAAGATTTCATATAAAAATTAACATATCTAACCTAATTAGGTTGGCTCATTTTGCATTCTCCAATATAGGATGCGTGCCATGCCAAAAATTAAAGAATTTGGTATCATATTTCTAAATGTTCTATGAAATATATTAATAAATTACATTTTCATCTAGATGTTGACTTGTTAGAGATTGTGTTATAAAGGAAGCACAAGTATTTAAGATGGATAAATTGGAAATTAAATTGTTTTCTTGTATTTATGCGTGCATTTAAAATGGTAAGAAAAGCTAGTGTGAAAAAAGTGAAGTTTACTAGGAGATATGAATGGTCAATAGTGACTTGAACCCTTTTGTTGTGCAAGTAAATATTAAATTTAATATTATTATTATTTATATTAAATGCTCTATATGTGAATAATTTTAAAAATTCTATTTTCATTGAAATGATGACTTGGTAGAAAGGGTGAAATAACCTAAGCTAAAATGTTCAAGGCAAGGAAACTAAACATTTATGTGTCATTTATGGGTGCATATTAAATATCAATAAAATTTAGAGAGAGAAACTAAATGTTTGTGTGTTATTTATGTTTTCCAATTAAATAACAATAAAAGCTAGACAAAGAAACTTAACAATTGTATACTTTATTTATGTGCTATATTAATTGACAATAAAAACTAGGAGAGATCAAATGTTTATTTATTTGTTTTGTAATGTTTGTTTCTTCTAATTCTCGTGTTTCAACTTCCTTGTATGAGAAGTGATAGAAGAAATGAATTTTCCTACAATTCTTTCTATTCTTCTTTGTTGTCTTCTAAATATCAAAGCCTTTGGAAGCCAAGCTCAAAAAAGTGAATGCGACTTCTTCAATGGAAGGTGGGTTTTGGATACAACATATCCTCCATACAATGCTAGTGCTTGCCCATTCATCACCAAAGAGTATAGTTGCCAGAAAAATGGACGGCCAGATCTTCTCTACACCAAATATCGGTGGCAACCTAGCAACTGCAATTTACGAAGGTACAATTAGCTTCTGCTTAAATCCACATTCATTCAAGTCCACTTCATCATTACCCCAAGATAATAGCATTCGGCTTTGCCTACTAGTCTATAATGTTATTGGTGCTTCATCAATGATGTTACACATGAGCACATTTTTGAACATTTTGCATCATCATTAAATATTTCTTAAGTCCACATTGCAATTAAGTATGCAATATTATATTTCTTAAGTCCACGTTGCAATTAAGTATGCAATATTATATTTCTTAAGTCCACATTGCAATTAAGTATGCAATATTATATTTCTTAAGTCCACATTGCCATTAAGTATGCAATTAAGTATGCAATTAAGGATGTAAATGTATGTTTGTTTGCATGCTTAGCTAATTGACACTTGGCTTAGGAAAACATATCCATTATACCATGCATGTGAATGGTAAGACTTTGGTTGACATGTTTCATCTAACCCATTTTAACAATTTTAGTTTGTTGCATTGTTTCAATGGGTGGAATATTGTCATGCTGAGATATTTTATGAGAAAATAATGAATGAAAAAAAATGTTGAATTCTATAAAAATTATTAAGAATAAATTCTTATAAAATTAATAAATTCTTGTGTATTATTTTAATGAACATAATATTGTTATTGTTGTGCACAAATATTTTATTTTGTCATAAAATAAATACACTTTTTATTTTTAATGGCTCATGTTTCTTTACATTTAAATGGTAGATTAATAAATAATCAAAACTATGTTATTGAATAAAAATCTATCATGAGCAATGTTTTTATTATTTTTGTTGCTTAGCATGAATTATTAATTACATTAAATATGAATACTTATTTATAAGTAACTTCTTATTTTAAATTATCTTAACCATGATAATGTATATTCTACAAAATGTTGTGTTCTAATCTATGTCATGCATAGCTTGGACATGAATCACAGGTTAATGGAACTACACATCAAGTACCACATGCAATAAGTAATTTATTATTATTTCTAAAATATGCTATAAATTGTCAAGCAAAACTTTGATTATTATATTTGAATTTATTGCCATGTAGGTTTAATGGTGTAAGCTTTTTGAGAAGATACAGAGGAAAAACCATTATGTTTGTTGGTGATTCTCTATCCATCAACCATTATCTCTCCTTAATATGCTTGGTCTTCACATCGGTACCTAATGCAATTGGAAATTTGACAAGAGATGGAAATATGGGCACATTTACAATGGAGGTAAAGTAACAATAAGTTTTTTAAGCTAGTATTTCTTCGAATTAGGTTGACACCTCAAATGGTCACTATGGCCCTCGAGTGGGAGCATGGTTATTTTCATCCCCATGCTTTAATGTGTAGCACGCAAGGATATAACTCACGCCCTCAAGGAACATGAATTCAGCATCCCCACCAATTGGACTACATGTATCATGGGTTAAGTTCAATAAATTTAACTATATGATCGACTCATCAATATTATGGTAGTCCGATTGGTAAATGAGCAAGACCACCCAATCTTAGTGACACAAGTTTGATCCTCAATGAAGCCAAATAAGTGGCCTTACCTGCTCCGACCCAGGAGTCATAGGATCCATATATAGATGGCTGAGGGATAATATGGGATGGGTTGAAGGGGAGGGGGACCCAACAAAAATTGTATGATTGACTCTCTACACATTTAAGAGGTGGTACTTTTGTGTGATGATGATTACTTTCATCCAAATGTGACATGTCTTGGGTTCGAGGCTCATCATTTATAGTCCCTTCAGTTTTGGGGGATATGATTATTGAGATGTTAATATCTCTCACATTCACATAATATGGGAGCCTTATACATTGAGTATGATTTTTTTTATATCCATTAATTAATATCTCTATCAAAGAGATTGACATATAATTCTATTTTCAGGAATATGGATTTAAGATGATGTTAAATCACAATCCTTATCTAGTAGATATTGTGGAAGAACCAATTGGAAAGGTTTTGGTGCTTGACTCCATTGAAGGGGGAGATATATGGAAGGGACATGACATGCTCATCTTCAATACTTGGCATTGGTGGTATCGTAGAGGAACATTTCAATTGTATGATCTATGCTCAATTGTGATATTTCTTTATGTGAACACATTGCTACACACACTAATTATATATATATATACATATTATTTGCAGATGGGATTATATTCGATATGGAAATAAGACAAGAAAAGATATGGATCGCATGATTGCTTTTTCAACTGCACTTTCCACTTGGGGTCGTTGGGTGGATTCTAACACCGATCCTATAAGAACTACAGTTTTTTTTCAAGGAATTTCTCCCTCTCATAAAAAGTAAGTTCTTTTTATTGAACTTATCCATTCATATTAATTATATCTACGGGATGTAAGGATGGATTTTAAGAACATATATTTGTGCTTAAGCACATCAAAAATAAAATAATTATGTTATTGAACATCAATTTTTTGATTTGGCCTAGCAAGCACCGAACTCAAAAATAATTTACTTTTGGTGTGAATGTCTATATATATTTATATATATACGTTTAACTTATAACTATTCAAAACCCCTTATCCATGCATATTGTTATATGTTTTCAAAAATATTATATATATAGTTATAGTGTATATAACATTATATATTTGAAAATAGGACACACACACACACACAGATATTATATAACATTATATATGTAAGAAAACAAACAAAAAATTTCTTTTCTTAAAAGATTTTTTTTCCCTTCACTCAAAATAATTTGTTTTATTTTTGTTTTTTCTATGATGGATTATAAATTAGTGGCTCTTTGTGGAATGACCGATCCGAGAAGACATGCCAAGGTGAACAGCAACCAGTGATTGGCTCCACATATCCTGGAGGTTTACCAGGACCTGTAAATGTGGTGAAACGAGTATTAAGTAGAACGGGCAAGAATGTTAAACTACTCGACATAACGCTATTGTCTCTCCTCCGGAAAGATGCACATCCATCAATTTATTCCCCAATGGGCTTGGATTGCACCCATTGGTGTCTTCCTGGTGTGCCAGACACATGGAATCAAATTCTTTACAATATAGTAATGTAAATTGGTTTTTTCAATGCCATGGAACAAAATAATGACAATTCAAATGATGAGTAATTTTTCTTGAACTATTTTTTAATAAAATTAATCTCTTCTCAGTTATGATCCTTAGTGTGCTCACTTTTATTTAGTTTTGCTTTTATTTCTCATTCTTTTTATTTTTACAATTTAAACAAATTGTTTGGGAAAACTATGAACTTTAGGCCTTACGGTCAGAGCAAGACATGCCTTTACCCCAACGTTGAATGGATAGAATATCTGATAAAAACATATTGAGTTATATATTTTCATCATTTTTTATGCAAAAAATAATATTACTGTTAGTTTCAAAAAGAAATCAAATGTTTAAACTTTAAACTATATCTACTAGCTTTGTGCATGATTAATTTTTTTAGAAAAAATTCAACATATCAATAATCTTTTAGCTAATTTTTTATTATTTAATAAAATATTGAGAAATATTTTATAATTTATTGTTAAAAGGACAAAATTCTTGAAATTGTAAAGAGGATTGCATTTTTTTTGCATTTCAGTTTTTACTTATTTGCATATTTATATTAAAAGAAATAATTACTCATACAAGAAAAGCATAAGGGTTTTTTTATCTAAAGAGGATTACATTTGAGGAAATAATAGGTGAGGGATTAATTTTATAATCCTGGCTTGATTCTCTCTTTTTATTTATTAAACTCAATTTTAATGTGAATTATTTTTTGAAAGGAAAAAACAAAAATAGGTATTTTTAAGTTAATATTTTAAATAAACCAAAACATTTGTCAAATGAATCATGTTATTGTTTTTTGATATAATTTAAGCAAAGTATAATAATACAATTTAAAAGCATAAAAAAACATATTATGTGAAATTTGATATTTTATGGTTATTTTGTTTTTGCATGATGATATGTTCAATTTCACATTATGTTGTTGTTTTCAAGCATTGCTCACCATTTTTCTAGATAGGGTAAAAATTTTGAAAATTTGAAACTTAGTCTAGAAAAATGATGGTGAGTCCTGCTAGAAAACAACATAACATGAAAATGAACATATCATGTTTAATGGAATGAAAAATATCATAATTAGAGTGATAGAGAGTGTGAAATTAAAGTAAGGGTTAAAATATTGAAAATTATATCTAAGTATATTAACTCATAAAAAAAAATTAAAACATCCTTTTTAAGGTGAGATTTATTTGTTAAAAAATTATTTTTAAAATATTCTCCCCGCTCTCTTCCTCTCCTCTCATCTCATCTCTTATCTTCTTTATCTCTCTCACACACACACACACACACACACACACACTCCCCCTATCTCTCTCTCTCTCTCTCTCTCTCTCCCTCTCTCCCTCTCTATCTCTCTCACTCTCGCTCTTTCCCCCTCTCTATCTCTCTCACTCGCTATATATATATCTCACTATCTCTATATCACTCACTCACTCTCTCCCGCTCCCGCTCCCGCTCCCGCTCCCGCTCCCGCTCCCGCTCCCGCTCCCGCTCCCGCTCCCGCTCCCGCTCCCGCTCCCGCTCCCGCTCCCGCTCCCGCTCCCGCTCCCGCTCCCGCTCCCGCTCCCGCTCCCGCTCCCGCTCCCGCTCCCGCTCCCGCTCCCGCTCCCGCTCCCGCTCCCGCTCCCGCTCCCGCTCCCGCTCCCGCTCCCGCTCCCGCTCCCGCTCCCGCTCCCGCTCCCGCTCCCGCTCCCGCTCCCGCTCCCGCTCCCGCTCCCGCTCCCGCTCCCGCTCCCGCTCCCGCTCCCGCTCTTGCTATATATTAATTCAAGAAAATAAGAAGAGAGAACCCAATAAGAATGTTAAATATTAAAAAAAATTATAGGTAACAACAAAATGCACTAAAATTGTAATTCCAAAATAAACTATATACAGGTTAATTTGAAAAACAAAATTTGATATCTCAATTATGGATGATTTGTACGACAAATAATAATTGAAAGAAAGCAATTCAAAAAACAAATCGGATGAACTCATAATTGAAATTAAAAACCTCCAAACCCTAATTTTTTTTCAAAGTATTCTTCGATAAATTAATTATCATAATTTAGTAATAGAATTTATTTCTGTTTCTAAATTAACGATTAAATATCATCATGTCATTGAATTTTTAAAAATCTAAAAGCAATAAAACATGAAGATGTTTCGCATTTAGCAATGAAAATAAATTCCATCGCTAAATATATAAACGGATAAGGATAACTTTTCTAAAAAAACATTAATGCATAAATTTCTATCGCTAAATATCACACAAATATATTCCCCCATGGCAATACATCATAATTAGCAACGGGTTTAAAAAATATTTAATAATTAGTCGTAATTTGCAATAGATTTTTTATCCTGTTTCTAATTTTTTCATAATATGCCATTTCTGTTTTTAATCAATTTAAATTTTGTTCCTAATTTTAAAAACAGAATTGAACATTTCTAATTTTTTTTTAATTATATCTTTTATTGTAGGGATATATATTTATCCCAAAATAAATGAATTTTTGTTTATGATCATATTGTTATTGGTATTTTTTCATGATAAGGACTTGAATTATAATCTTAGTCTCTCCAAGGTCAAATTAATACATGATTTAAAAAAATATGATATCGAATTTGAAAACAATTTTTTTGTTATGAACAATTATAATCTTATTCCCACTGAGATGTATTTTGAGCTTGAAGCCAAGAAGAACAAATTTGTGAGACCTAAAGCAAATGATGACATTACTTTGATGTGGGGGAGGGGGACCCATTTAAAACATTTTTGAATTATTTTAAACTATTTCTGAATTCGAAAATTTGTTTCCAAATTCAAAAATTATTTTAAAACATTACTTTGATACTTAATTATTCTTGAGTTTGATGTATTTATTTTTTAATTTTAAAAAATAATTTTTTCAAAATTAAATTCATGCGGGACGAGCTGGTGGGCCAGAGTCCCAGCTTACTAGTTCGTTCGGAGTTGAACTGTTGAAGTCGGTAGACACCATCGTCTTTAGTGCGGGAAAACCAAGGTCAGTCTGGTGGTGAATTTTTAGTGACTTTTACAAATTTCTTTTGATGCTTGCAGTTATCAGCGTCGTTGAAATGGGTAATTTGATGTGGAAATGGAAATAGAGTGCGTATGTCGTGTCTATGGATGCTTATTCTTGATGAGACGGAGAGTTCTTCCACATGCTAATTCATCATGGCACTGAATTTGGAAAGGGCGCAAGGGTTAGACTAATAACATTTATAGGCCCATGACATAACCATTAGATTGATGCTATTGATAAATCGAAACCAGGAGTGTATGTGTTGCATAAACATAGCAGAGATTCAATTTGTTGTGTGTCTATTTTCTATACCATCATCAATCACATCTGTGTTTGATGTGAAAATGCAACTCTCTGTATTGTCAACCATTCGCCGAATGTCATTCAAATTTCCTCAGCAATAGTTATAATTTCTTCAACAATAATATCAATCTAATCTCATATACATCCCATTGGTCTATAAATGAGATTGACTAATAATGTAGATGATGAAAAATTTGTAAAATTAAATCATATGTGTTATTTATTTATTATTATTATTCGATGATAATCATAATTTATTTTTTATAATTTATTATTATTATTTATAAGTTATTTGTTTTTATTTCTTATGTTTTATTGTAATTTTTTATTATAAATTTATAATGTTTTAATATTTTTGAGATGATAATATTTGATATATATATATATATTGTAAATAATACATGTTTAATAATAATAAATTATTATCAAATATATTAATATCATATTTAATTATTACAAAAAAATATTTGTGAAGACATGTGTCCCAAGTGCTCCATGCACTCCTTAGGTGCAACCATTACTTGCTGGCACTTGTGTGTGTGACTTACTCATCTCATGAACTTAGGTCCCAAGATGTTAATATTTGATATATATATATATATATATATATATATATATATCTATTTTAAATTTTAAATAATGCATGTTTAATAATAATAAATTATTATCAAATATGTTAATATCATATTTAATTATTTACAAAATTGTTTGTGAATAGACATCTGACCCAAGTGCCCCTTGCACACCTTAAGTGCAACCATGGCTTGCTGATGCTTCTGTATGTGACTTACCACCTCACTAACTTAGTTGTTTTAGATTAGTTGGCTGAAATTGAATTTCTTTTATTTGGTTGAACTGTATATTGTTATTTACATGATGAACACACTATTATCTTGCCATGATCACATCGATATTATTTATAATGTTCATTATCATCTTAATCTTTTTTTTAGTTGGGTATGAAAACCCTTTATTCAATAGACTTTGCATGACATGATCACATGTATAAATTATGTTTTAACTTTGTTACTCTTTGTTGATCATGACAAGACTTGAAAAGTCACTTGTGAAAGAGAGTATTCATTTTAATTATGATAAATGACCATCGGAGAAACATAAATTCTTTAATACTCAATATCTTAAATTATTAATAGTAAGGCTTCCCAAAATATAATTAATTTAAGTATTTGAGAACTCAATGATATGTTTTTAATAATCTTTAATGTTAAATAATTTTTATTGATGATAAATTATTATAGGTGTCAAGTGGGTTGGAAAGCTTGAGGATGACATGAGGCATGACTCAAAATAGTAATGCCTGGTCTTGCACGATACTGTCTAGAATTGTGTCTGGATTGGGGTCGTGGCAGCCTATTTCATGGGTCATGTTATGCCTAGACAAGGTTATTCGTGCTGGGACGGGGCTAGTCATGCCTTGTACTGAGCCAGACATGAGTCATGATCTATAGGACTGGCCCTTTGGCATGGTCCACATGCATGGTGACCAATGATTGGGCATGGGTCAAGGTCAAGGACTCATGGTCGAGCCTTTTTTTAAAAACTTGGCTTCGTCTTGCCAGTGCTGCTTGTTCTTTTTTAAAAACTTGGTTTTCCATGCTGCATAAAAAAATAAAATAAAAATTATATTAATTTGTAGTCATCTGATTTCATTCAAACGGTTATAGGCTAAAATCTAATAGCTATTAGATTTTTATTTATTTTTATTAATAAAAAAAAATGAAAAAGTATTATTTTAACCTAATACATTTATATTAATATAAAATAGAATTTTTTTAATTTGTATCAAATTTATTTTCTTTTATCTCTTATCGTTCCTTTTTTTTCTTTTCTCTTTTTTTTATATTGTATTTTATGTCTTATTGTTTGTTCTTTGTGTTTGGCTAGAAAGTTTAAAAAGTGAGGTTAACAGTTGACTATGATTGTAGATTGTTGTTCAAATAAATTTACATGATTATGGTTTATATTTTTTTGATTTATTAAATTGTATAACCTATTATAAGTAAAACTTTTAAAACATGTAAAATTATTAATTTTTTTAAACTTGAAAATAAAAAAATAAAAAATAATGATTTTAATGATAATAATTTTGACGTAGATATAGATAATAATAATATTTTGATCAAAAGGTTTGAGATCGAAATTATGTTCTCTTTAATGATCTTGATTTATTTGCTTAAAAAACCAAAAGCTAGACTAATTTCAGTAATATGATTTTATTTTAAGATAATAAAAAAAATTATAGGAGTATTGAAGAATAATTGACAAAGTATATATATTATAAGAAATATATATATATGCAAAAATAGAGGTGACACTGGTCATCTTAAGAAGTATGCTGATCAATGAATAAAAAAACATAGTATATTAGATTATAGACGAACTTAACATAGTAGTAAGATCTTTAAAGTTGGATCATATTTAGATTCATTGATCATTTTTATTTATTACAATAATTTTTAGATGAAAGACATGATAAAATTAATTATTAATATGAATATTCTAATTAATTTTTTAGAGAATTATAAAATAGTTAATATTATGTAGATTTATTTCTAACCTACTTATCTTAAACTTTATCAGTTCACTAATATGAATAATATAATAAAATATAATAAATTGAAAAATAATTAATAATTAATGAATTTAAGAAATAAAATATATACCTACTTAATGTTAAAGTCATGTATTAGCTACTAATATATGATATTTGATTATGTCAAGAGTAAAAGTGATGAATATTTATTGATAATTCAGAATGAGATATAAGAATTTTATTTATGAAAATTCTAAAAATTTTTAATATTATGATTAACATGCATTACATTTACATAATGATATATATATAATATTAGTAGCATGTTTAGTAAATATAAAGGATATCCAATATTTAATGTCATAATTATTGAGTTAGAAATAAATATTTAAAATATTTTTCATCCATTCAAATTTTGTATTGCTTGGTTGTCTTTATAAAATATTGAGTTAAGGTGTAAGAGATAAAAAATATAATAAGATACAGATTCACTTTCATTAACTAAGTAAACGAACCTGGAGATTTTATTTATGAAAAATTAATTAACATATTTATATATAATGATATTAAGTAATTTAGTTATAACGAGAGTAAGTATGAACATGAATATTGTATTTGGAGATGATTTTTTTATTTAATTAGTTAGGAGTAAACAATAGGATTATTCATAAAATACAAGCGTGTTGTCTCAATACTTTGATATTAATTAATATTCTAGTCTATATCCCAAAGAAGCATGGATACGAAAGTGGCATGGAGTGTCCATGTGTTGGATACGCGGATACATGCTGGACACGCGTTGGATATGTGTTCGATA
Organism: Sapria himalayana; assembly: GCA_029783825.1. Lineage (NCBI taxonomy): Eukaryota > Viridiplantae > Streptophyta > Magnoliopsida > Malpighiales > Rafflesiaceae > Sapria > Sapria himalayana. The sequence continues at coordinate 272,038 of JAREIK010000185.1, read as the reverse complement.
CACCACGTGGTGTATCGTTGATCAAATAGTAGATCAAAGTTATGGATACATGTTGGACACGAGGGATGCAATTTTGGTTATGTAGGTAGGGGGCGAATTTGATTTTGTAGGGTGGGGGCGAATTTGATTCTTAGGGCGGCGGGGAGGGGGGCGGGGGGAGGGATTTCAATATAATAAAATAAAAAATTTTTATTTTATAAAATAAAATAGTTTATTTTATAAAATACCTAATATTTATAAAGTTAATTATAAATTTTATTTTATTTTATTTTATTAATATTTTTTAAGAATAATATTTATAAAGATAATTATATTTATTTTTATTTTATTTTATCATGTTGTATTCTAGTCGTAACCGTATTCTAATTTTTTAAAATTTATCATGTCTCTGTATTCCACTGTGTCGTATTCATGTATCTGTGTTCGTATTTCTTAGCTATATCATACTTCATAATGATAATACAAATTTGAATATTTTTAGTTGGCAGAAATAATACGAACTTATTTATCTTATGTTATCTAAGATGTCATGTGAGCTATTGATCTATTTGATGTTTAGCATAATATTAAAGTTTATTTTTTTAATAATAGTTAATATTATTTTAGATAAGAGATCCATACTACGATTAAATATCATAGAGACACTTGTATGTTTGAAGAATTTGGAAGATTTAAGATTAACAATTAGGATAAAGTAAAAAAGTTATTTTTGGATGATGACTAATATAATATCGAGAATATTGAGGCCTCACTAGCTCTATTCTTATAATCATATATGATAATGATGATCTACATTCATACTATCATATAATATAAATGGATTGATGACTCATGTGGTGATGTCTGGTGATATATATTTTATTTATTTATTTATGATTCATTTTTTATTATGTATTATATATTAGATTATTTATTTTTTTTTTCATATAATATTATTATTTTTTAGAGGTGTCAAATGGGCTGGGCGTCCCTAGGCCTAGCCCGACTCAACTATGCTTGGCCCGGCATGGCACAGTGCAGATCCATGCTCGTGCACATGCTGGGCCGAGGGTCTTTGGCTTGCGTGCCTTTCCAGGCATGACCTGGGTATCATGCACGTGGGCACGCCATGGGCAATGTGCTTGACGGCCGATGAAATAATGTCCAATGGGTGATGATTCGGCAGGCCCAACATGGATGACAGCACAACTGCTCGGTGGTGTGATGGGGTGGGCCTCAAACCCTAGTTTTTAAAATTTAAATTAACCTAAATTTGTTCTTGTTTAACCTGATCTGGCCCAAGCCTAGACTGATTTCGGGTTATGGGCCATGCCGGGCTTGCTCTTCAAATAACTGTGCCATGCCTAGCATGGCACGTGAGCCTAGAAGTGTCAAGTGGGATGGGCTAGGTCGGGCTGGTTCGGCCCTGGTTTTAGGCCCAACCGGGCTGGCATGGCACCACATGCTTTTTTAGAGAGCAGGCCTAACATGAGCCAGCATCCCAAAATCTGCTCGGGTTCGGGCTGGTTCGGCCTAGTTCAGTTCGGCCTGGTTCGGTTTGGCCAGTTCGGATTGGGCCAGCCAATTTTTAAAAAACCAAGGATTTTGGCGCCGCACCACCGCGTTCATGTCGCCCATCGGGCCTGTCGAGCCTCCCCCATCTGGTGTCACTTGGTGCATCGCTCCCCTTGGGCATCGCTCCCCTTGGGCATCGCTTGGTGCATTGCTTCCCTTGGGCATCGCTTGGTGCATTGCTTCCCTTGGGCATCGCTTGGTGCATTGCTTCCCTTGGGCATCGCTTGGTGCATCGCTTCCCTTGGGCATCGCTTGGTGCATCGCTTCCCTTGGGCATCGCTTGGTGCATCGCTTCCCTTGGGCATCACTTGGTGCCTGGGCTGACGTGCCGTGCCCATGTGTCAGGCACTCGTGCCATGCCTGACACGGCACACGGGTTGAAAAGCTTTGGCCCGACATAATATGATTCATGCCGAATGTGTACTTGGCATGGTAGTGTAGCGTGTCGTGAACCCGAGTGGGACTTGGAATAAATGGGTTGGGGCAGCCCGACCCGACTTGTTTGACACTTCTATTATTTTTGAGTTAAGTTGAATGTCAAATAATTTTTTTAATATTGATTTAATTTTAATTCATTTAAATTTTTAATATAATATATTTTTTATTTTATTATTTTAATATAAAAATTTATTATTTTTGATAAATAAAAAATTAAAATTTTGAAAAACTTTAGCTAGATATTTAGGTTGCTCTAGAGGTGTCAAACGGCCGGCCCGGCCCGAATATTTTGGGCACGAGCGTGCCGCCATGCTGGGCCAGGCACGGTTTAAAATAACCGGGCCCGGCATGGCTGGCATGAACGGCGGGTCGTGCCGTGCCTTGCCGGGCCCGCTCGGGCTTGCCTGTCCGAACGGTTCGGGATACGGGGGACCGCTGGTTTGGTCGAATCAGACCCGACCTGCGCTCTTTTTATGCGGGAGGGGCATCGTGGGGTCGGGCTCACGGGACTCCCGGCACGGGACAAACCCGTGCCGATGAGCCGTGCCACGGGCCGAACCGTGCCGGGTCAGGCACGGCACGGCACGACACGGCTCGTGCCTAACCCGGGCCGGGCATGGAATTTTTCCGTGCCGGGCCGGCCCAGGCACGGCTGAACCGTGCCGTGCCTCGTGCATGGCCGGGCCGGCCCGGCCCGGTTGACACCTCTAGGTTGCTCATAACTAGCATGACCTAGAATTGACATGACATGGAAGTGCTCTGTTGCGGGCCAAACAGGTTATGCTAAGCTTTGTTTTTGGGATCTCATGCCATGTCGACATGACATGGTTGCCTAGTAGGGTCACAAAAAATCAGTACGACTTTTTAATTACACATAATCATATCTATTTGTTGAGTTTATTTATTTTGTGTACTGTATTTACTTTAAATGGGAGCATCAAGTTTATGGGACGTCTCAATAGTTTTTACTTTTTATTTATAATTTTTATTGTTGCATGTATCATATTTTTTATGTCGTGATTATATGTTTTTCAGCTTATCATTGTATCAAATGACCCCTAGATAGAGAGAACTCTGTTTTTGTATGCGATATGTCTTTGTAATAGCATAGATGCATGTCTAAATGGGTATTTGTTTGTACAATATATATGAGCACACGTGCATACCATGTTAGAAGTGTAAACATGCATGTGACACATTTATTTTGTAATGTCAACCTATTATTAATGTCAACCAAGGAGCATTGTGTAGCTTGATTTGGTACACAGACACACTGATTAATAGAGAGTCAAATTTTTGGTTATTATTTCATTGTTGTTCTTAACTCCAAAATTATATGCAGTGAGCTACTAGAGTTTGTATGTGATTTCTTAGTCAGCAGAAATTTGACTACCTATTAAAGAACATCATTGTGATGAAATGAATGAGGTTTGGTTTAAGTATGATTCTTCAATATTAATTAATATGTTACAATCTATTGAGTTAACATTACTTTTTTTTTATCTTGTATGACATAATATATTGTGAAAGCTCACAATATCATTGTACTTATCTTTGATTACATAGTTGTACTTTGTTATTTATCAACTTTTTGACAATTTTTCATTGTTAGCTACATAGTTTTAGCTGAGTTTAGAGATATAAAGTAGATAATTACTCATTTTATTCACTTCACTAGTTGCATAGTTTTTGGATAGATTTATAGTTGTTGTATATGTGACTGACAGAGGTAGGTAGATAGAGTGGTTTTTTAGCATGATATTTTGATATTTACTATTTGACAAATTTTAATTGTTTTGTATTTAGATTTCAGGTGATCATATATTTTTTATCAGATATGAAATGCATCATCATACAATTCAATATATGTAGGATATATAAAGATCCATTGGAGAGATCTTATACAACATTTATTGGAAGGAGTATTGGTCTTACTAGAATTATTGACATGAGATGATCAATATAGTACACACACTATATGAGGAGTGATCATGCCATAAAGAGTTATTGGAAGGTATTTTTAGTAAGGAGGTTGAGAGCACAATAAGTCAATGAGGGACGACATATGTTAGTTATCAAACTCAATATCATTTGTGAGTACTCAGAAATTTATCATGAATCTTATTTGGAAAGGATTATGCAAAATTCTCAGCAGTAAGACTAAATATTTTTTTATTTTTTATGTTTTATAATTTTTGTGGTTTATCTTTCTACTTTAGACTTTTAGATTATGGACATAAGATGTAATAAGCACATAAAAAGTAATCATTATTTGTTTGTTATATTTTTTATTTGTTTTTTAAATATTGTAATAGTTAATGACAAATTATATAAATTTATTAATTATGATAATATTCAACTTAATATTTTATCTAATTTCTTATATTCTTTTTATCTATTGGTATTCTAGTATTTTTTTACTGTGAGTTATTTTTTTAGGCAATTTAATTTTTATATTTTTATTTTATTTTGTTTGGTATTGTTTTGCAGGATTGGAAAACTTTGATGAAAATTTTCTCTAGGACTGAGTAGTATGGATTATATTCTATATCTATATAACTAGATATTTTACAATGTACTTGATGATTATTGATTAATTACTTATTTATTCTAGACATTGTTATTTGTTTTTGGTTAAGTTGAGAATTTTGAATTATAATATTAGATATATTTATATGATAGAGTATGAGACTTCTCAGTTAGAAAAAATATAATTCTTATCTTGCTCGTTAGATTTGTATGAGCAAATATTAATTTTATTTTAATACACTCAGATATATAAGAATTTATTAGAGATGAAATTTGAGATGAATAATAATATTTTATTATATTTATTATTAATTATATAAAATTTACATGATTATTTCTTTTGTTTCAATCTTTTAGATTATATTTTTTTAAATCATTTCATAAAAGAATAAAAAATTAATTTAATATAAATATAAAAATCTTCATAAATGATAATGTATTAGAGTATGCATCTGATAGTTTATATTCTTATGTTAATTATGAGATTATATAGCAAATTTTTTATATTAGTGTAACTCAACAAAATGATATTACAAAAAAAAGATAAATATTTGATTTATACAAATAAGAAACTCTTATTTGATAGAAGTGTTTTGAATGTAATTTTTGGTGATATGATTGTAATCCCAAATTATTTTATCAATCAAATATTCTTTATCATTTCTTATAATATGACTTTTAAGATTTTATATCATATAGAGAGATTATTCAATATATCTTTTAATGTTTTTTAAAGTATTTACTTTATTTATGATTTCTCTATAGGATGTGATGATATGACACCCATGATAAAAAATTATATATTTTTTGGTTACTCTAGTGATTAAAAGGAATATAAATATACTTTACATAAAATTGATAGAATATCAGTTAATGTTAAAATTAATTTTTTAGTAGAATTTATTTTTTAAAGTGATTAGGCATCAAGAATTTGTGTGATGTATCTGGATTTCTTACTATTTTTTATATTTCTGAAGTTTCATTTGAGCCGCTAAGTAGGCGAGAACATCACTTTTCAATTATTTCTGAACTTGTTGATTCATATTATAATGATTTTTTTTTTGAAATCATAATATGTATTAATAAGTAAAGAATATTATGAGTTTGGAAAGAGTAAAATTTTCTTAAAGAGGGAATCTTTCTTGAGTTCAGTCAAGTTGATAATTCTTGATTTGATTTCATACGCAATTCATAATGAGTTGGGAGCATAATGCCTTGACCATCGAGGACCTTAAGTTAATTCTAGGAGAAACAAATATGCGTAGCTTGTTTAGAGTGGAGGAAACTCTCTTGAGAATTAGATGTTTCTACAATCAGCTTTTTTGATATTTTGGTTACTCTCCAGATAAATTAGAAGAGTTATGATTAATATCATATTTCATAGATATTATTATATTCATGTTTTCTCTATTTTTTTTGTTTCTTTGATTATTTTTTTAATGATATTAGGATATTCAAGTATATTTCAAAAATATTATGTCATTTAAGATGATACTATATTGAAATAAATAAATGCTCTTTATTCTAATAAGGCTTAGAATTAGTACTTAAACTTTTATGAAGGTTTGTTATTAATCGCAAGTGAGTATTTACTCAAATATTCATAGTGGATTATTAGGATGCCTTATTTCTAATGACAAAAATGATTCTATAAATTTTTATATCACTTACATTTTGTCACATGTGTTCTGTGGATGATAGATACATTGGTTAGACTTGAAATATATCTTTTTTCATGGTATCCTTGAGGAAGAAATGCACATGGAGTAGTCACATGATTTTTGTGAAGTATCATATTAGTCAAATTTACTTTATAGATTCTAAAATATATTGTACGAATTTAAATTATTATTAAAATTATGATTTATGAGATTTTCATTGGTAATCACTATATTTGATTTATACATGTATATCATAAGTTATTAGTTATTTTTTTTTGGAAGAGTTTAAATCATAGATTTATTTTATTAATTTTGTATGTGGATAATATTTTTATCATGAGTGGTGAGTTAGCAATTATTAAACTTAAGGCGTAACTCATATACTCAAATGAAAAATCTCAAGAGGCTCAAAAGTGACTTACCACATGAGATGTATTATGTTGTTATAGATAAGATGTCTAATTGATACTCTCACATATGATCTTTTTCATCGTTCTTTAATTTTTACTACTATCAAGTTAGGTATAAAATTTTTATCTGATATGAATTTTTAGTTGATTTAATTATATGCAAAATAATTATAAAAATAATTAACTATTTAACTATTATAAGATTTAAATAATTTATACTGTTAATATAATTAGTTATTTTTTAGATTTTTCATGATAGATTAACGTGGATGCAACTCTTTATACACATAGATACATGAGTATATTTGATGTCCTTGGTATTTATTTGTGATCATGGTATTTGCATCTAGCACGCTTTTTAGATTTTAGGTGGTCTTGAAAACAACTAAGTTACACAAAGAGGAAATCTTTTTCATGATATAATATTTTTCTTGAATAAAATTTTGATTTTTTGAAAAGTAAGATATAGTTGGTAGTTTTGAAATCTAATGCAAGTAGATTTGAGAGGGAGGATGATAATTACTTGTGAGATATTTTGGTTCTATTAATTTTCATAGGAGATTTGATACATACTTTTTCTTTTATTCTCTTTTATAATAGTTAGAAAGTGCATCATATAACTTTTAATTAGTTATTTTATAGAGGTGTCAAGTGGGTTGGGTTGCTTATGCACTGCCCGGGGCATGACTCGAATTAGCTGTACCTGACATGTTATGGTCCAGAATTGTGCCTAGACTAAGATAGTGTTGGTCTGAGACATGGCTTGTGCACTGTTGGGTCATAGGCAACCGTGTCTCATGTCGGGCTAGACATGACTCATGTGCTTGACTCAGAGGTCTTGGTTCATGGGTCATGAACTCATGGGCTATTGGTATGAGCTATTTGGCTATATTTTTTTTTTTAAATTGGGTGTGTTTTTGGCCTTGTCCATAATGATTTTATGTCACAGGTCCCTATAGGGATAGCGACATGCATGTCTTATCGCTTTTAGTGTAAGAAAAAAAATAATTTTTTTTAAAACTTAAATGATTTGTAGTTGTTGGATTTGTTTCCAATAGCTATTGTAGAAATTCAATGACTTTGATTTTTGCCCTTTAAAAATATAAAAAAAATTTTAAAAAGTATATTATTTTATTCTAAAAGAAATTCTATAAATATAGAATAGATAATTCTAAAATTTCATTCTCTCCTATACTCTTTTATTTCCAATTTTATCTTTTGGCTCTCATTCTTTTCTCTCTGCTCTCCTAACTTTTAGGACCTAACTAATTTATTGTAATTTTAGAAGTTTTGAAAAGTGGGGTGCAACTTTTTACTCAAATAAATTATTACGACATAATTGTGGACTGTAGTTATAGTGTAGTTATAGAAATTTTGTTATAGTTTTTAAAATTTTATTAGTTTATTGCATAATGTAATATTTAAAATATAAATTAAAAAAAAGCAAATAGTAAGTTTAAATTTGATGTAACTTTAGATAATAACGACAATCCAACTGAATGTCTATGACCAAAATAAATTATCTTCAATGGCCTTTTACAAAATTCATTTGCCTAAAAATGCATTAAAAAAATATGATGTATTAAATCTAAGACAAATCTAATTGAGCAGTGAGACATTTGAAATCGATTAATTTTAGCTTTATTAATCCTTTTTATATATTGCATGATTAAATTGATTATGATCATATATTTTTTGATTAGATTTTTGAAGGATCGTAGAGTAGTTAGTATTATACAGACATATTTTCATCATTCATATTATAGGATTCCTAGGTTCACTAGTAGGAATGATATAATAAAATATTATTAGTTAGAAAAATAATTATTAATTAAAGATTTAAAGAAATATAGTAAGGTGATATTCAATATGTTTGATATTTAGACTTATTGTGACAATGTATAATTTGCATGCTTTATTGTTTATTATGCAGATTCAAAATGAAAATTTGATAAAAATTTTATATTTTTTTGAGATTATTCTTCATAATGACTATAATATATATGAGTCTATAATGATAATTTTTATAGAATATGATCTTCAAACTAAAATATTTAGTATAATTTTCTATAATTATTGTAATAACAAAGTAGTCATTAGTATGTTTGTTAGAACTATTAGTGATTATCCATTAATTAAAATTTTTACTTTAGATGTATGCGTCACATTACCAACCTGATAGCGCAAGTAGTAATGAATGTTGTTTTTCTCAACTTAAAAAAAAATAAGAAAATTATTAGAATATTTTAGGATGTCTAGCAGACAATAAGAGTTTAACAGCTTCTATTTGTCTATACGACTTAAAAATAAAAAAAAATTAAATGGATATGAGATATGTGGAATTATACTTATTTTATATTAGAGTTATGTATTGGCTATCAACACATGATATTTGATGTAAAAAATAGAGTAACTAACTTATAATTGACGATTTAAACTGTAATGCATAAATTTTATTGATAAAATTTCTAAATATTTTTTATTATATGATGAATATGTACTCGTCTGTACATACTCTCACAACTTGTATTATATCCAGGTACAGATGTAACATTAGTTTTATGTTTAACAAGTATAAAGTACATCTTTTATTTAGCACCATAATTGTTGAGATAAAAATCATATATTTAAAATATTGATCATTCATTTCAATCAGGTATTGCTTGGCTTCCTGTATGGTTCCCAGGGTATGGTAGAAGAGATAAAAAATATATTAAATATATCTACATACATGAACTAAGCACATGAATCATAAAGTTCTATTTACTAAAAATTAAGTGACATGTATATATATTATAATACTAGATATGATAGTTGTGCAAAGGCTAAAAGTACATATATGGACATCTTATTCAGAGATGGTGATTTTTTTTTAATTAGATAGGGATAAAACATATGGTGATCTGTTGAATAGTAGTGAACTGTCTCGTTACTTAAGATATTAATTAGTGATATATTCTTACATGATGATAATAAGAATTTGAGTATTTTGAGTTGATAAAAATTATACAAATCTATTTAACTCATTAATTTAAAATAACATGTGATCTATTGACCCTTATGATGCTTAGTATAACATCATAGTTTGTTTTTTCTTTTATAATCAATATTATTTCAGATATGAGATCGATATTATGACAATATATTGTAGAGATACACACTTGTATGAAGTATCAATAAGATTTGAGGTCGAACATTCATGATAAAGAGAGAGTTATTGGTGGATGATGCATCATGAGACATTAAGATTGATAATATTAAGGTCACCTTTAGTGATACATTTAGCTGCATATATGATATTGTTGATTTGTATCTGCATACGCACTATCACTATAGACACCAATTGATGATAATGATTCATGTTATTTTAAATTATTATTTTTCATTTGATATGATATTTTTTTTTATTTTTTATTTTTTGTTTGTTATGTCATGTTATGTTATTTATCATGTGGATATTATGCTTATTATTTTTTATTTTGTTGAGTGATTTTCATTTTTATTTTGCATAAATATAAAAAAAAAATTTTATAACATTGTAATTTTGCACATAAATATAAAATTAAAATTTATGTATATTTTCATTTGGGCATGATCTGACGCGATCCTACATGAATATGCCATGTTACTAGCTAAACGGGCTTTGCCAGACCTAATAAATTATGTGCCTTGCCATGCTGGTAAGACATGACATATTAAGGAAATATTTCATAATGAGATCATTGATGTAATCTATGTTTTTGTAGTAATTTTGTCAGTTAATATACTCAAGAAGATTTTCAGAAGGTCTTAACTTATGTATATTATTACTTAGTTTGCTATATTGAATATTTATGTATAAGCTTGATGAGAAATATCTGTTACGATTGTTGGTGATGTACATAACTAGTCAAAGATAATATAACTTAATAATGGATGCCATTGAAATGGGGATATGTTTGAAAGATTTAAAAGTAGCACAAAAAATGACGCATAATTTTGTTTGAGAAACAAAGATACTTTCATATATGCAATTATTAAAATTATTAAAATCTTTATGTAAATATTGTAGCTCATGGTCTATTCATTATTATTGTTCATGTTGTAGTTTTATATAGTTTTATAGTTTTTTTATTATTTTTTGCTTTGTATTGTATTTTTGATAGGAACATTTGAATTGTGTGATTTATATAATCATATTTGTTCATTATAAAAGAGTTTGATTTATTCATTTTTATTATTGATATTGTTGAGTTTTATATTTCTACATGATGTCAGAGTAATACCTCAGGGAAAATAAATTTTAGTATATGTGTGTGGGTGAATTTTATTATAATCGTGTGTGTGCATTATATCAGTATAATGCACATGCTAATTTTAGAGGAGGAAGATCACAATCACTATGCGCTCAATGTGGTACGCGGCATTGATGTTCGTTAGAAATGTGTAGTGAAAGTGTGTTGGTTGCACCCAAATTTGGTGCAAATCATATAAGAGTTTGGGGAGGCTAGTGATCATGTCTAAATTTGGTAGTAGTTTTGAGCAGAAATGTTATTTGGGGGCAACCAATTTTTGACATATAAATGGGCTTTTGGAAAATCCTATTTTGATATAAAATCTAATTTAGCAGTATACTTGTTGCAAAAGAATTAATTATACTAAAAATAATTATTGAGTATTATTTTTAGATTTAGGCCAAAAGTCATATAGTGTCGAGAGAAAAATGTTAATAATTGTTTATGATTTATCGAAGTTACCAAAATTTATTGTTAATTGACCTGATTTCAAAATTATTTTAGATGATTATCTTTTGTTCAGCATAGTATTACAGTATACTAGTCGTACAAGTAGTAAAATGAAAGTAAGTCCAGATATTAATCTCATATGAATTGTGTAAGTAATTCAATCAATTAAGTATTAGAATATGATGTGTAATATCTAAAGTATCAGCCATGCTAGAGGTGTCAAATGGATCGTGCCGTGTTGAACATGACACAATATGATTTCCGTGCCATGCATGGCATGACACTAGAATTAGTCGGCCGGCCTGACATGACATGGTTAGGCCGCATATAGAGGTGTCAAACGGGTCGGGCTGGCTCGGGCCTGCTCGGGCCCGACATGGTTCAGCCGTGCGGGCCGACACGGCTGCTATAGTTTAGTGCTTGGGCTCGTGCCGGGCCCACCCTTGCCACCGGTCGTGCAGTGTCCATCTAAGGGATTTTGGCCTATGTGCTGTACCAGGCACGACACGAGTGCCGGGTACATGGGCACGACACGGGCTACCACACACCGAGTGTGGTCACGAAGGGGGAGGAGAACGTTGAACGACACCTGATGGGTGAAAATCGGCGATCCCTGATAGGGCGACGAAGGTGTGTCGCCGAAACCCGGGCCAATTATGGGCCTTGGGCTCGTGCCGGGCCTGACATCTACAGAACCGTGCCGTGCCTGGCACGGCACGCCAGCTCGGTTGTGACCGAAAAAACTATGTCATGCTTGTTTGACACCTCTAGCCGCATAGTGCAGGGCCATGTAGGGCTGTGTTGGGTGTAGAGTGGGCAGTGATGGTTCGACCAGCATGAACTATCTTTTTTTTGGTCTTAATCCTAAATCTAAATATGATCTTTAATTATTTAGTTTTATTTAAATTAAAAGATGAATGTATAAATCAAATTAAAAATAAAGCATGAAAATTTAAAATTAGAAAAATTATGAAGTTAAATCCAATCCAATATAATACATACTACATACGTCAGTCATCAATAAACAAAAGTGCATAACCCAAAATTGAAAATAAATCTAAAATTTGAAATTTACAGAAACAATTTTTGTTAAATTTTGAACTTGAGACCCACTATCTTTAGACAAAAGTACTTGTTATTGTACTAATATATGATCTCAATTCTTAAATTTTGTAAAAAGATCATACCACTGTATCGAGCTAGAGGTTTTACATAGGCCATTTTTGGGTGGCCCAGAGGAGCCTTGTGCAATGGCTAATAGTTTGCCCAGCCTGACACAGCATGATCTGTATGATTACGAGTAGGCTAGTGCTTAATGTGTCGGGTCATCTTGGGTTATGCCAGGTTTTGCTGGTTATGTGGGCGGCACAACTATAGATCCATCGCCATCGCTACCTCCACCAAAAACATCATCTTGGGTCACGACATCATGTTGGGTCATCTCGAGTGCATGCTTGTATATGTCTCATGGTAGGCATAGGTTGTAGCCGTTGCATGGACTCATGGTGAGTCAACAACCATGAGCCATTGGGATGGAAGTCCTAACATCTACCATGTTAATGTGATGAGTTTCATTAAAAAAATTTGTCATGTGGACATAGCGGATAAATATAAATAAAAAAATTTTTAAAAATTAATTTTTTTTAAAACATGTCCGGACATGGGTGGGTCACAGAAATTTGGTTACCTGATCTTTTGTGACCCATGACCCACCCTTGGTCTCGAGTCATGGTTATTATGTTGGTGGATTATGCTAATGGGCTAGGCACGTGGATCATGCTTGGCTCACCATAAGGCATAACAACCTCTAGCTTAGCACAATACTATTCATGCCTTGGGCTGGCACAACCTAAGTCTAGGCACGGTTCTAGACCATATTATTTTGGGCAAATCACAACTCAATCAGGCAATGCCTCGTGCCATGCCCAGGTTGTCCAGATCACTTGACGCTCAATGTTAGTTGTCACAGAAAAAGTAAACTTCAATTTTGTGTTATATATCGGAGGAGTTAGTAGATAACATGTCATCTTACATAGCATGAGATAAGTGAATTCGTATGATAGAATGAATCAGTAATTAATATCTAAGTACTGAGACAGCTCATTTCTATTTGTTAGATCATCTCATTGTTTGCCCTTGGCTAAATGAATGGAGAAGTCTTCTTTGAATATGATGTAAATCTTTGCACTCAGAGTATAATTAGAACTAGCTAAATATATGAATCTAGTGTCATAATATAAAAACAAATCAGTTAATTTTTTGTGAATGAATCTTTCAAGTTGGTGTATCTAGTTCATGCATGTGAATATATATTAATATTTTTTATTTATTTTATCTTAATTCTAAGATTTATACCGGCAACCAAATGATATAGAATTGGAATGAAAGATTAATATTTTAAATATTTGATTTCTATCTCAATAGCTTGATACTAAATATATGGTGACATCTATACTTGCTAAATATACTACTAATATTATATATATACTTAAAGAAAAAAAATTCATTGAAATTTTTTTAAGTTTCGCAGACAAATATTGGTTGTTAAATTTTTATTATTTGCTAAACGTCACAAGATATTTTAGTGAAAATTTTATTTTTTTTATTATGGGACAAATATTTTTTATTCACCTGTATCATGCGATTAATCATATGTCATATGCATCTAACATAAAATATTTTATCTAATGATTCATTTATAATAGTCATAACAAATATACTAATAACAATTTCATTATTAAAAATATTATTGAAAGTTCTACTGAATATATTATTTTGGATATTATATTTCTTAAATATTCGTGTTATACACTCATATATAAGAAGATTATCATGAGGATTGAGAATATTAGGAAATCATAATATTTTTTTATTAAGTATTCATTTAGAGTCTACGTAATGGGTGGTTAGACATACAAATGATATATCATTATGACTAGTTCATATATAGGATGTTACGTATATCACCAATTATATTTCATAAATTCATCCATTAAATACATATATTTTAATTTATAATAATTTATTTTATTTTTCTTATATGTGAACCTAGGAATTTTATGATAAGTAGCTTAAAAGTAAGTCTACATAATACTAACTATTTTATGATTCTTCGAACATATAATTGAGACCCATAATCATAATTATTTTGATTATGTTTTTACTTCCAACATTATTGTGATATATGAAGGGGCTTAACGAAGTTGAGCTAGATCCAACTTAAAAAATTTTATTTTTAAGTTAAGTTTGTCGCGAAAATATAATGTTTTTTAGTTTTTATTATAAATCTAATGTATCATGTTTTTTAGTATATTGATCAGCATGCCTATTTAGGTGCTCAATCTCACACATACTCTTATAGGTATATATTTTTTTACAATATATTCATTATGTTGATTTTTCATTGATATCTCTAAAATTTTTCGTTTTTATTATTTTAAAATGTATCCATACTATTTTTGTTTGACTAATTTTTTGTGTTTTTATGTGGCATATGGTTTGGGTTGAAGCTGTTAGAGAAAATATAGTTTTTTGTTTTAGATCTTTTGGTAAGTTTATTATTATTATTATTATCTGCATATATATCATTATTATATTCATTATTGTTTAATTCACTATATGATATTTTTTTAATTATTTATATTTTATTATTAGATAATAAAATTAAAAGAAAAAAACTCACAAACTAACATTATAACAAAAAAATTTAAAAATTAATATCATATCACAGATCAATTTGTTGTAAATTTTAACCTAGAGGCAAATATGTTGTAGTGTTGTAAATGTTGACATGCACACCCAGACTCATACCATTGTGAATTGCCTATTCTTCATGCGTACGCATATAGCATAAATTGAAATAAAAAATAGTGTTTATGTATATCTAATATTTATATTATAAAAGACTAAAGAGAAACTAGACAAAAAGTCAGAAATGAGAGAGATAGAGACTGTGAGAGTCTAAGAGAGTAGAGATGAGAATAAATTGAGAATGAATATCTAAATTTCTTCATCTGTAATTATAGAGGAAAAAAATAACTTGCTCCTATTCGATTGACTATTTCGTTATTTTTCTATCATTAATTGAACGAAGAAGTCATCTTCTTTGAATATGATGTCTATGTCCATACTAAGAGTTTGACTACAACTATTACTATGCTTAATGTTGTAATATGTAAATAACATAGTTAATTTTTTGTGAATAAATTCTTCAGATTGGTGTCTCTGGTTTATGCACGTGGATATGTATGTTAAAATATTTTCTATTATTTCTACCTTAATCTTAGTATCAATGCATGTAGCCAGACAATAAAGAGATGGAAGGGTGGATCAATATTTTAAGTACTTAATTTTCATTTCAACAGATATTGTACTAAATCTAGGGTCATCTCTAAACTTGCTATTAATATTATATATCTACCTGAGTGCAATGCAAATGATTAGCGTATATATAGACGAACACATGTTCGTCATGTCATAAAAAATTTTTAGAAATTTCATAAAAAAATATTATCACAATTAGTCTTGTCAATAATAAATTCATCACTTTTACTATTGATGTAGCCTAATATCACGTATTTGTATCTAATACATGACTTCAATATCAAGAAAGTGTAATTCCAATGATGTTTTATATTCATTTAAAATATTTTCTTCTTTAGACCCGCAGACTAATAGGCTGTTTGATAACGTACTTAAAATCTTCAAACCATTGAAAATTAAACTTTTCAATGGTTTGAAATTTTAAGTGCGTTTAATAAAAAAAAGTTAGGAGCTGAAAATTTATAATTTTAAGTGAAGATTCATTGAAATTTTTAAGTTGGTAGAGATCTACTTAATGTTGAAGACTGAACATTTTCAACAATTTTTTTTTTCAAAATTATCATTTTTTTTTATTTCTTTTTCGTTTTCTCATTCATGCTACAGTTTAGCTTGTGAATCTTTCTTCTTCTCCTCTTTTCTCCACTACTACAAATCCTAATCCTAATCCTTTTTCATGATTAATATAACCGAGGAACTAACAAATCAACTAGTTCTTCATTAATTTTTATTTTTATATTAAAAATTTAGAAAATTTTAAAGATTTTCGATTTTATTGGTTATTTTTTAAATATTTTATTTCTTTTTTGGATTATATTTATTTATGGATATGTTTTTAGGGATTTTATTTTTTTAATAAAAAAATTTTATTAGAAATTCTATTTATATTGTATAATATGTAATATAATGATAATAAAAGTAAATATGTAAAATTCATTATTTTTAGCATTCAACATTTACAGTTATCAAGTAATATATTTTTATTCAGCATTTAATTAATAATAATTTATCAAAAAGTTTTTCAATATAAATTTAACACTTATAAAATACAATCTTAATTTTTCAGCATTTAATTTTTTTAATTTTATCAAACGGGCCCTAATAGAAACTACTAAATTCCTGTTGTATGTTATGCATCCGAAGATATTTTAGTGAATTTTGTATTTTTTCTAATACAGGGGAAATAAATTTCAATTATTGCTTATACTATTAGTTTAATTATGTGACACATGTATCTAACGTGAAAAATCTTACCTAATAGTTCGTCTTTAATGATCCTAACAAACATATTAATAGAGATGTCAAATGGGCTGGGTCAGGCCGGCCAGGCCGGCCAGGCCTTGCATGGGCAAGGCACACTATAGTGACGTGCTTGTGCCCGATACGGCATGCCACAGTGTCATGCTCGTGCCTGGCACAACATGCTACAATGGCGTGCCCCAGCCCGTCGTGTTGGCATAGCACGCGTGACCACTCACCGATCGTGGTCAATACGAGCCAATGCCCGATAGGCGAGTCTCGCCGAGCCTCGAAAGGAGGAAGACTCACGGTGGTAGGCCACTGAAACCCTAATTTTTTTTAAAATTAGGGTTTTGTCCGACCCGAATCAGGTTGAACCCGGTGGTTTTTGGTCGAGGTTCCGTGCCGGGCGGCATGGTACAATAACCGTGCTGGGCCATGCACGGCACGGTTACTTAGCGTGATGGGCCAAGCACGACATGTTAGATCGGTTGGGCGGCCTAAATCCGAGCCAAGCCGTGCTGGCCTATTTGACACCTATACATATTAATAGTTACTTTATTGTTAGATACATTTAGATGTGTCAACGTGTCGTGCCTAACACATACACAACTTGAGTAGAGCTGGTCCGACATGGCTTGCTGGCTCGGTTTGTACCTGATTCGGGCCAGGTCATGCTTGAACTTGCTGGGTCGGGCCTGTTCTGGCCATTATGAATTGAGTCATCCCAAATTTAAAAATTATTATAAATTTTAAATTTTAATACCAACATTAAATTAATTAATTAATTAATTAAATAAAATAACTGAATAAAAAAATCCTCATCACTGAATATTGTATCCATGTCCGTACTTGAAGCCTCACTATTATAATCACTATACCTAGTATTATAATATGCAAAGAGCTTAGTTAACTTCTCGTGAATGAATCAGTCAGGTTGATCTTCTTGGTTCATGCACGAGTATATGTATGTTAAAATATTTTTTATTCTTTTCACCTTAAACATAAGGTTCATGTAGCAGCCAGACAATAAAGAGATGAAATAGTGGATCAATATTTTCAGTACTTGGTTTCTATCTCTACAATCGTATCAATAAATATCGGGATATCTCTAAACTTCCAAAACATGCTATTAATATTGTATATGCTCATGAGTACAATGCAAGTGGTAAAAGTATAAACTAACGAACACATGTTCGTCATATCATAAAAAATCTTCTGGAATTTCATAAATGTAATTCTTATAGCTTAGTCAGTGTCGTCAATAATAAATTCATCACTCTTACTATTGACGAAGTCAGATATTATATGTTTGTGTTCAACACATGATTCAAATATCAGGTATGTGTAAATTCAACGGTGTCTCACATCTGATTAGAATTTTTGTTTCTTTAGATTCGTAGACAAACAGAGAATATCAAATTTTTGTTGTCTGTAAGGCGTACAAAGAATTTTTAGTGAGTTACGTATATTTTCTAAAGCAGGAAAAATAATATTTATCCTTGTTTGTATAATGAGGTTAATAACGTGACACATATATCTAAAATAGAAAATTTTTCCTAATGGTCATTCTATAATAGTCCTAACAAATATGTTAATAGTTACTTTATTATTAGATACATTATTGAATATGATTCTATATATTTTATATTGAATATAATATTTTTTAAAGATTCTTATCATGTATTTATAAATGACAGGATCATCATGAGGATGAAGATTCTCTGAAAATCATAATTTTTTTTATTTAGTATTCATTTAGAATCTATATAGTGGGCGGTGATGCATAAAATACATCGTCTTGACTAGTCTAGATATTGGATGTCACATGTATTATTTCATTAAAATCTCTAAATTCATTAATTATTATTTCTTTTTTGAAGTTATGGTATTTTATTATGTTGTTCCTAGTTGTAGATCTAAAAATTTTATGATATGCATGTTGAAAATAAATATACGTGATACTGATTATTTTTGGATCCTTCAAAAGTCTAATCCAAAAATTTATCGAGATGATTAGTTTGACCATGTCTTTCCTAGAGGTGTCAATCCCATGCCCGGGCCCATGCCGAGGCCAACTGGGCCTTGTGCCGTGCCTGACCCGGCATGGTTCGGTGGCCCGTGGCACGGCACACCAGCACGGGAGCACCCGCACCATTATCCCCTTCGCCCTTCCCGCGGTCCCCTGAGCCGACCCGATTCCCCCCTCCCTCCCCCCCAACTTGGCAAAAAAAAAATAAAAAAAAATTTAAATTGTAGCCGTTGGATCTCGCCTCCAATGGCTAGGGGGCAGAATCCAACGACCCTCATGATTCTGCCCCCTAAAAAATAAAAAAAAAAATAAAAAAAAATGACTTTTTTTGAAAAAAAATTATTTTCTTCAATCTATAAATTTCACCCCCTCTCTCTATAATATTTATATTTTTCATAAATATTTTTTCTCTCAAATCTTATATTTTCTTTCTCAAAAATCTTGCGCCTCTCTCTCAAGACTCGGGAAGTTGGGATTTCGTCATTTGGCTTGGCTTTTTGGGAATCTCAACCTGAGTTTTGAATTTTGAGCTAGACTGTGGTGCACCGTGCACGTGATCGACCTCACTACTTGACCGAGTAATTTTTTCAAGTTTTTTTACTTCTCTCTCTCTCTAGACCTAAAATAGATAAATTTTAAATATATCATCTAGTCTCTAAATAAGTGTTCTGATTAAGAAAAATCCGATAATATGATAAATATTAATGAAACATATTTAAATTTAGAAAATGAAAATATTACACAGAGGTCCGAGACTGCTGAAACTTTAGTTTCTCTAGTCGTCTCAATCCAAACTTCTAAAAAATAAAAAAATAGGAGGACTTATGTAGTTTGGACTCATTTTAAAATCATAACACAAAAAAATGTTAGGGGTGAGGAACAAGAAATGACACAGTGCAAATATTGTATGGGACTATTAACATGTAAGAGTTCATTTGTGACTGAGTACCTTAAGAGACATGCCGAATTATGTACCAAGAAACATGGTCCATTAGATCCTAGGCAAACTCAACTTGACACTGTATTTTTTGAGACTGGATCGAATTCAATCTCAAAGTTTACTCCCTTCATATACTCCAGAGAGTTGGGTAGGGACGGTATGGTTAGACTTATCACATTGATGGGTCTTCTGATCAGATTTTTGGAAGTTCCAAGGGTTGTGCGTATCATGCAGACATATTTTTAGCATGCTTATCGTAGGATTCCTAGGTCCACATCTAGGAATGACATACTAAAATTATATAAGTTAGAAAAATAAAAAATAATTAATGAATTTATGGTATATAGTGGAGTGGTGTCTGTGACGTCCGATATCTGGACAAGTCACGATGAATCATCTTATGCATGTCTCACTAGACACTATATAGATTCTAACTGGACAATGAATAAAAAAATTGTAGGATTCTCTGAGATTCTTTATTCTCATGATGATCCGGCCATTTTTGAGTGTATAATAAAAATCTTTAGGGAATATAAAATTCAAAATAAAATTTTTAGTGTCACATTTGATAATGCATCTAATAAT
The DNA here is from genome assembly GCA_029783825.1 of Sapria himalayana. NCBI lineage: Eukaryota > Viridiplantae > Streptophyta > Magnoliopsida > Malpighiales > Rafflesiaceae > Sapria > Sapria himalayana. The sequence continues at coordinate 251,606 of JAREIK010000185.1, read as the reverse complement.
GGATTAGTGATTAATATATTTGTTAGAAATATTATAGATGCACCATTAGGAGAGATCTTTCATGTCAGATGTATGTGTCATGTGATTAACCTGATTGTTTAAGTGGGTATGAAGGTTTGTTCCCCCGTGTTGGATAATATGCATAATGCACTAAAATATATTCATACTCCTCGCAGACAACAAGAGTTTGATAGTCTCTGTTTGTTTGCGAATCTTAAGAAGAAATTTCAATCGGATGTGTGACATCGTTGGAATTATACGTATCTGATGTTAGAATCATGTGTTGGATACGAACACGTGATCTCCGAATATGTCAATAGTAAGAGTGATGAACTTATTATTGACGATATTGACTGGGCTTAAGGAATTTCATAAATGAAATTCTTGAAGATTTTTTATGACATGACGAACATGTGTTCGTCGGTTTATATGCCTATGATTTGCATTGCACTCCGGTGCATTTGCAATATTAGTAACATGTTTTTGAAATATCGAGCTGACTCGAAACTTAGTCATATGTTTGCAGAGATGGAAACCAAGTACTTGAAGTACTGGTCTACCATTCCATCTCTTTATTGCCTCGCTGCATGCATGGACTCTAGGGTTATAGTGGAAGGGGTAGAAAATATCCTGACTTATATTTTCTCGTGCATGAACCTGGAAGAGCCACCTGAAGGATTCATTCACGAGAAGTTGACTGGCCTGTTCACATACTACGATACTAGGTATGGTGCTGGTAGTAGTGAGACTGTGATTACGGACATGGATACTTTGTTCGGAGATGATTTTTTCATTCAGCTAGCGAGGGGGAAACGTATGGGTAGACTATCACTTAGGAGCGAATTTTCTCGGTACTTAGATATAGATTACTACTCAATCCTATCATATTCTGATACTAAGAATCTTGATATATTACAGTGGTGGAAATCATATGAGTCCACCTTTCTCGTGTTATCTAGGATGACACGGGATCTATTGACTCTTCGGTGTCGAGCATAGTATCTAAGTTTGTTTTTTCTGTTGTAGTGAATATGATTTTGGATAGGAGATCGAGATTACGTCTAGATATTGTTGAGGTATTGGCTTGTTTGAAGGATTGAGAGGATTCATAGTTTAGCATCCATGATCGTGCTGGAGCTGAGACTGGGACAGAGACTACAGTCGCATCCACTGCGATAGCGGATGAATTGATTGCTGATGATGATGATCCATATGATACTGATCTTTGCGGCTGATGATACTCATAATATGCTGATTAATAATGATCTACTATTTTTTGATTTCGATGTTTTATTTTTTATTGATTATACTCTTTATTTATACGTTACGTTGAAACTTTAATTTGTTTAGTTCAGACATTTGGTATCTAATGACTGATTGGTCATTTTTCATTTGGTTTGCTTATGTTTTTTTAATTTTTTAAACATTATTTATTGATTTATTTATTTATTTATTTTATTTTTTCATTTAAAAATTTATAACATTATTATATAATTCTAATAAATTTTAAACTAATTTTATTTTACTTTATAAAAAAAATTACACTTTATAAATATAATAAATTTTAAACAATATTCATATTATAAATTTATAATATTATACATTATTAATAATTTTATATATAATTTTACAATTTATATAATTAAAATAAAAAGTAAAACAATAAAATTTTAAAATTTTTTTTTCCTAATTTTCTGGCATGTTCGGCCTGGACTGGCCCAAGGGGGCCCGGCTCAGAACGGTCCGTCGTGCCCGGCTTTTATAAACTGTGCCGGGCCAGGCATGACACGATGCAATAATCGTGCCGTGCCCGGCTCGACACGATAGCATGGCCGTGTTCTTAAAAAACGGGCCGGGTTGGCCCGGCCCGACCATTTTTACACCTCTTGTCTTTCCTTCCTAACTCATTGCAGTATATGAAGGAGGTCAACATTGAGGTTTAACTGGATCTACCCTCAAAGAACCCATCGTTGAATTGAGTTTGCCTATGATCTAATGCACCTTATTTTTTGGTGCATTGTTCGGTATACCTCTTAAAATGACTAGTCCCACATTAACTATTACCGGTTAATATTTTATTATAATATTTATATTGTGCCAATTTTTTTTAGTACTCCAAATATTTTTTTGTTGTATTATATTAAAGTGATACCAAATTATTTATGTTTTTCTAATATTTTTTTTTAAATGTTTAAGTCAAGATTACCGGAGAAACCAAACTTTCGGCGGCATCAGATTTTTTCGTAAGGTTTTTGTTATCCATTTTATAATTTTTAATATTAACATTTAAATTAATTTCATTATCATAGTTAAAATTATTATTTGTCATTTAAAATATTTTAATTATATTTTAATCAATGTTTTTAAAATTATATATTAATTAATATTAATTAAACAAAATAAATTTCTAAAAGTTTAAAGTTTTAATTAAAAAAATAAAATTTAACTAAATAAAATTTAAAAATTAATATTCACTATGTATAAAATTTCGTTTGCTTTATGATGTTTGCACCGTAATTGTAGGTTGCACTCCACACCTGAGTTCTGAAAGTCAAAATTAAAATGAGAAACCGAGAAAGAGAGAGATAAAAACAATAAATGAGGGGGAGGGATTATATATATATTTAAAAAAAATAACTTTGAAAAACAATTTTTTTGCATTTTTTTTTGAAAAATTTATGGGCAAAATCATGATAGTCGTCGGATTATGCCCCTAGTCATTGTGGCTAATGAATTCAATGGAATAAATTAAAAATAATATTTTTTTAATTTTTTTTTCTATTGGGTCGGTTTGACCGTCAAGTTGACCCATCATTCTCATATTCCAGAAGCTTCTGTTTCTGGAATAAAATGACTGCATGTTGGGCCTTGGGCGTTGGGTTGGGTTGTCGGGCTCAACTTTGGGCTGTCTATCCGAGATCCAAGTTTGGCCATTCGGCCATCCGGATTCGCTCATCTGAGTCTAGGGAGCAGGGCATGGTTTAGGTTGTGGTGAAGAACCGGGCCTTCGGGCTAGAGTGTTGGGCCGTGCTTGGCCCAACATGAGGCCTGGGTTACTCGACACGGCATGGGCCCAGCCATGGTGCTGGACCATGCCGTGCTTGGCTAGGCACGGCTGACTCGGGCCGTGCCTCGAGCTGGGCCATGGCTTTCCGACCCATTTGATATCTCTAAATGTATTATCAAATGTGATATTAAATATTTTATTTTGAATATAATAAGTTCTATAGATTCTCATCATGCACTCATATATGGCAGGATCATCATGAAGATGGAGAATCTCTAAAAATTCTAAATTTTTTTAATTAAGTTTTCTTTCAGAATTTGCATAGTGAGCGGCGTGACATGCAAAAAATAATCACGACTAATTCAGATACCGATTATCTTAACTACCACGTTATTATATTGTTTAAATTCATTAATTATTAATTATTTTTTTAACGTTATAATATTTAATAACGTCATTCCTTTGTGTAGATTTAGGAATCCTATGATAAGCAGGCTGGCCAGCAGGATTTCATCAGACCAAGTTCGACATGGCCCATCGGCCCAGCAAGTGATGAAACCATGTCGGGCTGGGTTTTAATTTTTTAAATATTTTAATTTTTTAATTCAGAATATTTAAAAAATTATAAAATTTAAATTTTAAAATTTAATTTATAATTATTTAATTATATACTTTAAAAGTTTTTGTTTTTTTGTTAATGTTAATTAGTTAAAAGTTAATTATTAACTATAAATAATATTTAATTTTTAAATTTTTATTTTATTAATTTTAATAAAATATTAAGTTTATTTATTATAATAAAAAACTAAAATTTTAAAATTAGATGTGTATCAGTGTAAGTATATGAATTAATAAAATATTATAACTTAAATATGAATAAAAACTAATATTAAATGAAAATTCACTAAAAATTAATATTCAATCATCAATCCATAAACTCAGTAATATCACAAACAAAAAATAAATAAACATAAATACAATATAAATGAATAAATCAAAATTTAATATCAAATATTAGTGTTTCAATTCGTCAATAGTCAATATCATCAATCGTCAAATAATCCTCAATATCATTAGCACATAGATCATCATCAACAATTAACTCTTCTGCTTTTGCTGTAGTTCCTGTATCATCCTGTATGCTTAAGCTCAAATCCTCTCAATCTTTTATACATGCTAAAGTTTAAACAATATCTGGCCGTAATCTCGATTTTCTATCCAAAATAATATTTACTACCACAGAAAAAATAGACTTTGATGCTACGCTCGATATTGTAAGAGTTAGTAGATTCCGTACCATCTTAAATAGCACGAGATATGTTGACTTATATGATTTTTATTACTATAAAATATCAAGATTTTTATTATCAGAATATGATAGAATTGAGTAGTAATTGGTATTTAAGTACTGAGACAGTTCGCTCTTATTCGACGGTTCACCCCATCATTTCCCTCTCACTAACTGAATGAAAAACTTATCATTTCCGAATATAATATTCATGTCAGTACTCAGAGTCTCACTATTACTACTATTATACCTAGTATCATAGTATGTAAAGAGCTTAATTAATTTCTCATGAATGAATCATTCAGGTGAGTCTTCTTGGTTCATGCAATAAAATAGGGGGTTTTAATTTAAAATCCCCTATTTTATTGCTTTGAAACTTTTAAATCTATTATTTTAATTTTTAATTATTATTATTTGTTTAATAAATATGCAAAATATAATAAATAAATAATTTTGAATCGTGTGATATAATTTATTTTAATTTTAAATGTATGATTTTAAGTATAATTATAAATATGTTTATTTAAATTACTGTTTAAGGATAATATTTATATTTATTTTTTTATCATGCCGTATCCTAGTCGTATCTGTATCTTAATTTTTTAGAATTTGTCGTGTCCCCGTATCCTGCCGTGTCGTATTCTCATGTCTATGCTTCTTAGCTTTAAAACTTAAAAATTAATAAATAAAAAAATACTTGTAAATCATAATACGTAAATTTTAGCTTTTTTATATTCACACTGCACGCACACCATAATCTACACCACAACTGGTTGCACACTCGAATCCTAAAAAGCAAAATGCCAAAAGCAGAAAGTTCAAAATCGAAATCAAAAACTTGAGAGAGAAAATTAAAAAGAGAGAGAGAGAAAATTAAAGAGAGAGATATTTATGTTTTGAAAACATAAATCTCAGAATGAAGGGAGGGAGGAGGAGATTTATAGATAAATAAAACATAATATTTAAAAAAATAACTTTTTTTTTATTTTTTAAATTTTTTATTATTTAAAAATGGGTAGAACCCTTAGGGTCGTCTGATTCTGTCTCATAGTCTTTAGAGGTGAAATCCAACTGCTTAGATTTAAATTTTATATTTTTTTTACCTTTGGGTCGGTTCGACCGTCGAACCGATCTAAACGGTCCAAATTTTCATAAGCTTCGGCTTCTAGAAGTAACGGGCTTGGGTCTTGACCTCTGGGGGGGTGCGGAAAAAGACCATGGGTCGATTACGGGCCTGATGGAAATATCATATCCGTTAGGCGTCAGTTTTAGGTTGGTGGCATGGGGCAAGGCTAGGGCATTGCTTTACTCGTGTCGAGATACTGTGTCCATGAGCCATTATACTAAGTCGTGTCTAGCCCGACACGTGGCCTGGTGACCTAGGCACCACATGACATGAGCCGTTTTGTGAGTAGTCTCGATACTAGCACAAGCATGTGTCATTCTCGTGCCGGGCTAGGCTTGGATAGCTCGATTCGTTTGATACCTCTAGGCACAACCTGACATGGAAGTCATGCTATGCCATGCACAACTTCCATGTCGTCTTGGATCATGTTGGATCATACTGGTTTTGTGGATAACATCACCATAGGCACCATCAATTGGCCCTCGCCACCACCACTACACATCGATGACCCATCACGATAGAGACAAAAATAAAACTATAAAATAAAAAAAGAAAAAGAAAAAAAATTAATTACATATACATTACACATCAGACTAGAAATATATAAACTATAACTATAAGTACAGTTAAAAAATTCAATAAACATTTTATTTCAAACCAAGGTCTTAGAAACAAACATAAAATAAAAATAATAAACAATAAAAAAATATATATTCATAAATCATAATCATAGTATCAAATGTGAATCAAAATCTTATTATATGAAAATATTATTCATAAAATAAATACATCAACAATTAACAATTAAACCTAGTGCTAATCGGTATCTGTATGTAAATCCACATCATCATATAAATATATGATGACATTGCTAGTGGTGGTCTCAATATTCTTTAAGTCTCATGAGTTTGTCAGTAACTCTTGTGCTCATGTTCTATCTTGAATATCATAATCTCGAATATTTTTAGTCTTTCATGCACATATAAAAAGCAAACTATGATTCTATGTTAGATATTGGAAGAGTTAATCGGTCTCATGTCATCTTTAACAATAAGAGATATGTGGATTTATATGATTTTCATAATAGTAGTGCTTAATTATTATTTAAGTACTGAGAATGTTCTCTTCTATTCAACGGACTATTCTGTTGTTTTTTTTTCTCATTAATTGAATAGATTAGCCATCATCTCTGAATATGATATCCATATCTGTACTTGGAGCCTGACTACAATTACTATCATACCTAGTATTGGAATTTGTAAATAAGTTGATTAATTTTTTATGAATGAAATCTATAGGTTGGTGGTCATGGTTTATGCACATGGATATGATTATCAAAATATTTTTATCCCTTTCATCTTAACTCTAGGATCATACAGACAACCAGAAAATAAAAGATAAAATGGTGAACCAAAACTTTAAAAATATTTAGTTTTCTCATTTCAATGACAATGACAATAAATGTTGGGTGACTTTTAAACTTGCTAAACATATTACTAATGTTGCATATGTATTCGAGTGCAATGTAAGTAGTATGAGTGTATACAGATAAACATATTTTCATCGTGTCATAAAAAATTTTTAGGAATTTCGTAAAAGAAATTTTTATATTTTGGTTAGATTTGAGTGCAATGCTATGTGGTAGTAGTATATATAGACGAACACATATCGTCATATCAAAAAATCTTTAAGAATTTTATAAAAGAAATTCCTATATATTAGTCATATTTATCAATAATAAGTTCATCACTTTTACTATTGATACAATTAGATATTATTTGTATCAAACATATGACTTTAACATTATGTAATTATAATTATTTTTAGACTTGCAGATAAACATAGATTACTAAACTATTATAATTTGCTTGACGTCCTAAGATATTTTAGTGAATTTATAATGTGAGGGAAATACTATTTATTTCTACTTGTAATATCAAGTTAATAACATGACACATGCACCTAATATTAATAATTTTACTATGGGTCATTCTTTAATGCTCCTAACAAACATACTAATAGTGACTTTATATTATTTTTAAAAGTAATGTTAAATATTTTATTTTAAATGTTATATTCTCTATAGGTTCTCGTTATGGGTGCTAATGTTGCGAGTCGAGTTCGAGTTCAACTGAGCTTGAGTTGAGCTTACTCAAGTTGAGCTCGACTCGACTCATTAATATTTTAAGTCGAGCTCGAGCTCGAGTCAAGCTTACTTGAGTTAAGTTTTATCTGAGTTTTGATCGAGTTGAGTTCGAGTAGTTTGCGAGTTGTTTCATTTCATTTGTACTCCTAATTATTATATATCCAACTAACTTATAAAGAAAATTAATTAATTTTAAAATTAATATTTTTATAACTAAATAAATAATGAAAATTTATAATTTTTTAAGAATACAAACTGGTATATATTATTTATCATATCCTTTAAAGTAAAGATATCAAATTTAAAAAAAAAGTTTCAAAATTTTATATACAAATTATTTTTGAGTTTCTTGTGAGTTTTTTGAGTTGAGTTACGAGTTGCTCGACTTGATTCATTCGAGTTGAGTTTTGACTGAGTCAAGTTCAAGTAGCTTTTGAGTTATCTCATCTCATTAGTATCCCTAGTCATCGTCATGTACTCATATATTATATGACTATCATGATGATGGATAATCTCATGAAATTTAAAAATTTTTTCATTTAGTTTTAATGTAGAATCTATATAGTTGGTGGTGAGACATACAAATGATACCTTATTATGACTAGTCTAGATATTGGATATCACAGACATCACTTCATTATATATTCTAGATTTATTAATTATTAATTATTTTTATAACTTATAATATTTTATTATGTCATTTTTATATCTGGACTTAAGAATTTTATGATAAGCAAGCTGTAAGTAGGTCTGTATGATACTTATTATCCTATGATCCTCCGAAAATTTAATTGAAAGATGTGTAATCTTAATCAGCTTGGCTTTGCCTTCCTTCCTCAATCATCGTGGTATATGAAGGTTTCAAAGAAACTGAATTAGATTTAACTTTAAAGTTTTTATTGCTCAGTTGGGTTTGTCTGATATCCAATATATCATATTTTTTGATGTATTAATTGGTATGTATCTATAGGTGGTCTGTGTCACTTGTATTTCTATATGTATATATTTTTTGATAATACATTGTGTTAATTATATATTGACTCATCTAGAATTTTTAAGTTTTAATATCGTAAAGTAAGTTTAAATTATTAAAGTTCGTGTTTTTTATTTTTTAGACATTTGAGTTTGTGTTAAGACAATTTGAAAAGATATAATTTTGGTATCGGATCTTATCTTATAGTTATAATTACTATTTATATTTAAATCGATATTAATTTTATTATTATTATATTCACTAGTAGTGTTTGTATATTTTTTTAGTTTAAGTTTATAAAAAATTAATTTATATTTATAAACAAATAAAAAACTACTCGAATTTTGGTACCATTAGGCTTAAACGTAACTGCAACTAGAATCGATGCTTGTGACTTGTGATTTGAATTGTAATAAAAAAATATTTTCTCATTATGAGTTCAAACTTTATAAGGATAGGGCTGCAGAGAAAAAATTAGAGAAAAAAAAACTCTAAGTTAAGAATGAGAGAGAGAGAGATACAATATAGGAGAGGAGAAAGATATAGATATAAGAATGAAAGATTATAAATAATTAAGCTAAATTTATATATTTTTTTAAATTAAAAAATTATATATATATTTTTGATCTTTTTAATATTTTAATAGGTAGAAATCCGACACTCGTCAGATTTCTACTCCTAGCCATTTGAATTAATGCCAATGTCATGATCTAATTAGTTTTTTTTTTAATTTTTTTTATGGGAATGTGGATGTATGTGCCTGAAAATGAAAGAGACTGCTGTAGCTGTCAGGCTTGTGTGCCCGTTCGTCTCATGGTAGGCGTAGGCCATGGTCGTAGCCATTGCATGGACAGAAGTCCCACAACATGACGACCATGAACTTGGGTCATGGTCGTAGCCTTTGTGTGGACACAAGTCCCATTAAAAAAAATGAGTTCGGGTATGGGCTGGTCATGGAAATTAGGTTATCCCTAGTTTTTTGTGACTCATGGTCCATTCCTAGTCCTAGGCCATGGTTACTATATCAGTGGACTGTGCCAATGGACTAGACATATGGGTCGTGTCTGACTCTGCATGAGGCATGACAGCCTATGACATAGCACGCCATGTCTCGTGCCTTGGGCCGGCATGACTTATGCCTAGGCATGGTTTTGGGCCGTGTCGTGTTGGGCTAGGCACGACTTAGTTGGGCTGTGCCTAGTGCCTTGCTCAGGCCGTGCCTCAGCCCTCGGGCAATATTTAGGCCACTCGACGGACTTGACACCTCAAGATATGGTTATTATCTATATCTATATTAAATTTATTATAGTTATTTTCATTATTTATTAATTTGTATATTTTTTTAATTTATAAATAAAACTAACAACTTACAAATAAAAAAATATGTTGTAACCCCAATTGCTTTATTGTTGTATACTTTTCTTGATATCATCTCTGTAATCTACTAAAATTTCCATTTGTAACTTGTACCATCTATGAATAAATTAAATATAACAGTAAAAAAATTACAAAAAAAAACACAGGGAGAGATGAGAGGGAATTGCATGAGCAGAGAAATTCAAAGAAATTAGAATGAATTTCATAAAATTTCTAATCTTTATTTATAGAAATTTTTAAGAATAAAAAATTATATATTTTTTATGTTTTTTATTTTTTTTATATAATTTAAATGACTAAAATTTCAATAACTATTTGATTTTTGATATATAGTAGTTGGAAATAATCTGATGACTATTTTTTTAAACAAAATTATTTTTTTAAAGGTAGCGAAAGCGATAGGCTATGCCTGTCAATGTCATTATTGGCTTCCTTTATGTGAAGATGCAACGAGCATTCGACTTTGGTTGGGCCCCAAAGGCCTAGAATGGAAATAGGTGGTCATGTAAGCCAAACCTTGTTTACATGGCCATTTTTTTTAAAAACCCAGCCTTGTTTGGTTGTTAACCAAAAGGGTGTGACCACTGTCCTGTGACCCATTGGCCACTCGTGCTTAGCCATGGGTCACCATATTGGTGGACCATGCCATCGAAACAGACACATGGGCCATGTTTGACCTAACATGTGCATGACTGGCTCAAGCCCAGCATGACATGAGTCGTGCGTTGGGCAAACACGGTCAAGGTCTAAGTACGATTCTGAATTGTGACGTCCCATCCCGGAGCTGCCCAACCCACTTCGTATCTTTATAAAAAATTTATTAAGATATTCTAAGATATCTAACAAACAATATGAGTTACATATTTTTTGTTTGTGAGCAGACTTTAAAAAAATATAAATATATGTGAGATACTATTAAAATTATACATACATGATATTGGAGTTATATGTTGATTACTAGCAGATGATAATCAATTATTGATGATTCAGATTGTGAAATAAGAATTTTATTTTAGAAATTAATGAAGATTTTCAATCATATAACAAACATATGTTTGTCTTTGTACACTCACACCACATGTATTGTATTTTAATGTATATGCAATATTAATAATATGCTTAACTTGTATAGAAGACATCTTGATTTTACTATCATAACTATTAAGATGGAAATTAAATATTTAAAATACTAGATATTTACTATGTCTTTTTATTATTTGGGTGTCTGCATGAATCATAAGATTAATGCTGAATGTGTAGAAAGTTTTTTAAGATATATATCCATATGCATGAAGTAAAAGAATATGATGATTTGATTCATAAAAAATTATTTAACATATTTATATATTATGATACCAGATATGATATTTGTAGTGAGGTTTTGAACATGGATTTGGGTATCATATTTGGAGATGATGTCTTTTCTATTTAGTTAGTAAAAAGGTAAATGATATGGTAATCCATCAATTAGAGCAAGTTTTATAGGTACTTAGATACTGATTATTGTTTAATTTTGTGATATGATGATATTAAAAATTTAAATGTATTAGATTATTGGAAATTATACAAATATATATTTTTTATATTATCTAAGATGAGATGTGATCTATTGATCTCTCTGGCATGTAACATGATATCAGAGTATTTTTTTTATTATTATGGATGTAATTTTAGTTTGGATTTTCATATTAGAATTATATATCATACAAGTACTTTCATACTTAAAGGATTAGAAAAATAAAAATATGAGTATTCAGGATAGAGTGGAAGAACTGATAATGGATGATAATTTATATGACATCGAGGATATCAAGATTAGCGCAAATCAGAATCAGATGTAATGATTCGAACCATACTACTAACACAAATTAATTGTAAATATTAGATTAAGTCACTTAGATGACACAAATATAATGTATTTGTTTATTTATTTTACTGATGTAGATATTTATGTTTTTTATATTTTATTATTTATCCTGTAATACTCAGTCCTGATGTTAAAAAAATAAAATACATGTATATTTTTTTATTGAGTAATGATTTAATGAATATAATTAATATTAATTTATATTGTAGTTTATTTTTTAATTTTTTAAAAAATATATATTTTTAAATTTTAATTTTCATGCTATTGGCACCGATCAAAGTGTCTGCCTCGTGCCCTTTGGCAGTGAGCATTGACCACTGGTCAGGCCTCGACACTGCACCCTGGTCCCTTGGTAGTGGGACTTGCCTCTGCTTGTTGTGCTACCAAATTGCCACTAGCTGCATTGACTGACACTGGTTAGGCCCTAGGTCACCTGACTATTGGCCAGTGGCAATGGCTTTATCCTACCTGTCTTGGGGATTCTCGATATGACCCGTTATGCTTGATTCATTTGGACTTGCTGTCGGGCAGTGTCGAGCTAATCAAAATTCCAGTCGTGCTAGCATGCTAAGAAGCACAGACACAGACACGAACATGAGGATACGACACGGCAGGATACGTAGATACGACAAATTCTAAAAAACTAAGATACGGATACGGCTAGGATACGGCATGATAAAAAAAATAAAAATAAAAATAAAAAATATTAATTATAAATATTAGGTATTTTATAAAATTTATTAAATTAAATTAAATTAAAATATTTTATTATATGAAATAAATATATATTATTTATTTTATAAAATAAAAATATTTTATTTTATTTTATTAAAATATTTTATTTTATTTTATAAAAATATTTTATTTTATGTACATCCCCACACAAATACGCCCGCCCCTGCCTCCCTCTCAAACACGTCTTTTCCTGTCTCTCCCCTCAATTCGCGTCGCCCCTGTCTCTCTCCTCAATTTGCGCTGCCTCTGCCTCTCCTCTCAATTCGCGCCGCCTCTTCCTCTCCCCTCAAATCGCGCCCGTTCCTGCCTCTCCCTCAAATCGCGTCCGCTCCTTGCCTCACCCTCAAATCGCGCCCACTCCCTTCCAGTGGCCAACGTCGCCCATGCGGCAACGTTGGCCACCCGACGTCGTCGGACGTCGGGCGCTATAGGCATGGATACGGCTACCGTCTGCTGACGCAACCATCCGATATGCCACGTGGCGTATCGGATACAAATTGTGCAATGATACGCCACATGGCGTATCGGACACGTATCAGTGTCGTGTCCGTGTCGTGTCCACGTGTTCAGGTGTCAAATATATTTATTCAATTCATATAATTGTTAATTTCTTGTTGATCGATCAAATTATAAAATATTTTATCTGAGATCGATTTTTGGATTTATCTTTATTTTATTATTTGTATGATCCATATATTCGGAAAATTACTTTGGCCGAGAGATTCTTGCTAAATTAGGTTTGATGATTGTGTCAAATAACTGTGAGTTTTGGTATCATCATAAAGTTGCAACATCCACTACATCGCTAAAGAAAATGAACTTTTTTTTGCAACTAAATTGTCTGACGTCCGAAGACATCAATATCGAAAAAATGAAATACAGCATTCGATGTACATGGATGTTTAACACTACAGTGCAGCGGTGCACTGTGCCTCAGTCCAACCTCTGTCAATTACAATCACTATTGATTCTAAAAGTTGTGGTGTCATCCTCGCATCATAGTGCTGGTGCCAATTTGTCAAAAATTGCTTTCTGATACTACGTTACCTCTAGGCTTGGATTTGTTGAATATGCATAGTAAAGAGAGGTAGGAAAATTTGTGTAAAAGTAAAAATCAAATTTTTTTAATTTTTTTTTAAAATTAATACATGGTTTTATATATATATATATATATATATATATATATATATATATATATATATATATATATATTAGTTTGAGATAACTCACAAGTTAGATACTCCCAAACAATAAAGAAGAAATTATGGTTCAATAGTTAAATTAATGCTTAAACATTTTGTCAGTGAGAACTTATTTGGATACAACTTGTTGAATGCATTGTTCTTTTTATGTACCTATTAAAATATTTGATAACTCACCAAATGGAGGTGGTTGTACTCAGTGCTAACAATTGTGGGTTGAGATCGGCCATACTCATCATGAATGCTAACAATAATGTGTCAATTATTTCATTTTGATCATGAACCACACATGGAGCTTGTTATTTATTGAAAAATTTAATGTATTGCTTTTTTTATATAACTAGTTTGTCAGGTTTTCTAATATTTGCAAATATTTTAGGTGAGGCACAAGAAGATCGGCCAGACAGAATTGTTTGACTTGTTTTGATTACAATGTAATCTTGATTTCAATCTTTCTCTATCTCTCTCTCTCAAATTTATTGATATGCTTGTGCCGCATTAATTGACTTGTGAGTAGATGTGTTTTATAATATTTTTGTATCTTCACTTGTTTGGTTCGTTCTTCTTTTCATATTCTTATAAAAAGATGAAATTTATTAAAATTGAATATAATTTAAATAAATACTTGCATGTATTATTTAATTACAAGCATGATAAAAGTCTATAATATAAATAATAAATAAATTTAATTTGAGCACACTTATATTACGATCATTACTACACAAATAAAAATTGTATAATATTTTTTAGATAATCATTGATTTTTGGGCTAGTGTGCTTGTACCTCAACTTTTCTCACATTTAGATGTTCTTTCCTTGGATTTACCCTAGGTAAGTTTGTGTGAGAGATCTCTCCAATTGATTGGTGAGAGGTGATTCTCTCTTATTTTAAAAATCTACTATCTCGAGGTATCTTTGTTCTTAAATAATTAGCAATAAATTTTATTTAGTAAGTAATGTATAATTAATTAGGAATTCAATTAATAAATAATGTACAACTAATAAAAAAATAGGGTTTTCAAGATTTTCTTAAAATAATCTACTAATTAATTTTAGTAGACTTGTAAGTTATAAAAATTGAATTATCATAATTTTTTTTTGTTGAATTATAATTTATCTTAGTTTGCTTTTTTGCTCATATAATACTGAATTGGAATTAATGTCACTTGCAACTTGATTATCAAAGCAAAAAGTGATAGGACATGAAACTGTGATATGTTTTATTAAGTATATGATTTAAATAAACTCATAAATAATTATAATCATGATTCTTTATTATGTTTTTGTATGATATAATCTCAAAAAAAATCTTTTAATAAATTTTGGTTAATAACAACTAAATTCTAATTTGAATCATACAAATCAAATAGCTAAGAATATATATTGTAAATAAAAAAAATTGAGCTTCAATACTTTTTTTCATGAATTTGAATGTGATGAAAGATGTGATTTTTTTTGTGTATTTTTCTCATTTAGTAATTATTAATATATTTAAGTTTTTTTATAATTCTTATATACCTAGTATATTAAATACAAATATTTGTATCAATAAAAAGATTTACCTTCAACTCTTTTGATATCTTTGCTAGTGAACTATCTAAAATGTTAAATTCTAGAAGAATATTCATCTTATATTTTCTTTGAGATTGAATGATTCATTGATGATTACATGCAATTCAATTTATAAAAAAGTGCTAGAATTTCAAAGATTATCTTTTAGGAATTTTCTAGAACGGTTCATTAAGTTGATTAATTCATAACATATTTTTATTAATAATAATATTATAAACAATAACTTAGAAGGGATAAATTTTGTAGTATGAACTTCTCTATAAAATAAAAAAATTGAAATGAACTTGTATCACAAAAAAAATCCCACTCAAAAATTTTTTAAACTAAATTTTTATAAATTATTTCATGGCATTTGAAATTAGGTGAATGCTCTTTTTGTTATACAAGTTTTAAAATTAAGGATATTTTCATCAAGAAAATTAGGTGAATGCTCTTACACACACACACACACACACACATATATAAATATATATATATATATATAATATATTATTTAAGATCTCTATGAAGAAACATATGTTTTACATTGAGTAGATAGGTATATGGTAGGACCCTAGTTGATGTCATGCATTTTCATTGTGAATATTGTTAAGGAGGTGAAAAAAGCATCATTCTCCTTTGCACTAATGGTATTTATGTGGTGAACGATTTTTCCATATTTTTTTATAAACATTGTTGGTCGGCATAACAATTCCCTTATTTGAAATTGTCAAATTTTTGTAGAGGTAGTTCCATTCCTTTACCATTAACTAATATTCACATAATTCTATACCTAATTCTTTCACTAATGCTCAATTAAACATTTCTCAAATACTTTGCCTTTCAATCAAAATGAATTTATTTTATGAGAGGTCGTACTCAATGCACAAGACTCTCATTTAGTGTGAGGTCTAAGAGAGATTAATATCTTGATAGCGTTATCTTCAAAGCTCTGAGAGACTCCTTCTGATGAGTCTCGAACTTGAGACCTACAATCCTTTAATGAATAAACTTGAGGCCTATAA
Source organism: Sapria himalayana (assembly GCA_029783825.1). Lineage (NCBI taxonomy): Eukaryota > Viridiplantae > Streptophyta > Magnoliopsida > Malpighiales > Rafflesiaceae > Sapria > Sapria himalayana. The sequence goes on along the minus strand of JAREIK010000185.1, from coordinate 235,309 downwards.
CTTGATGATTTTTCAGGTGATTAATCATCATAATATTATTCTCGTTCAAATATTAGTTTTGGCATTCATCATGAGATTTGATATATTTATATTTATGTAATTACATACTATGTATAGAAATATAATGAATAATATTAATATAGCACAAAAATTAGTTCACATTGCTAAGAATTATTGAGAAGGAAATATGATCCTTATACTTGATATTAAAAAATATTTTATCATTTAACTTAGCAGTTTGTAATAATCTTTTTGAAAAACTTTAGCTCCCCAAGATTGGATTAACCTTATTATGAATTGCATTATTAATTTAATAACTTTTCAACACACTTTGACTTTCCAAATCCTGAGATCATTCGCTGGTGCTCACAATTCTTTGCCTAGATTGTTCACTATTATTCACATAATTTTATGCCTTGATCATTCACTCATGCCCAGATCTTCCTATCCAAATAATGTTACTAGTGGAAATATAATGAATAACATTAATGTAGCCGAAATATTAGTTAACATTGTTGAGACTTATAGAGAACAAAATTTGGTCTTTACACTTTATGTAGAAAAACATTTCATATTTGAATAAGAATTTTTAATGATCACTTTGAAAAACTTTGTTTTCTCATAGGATTGGCTTAACCTTATTTAGAAATTCATTATTAATAATTAGTGCGGAGGTGTTTTGACTTTTTCTATTCGAATCATGGACTCCATAATGATCTGTCTAAATGTAATTGAGCCCTAATACATTATGTACATTTATTTTTTTTCCCCAACTAAATATGTTTTGTTTATTTATTCAATTCAGGGAGGATGAACTTGTTGATCCAAAACAGTATCTTGAAGTTTCCTGCAAGCCAAAGTGTGTTGGAAAGTTATTAAATTACCTGGTATGTTAGGAATATTAATATGTTCTTATCTTGATCATTTGATTTTGGATTTGCTAGGGTTCTTGGGCATCAATTTCGTGGAGTTCTGATAGTGGTTCAATTTTGTTATCCTCCTAAACCTTGCATTGCTCCCAAGGTGGCCCATACCGTGCTAGGGTTCTTATAATATATATTTATAAATATATGTGTGTGTGTGTGTGTGTTTGTGCGTGCGTGTGTGTGTACTGGTACATCTCACATGTTGAGTATTTCTATCTAAGATAAGACATTAAAATTCAAAATAAAATAGAAATCAACATTAAATTTTAATACCCACTCTTAATCTGATGTGTACATATCACAACATGCAGTATAAAGGAAATGAATGACATCTCCAATTTTCTATGCATCTTCGTGATTGTATATGTAAATTGATTTGTGATTGGCACATTAGATATAATTATAAAATTATCTTTGATTTTTTCACATATGAAATAATAATTGATCTTGATGTATTTTGTCTGTTTAAGAAATACTAGATGAATAATCATGTGTCAATGTGTTTGACTATTATAATAAAATGCTATTGGCATCATGTCTAATGTGACATTTTATTTAAAAGGGGATTGATCTATTGAAACTCACATATAACTAATATTATAATTTTGTATTATGTTTATGTATTTGATCATGAAATAAAAATTTATTGGTTATTCTTTCTGGAGATAAAATTATTTTGAAGAAAAATATAAAATACGATGATATCTTTCTCATCTTTATCTGCTTAAGAGTTTAATTAAAATTTTTGTAGGCCTCTACTCTGTTATATTTATGATATTTGAAAGAAATTTGACATCTTGGAGTTTCCTTTACTGATTTAAGAATCAAAAGAACTATATCAATATGATTTAGTTTGAGATAATCTAATTAATAATTATCTATATTAATATCATAAGTGATATTTGGTATAGTAATTATTAAATATGTAAATTTTTTCTTATATCAGGAAGAATTAATTAAAGGTCGGTATCTATAAATAAGTATACACTCTGATCAAGTAGTGAGACTACTATGCATCTCAACATGTCAAGCCCGAATACAATATATAGAGATAGAGCATAACTCTTCTAAAAATAAAAATTATATCACCTGAATGAGTGATCTCAATACTCTTAAAGTATCTGATACATTTTAAATTTATTATATGAAATATAGATTACAAGAATAATTTCAATTGAAATTTATTTAATTGATCATCACTGATAATAAAAAGATCGACATGCACCACTAATAATACATATTATCCCTATAACTCACAATAATAAAAACATAAAAAATCTTGTACACATCTCGCAACACTAAAAGTAGTAATTATGAAGAGTAATATTTAAATTATATTCTAAGAGATTGTCTCGGATCTCAAATAGTCTAGTCTTGTCTAAAGCATTTGCTTGCAATGTCTGGGATTGTAAAATTTGATAGTTGTATAAATATTTTATTCGAAATAAATAATTTTTTATAATGGAAAAATTATCATGTTTAATTGATAAAGAATCCAACCATGAGAAATAACAACACAACACAATAATTTAATAGTAATAATCATGGTAATAGGAGAAATGATATCTTAATAATTCATAGAATATATCTGTGTGAGCTTTTTAACTACTAACATGAATTTGAGCCGATCAACTTTTTTTTTAGATTTAGTGTTCACTATATATATCCATTTGCATTCTACCACATATTTACGTGATAATTTTGAAATAAAATCTTATCTATCATTAGAAGTGGTTATATTTTATTCATTCAACATAGTCCATGATTATTCTTGATGATAAAATGACTCATAGAGTATCTTGGATAATATAACTATTAAGAGAAAATAAAAATTAACATATGTAGCATATGTAAAATGAGAGAAAAAATAATTATGATAATGTATGCTGAGCAGGATACATATTTGATTACTTTTGTAGAGTAATCAAAAATACCAAGCTGAAACTCTGAATCAAATATTGGAATTATCAAATCTTATAATTAGTCTCATTGTGCGAAATTCACATCTCATGCCTTGTAACACACTCACTAGAAATCTCTCTTGCTTACGCAAATAGGAGTTAGAACAAAATCATAGTTTGATGAGGTACTAGGAGATGTCATACAACTTTCCTCAACACGAAACACGACGGTAGGGCGAGATGCACGAACATGTGCAATTGTTTTTTTGTGAGGGGTGACAACTAAGCCTTGTGGGTGTCACACCACTATAGTGATTAATGATACGTTTTTTTTGGATTGAGTCATTGAAAATGAATATATCTTCAAAAGAGCATCATGCCATGGATGAAAAAGGGCATATCATTTTGGGTATTGAAGTACACAAAGAATCCATTCTTAATAGCAAAAGTAGCCATCTTATCTTTTCTAGGTGATAAATTCGGAACAAAACAAGAACACCCACATAATTTGGGTGGAAGAAATAGTTTTTTTTTGCGGAATACATAAGTTGATATGAGACATGACTTGAAACGATATAATATGATATTTAATTGATCAAAAGATTAGTAATTAAATTTATTTTTCTCTAAAAATATATAAGAATAATTTTATATAGTTGAAGTATGATATCTATTTTGGTGACCCATATCAGCTCCTCAAAAAAGCTAAAATATTAATATGAAATATATTTTAAAATATAGTTACTTAATATCTTAATATTGCCCATAAATTATTTTTTTACTATTTGATTATATTTTAATAAAAATGGATAGAATCTGAAATCTTTTCTTAGAAATAGCTAAACATGTATATTGAGTAAAATTATTAACAAACACAAAAAAATATCTCAAATCATCATATATGATAATCTTATAAGATCTTGTATATTTTAATGAATCAAATAAAATAAGTCATTACTAATATCTTTGTGAGATATTAGATATAAAATTCTAGAATATTTTCTTAAATAATATGTCTCAGAGTTGATATAAACTAGTTTATTTCATGATAAATGTCTAAGTTGTAAATACATAACAAACGAGTCAATGATGGGAAAACATTGAGAGGATATTTTGAGGATGGAAAAAATAGGTTTTATTTATCTCGTTCAATCCTCAGGAAAATTAGATGTATTATTTGTTGATCATGCATAATAATTTAAAAAGAATAAATGTTATATTTTTATTGATTAATAAAATAACTGACTAAAAATAAATCAATAAAACTCATGTTCAAAAAGGATTTGTGTTAAATAAATTCGACATTAATATTATAATGCCTATTAACTAGTATATTGATCTCATTGGCCACAATAATAGCGAATGCTTTGAAGTCAACAAATGAGAAAAATGTAGCTCAATTAAAGTGTTGTCTTCGAAGTTTATGACCCAAAAGTCTTGAGTGAGTCAGAGAAAAAATAGTATAAGTATCTTTAGTAGAAGTATCTACTAGAGTTGGCAAGTGTAGCGAGATCAGTAGGTATACGCTTAGAAGATCTAGCTCGAGTTGATCTTGTAGTATGTTGTAAAACCTCTTAACCTCAAAATGTTGCCCTTAACTCAGAACATAATATCCAACACTTCTCGTAGGTGTATCTTAATTACTCATAAAAAGAGAAAGTAATAGTTAGCTTGTTCCATCTAGAAGTTTTTTATTGGCTCTCTCATAGTCACTATTATGAGAAGGAATTGTGGTGGCATGTATGACCATTTTGACTCTGCTAGTTATAAATGTAGTTTTAATTATCTGAATTATTCTCTGATAAATTTTTAGAACGTTTGGGATCACATTTTTTCACGAAGGATCTTAGCCTTTAAAATAATTTTTCTTTCTTCCAACAAAAGCAAATAATGATATTTATAAATTTGATCATCCAATCTAGCAAACATAGCTATGTCTATATTACATAATGGATAAATTAATATTGATTAGTTAATATGTATGCCAATAAATAAGTAATTTTTTCGTCCCCCTCATCATAGCTCTCTCAAACTCAACCCATACTATTTCTTGACTCATATAGAATTCTCAGAGCCTGGGGATGGAGTAGGTAAGGCTCTCGTCCCAATTATTTAATTGGTAGTGATATATCTAGCAAGCAACTTGGTGAAGTTAATCTGACATTCTTGGAGATCGAACTCGTGTCCACATGATTAGAGCATTAATCTTCTTTTGCTGATAGGACCATCATGTAGTTGATCGCCGTCAAATAAATAATATTATCATATTAGTAAAATATTTTAGAAGAATATATCAAAATTGATAAATCCCAATCATTCTCACAAAGATAATTGAACAAGCAATATTATATTAATTACCAATCACTTGCATGAAACCAATCATAAATGAACAAGTAATTGGTCTTATTCAAGTAGATCATGTAACAAGTGATTTACATATCATTGACTTAAAAAATAAAATTTTATTGATATAACTTATATTAGATATGTATTTGTCTTAAGTTTTCATTGAGTTATTCTTCATGATCTGATATTGATTATCATCATTTTTATTATTAAATACCAAAGTTTTAAAAGGCGAAAGCGTTAGGCGAGACGTTTTTGTGTTCGTGAGGCGAGGCGTTGAGGCGTAAGCTTTTTGAGCCTCACATTATATAATTAGAGCTCTAAGTTCACGACGCCATTGTAGGTATGATCAGTTAGGCAAGGAGTAGCAGCCGTTGCCGCCTCTTTTCGCTGGCGGAGACAATCATCATCAGCCGCAGCTAAAGAGGGAGTCAAGTCTGCCTGCTTGACTCCCCATCTAAGCAAACAAAGAGGGGGAGAGCTTGAAGAGAGATTGGATGAAGAGATGAAGAAGAGGAGAGAGCGCGACATACCTGGAGATGAACCCGAGATGAGATTGCAACTAGATAAGTATTCAGCAGTGGTCGCCGCCGGGTTTAGTATTCGACCTTTTCTCCCAAAACAACTTGCGATTTAATTTGCCAAAGAGTTCAATCGGTTGCTGTTTTAGGTTTTTTTTTTCCTTTTCTAAAGGACACGTAAGCTCCCAAAACACGTACGCATCCATCTTCAAGGCGTGAAAGGCGCGATCAAAGCGCGCCTCAAACACGCTTCATTGATGAAGGCGTACGCCTTTTATGAGGATCGCTTTTTTTCATACGCCTCAATGCGTTTTCTTCACGCCTCGCCCTGAGGCGCGCTTCAAGGCGCGCCTGGAAAACGCCTTTGAAAACTCTGTTAAATACCATGTAGCAAAGATAATAACCACTTGCACATTGACTATCCACAGCGCACGCGCGCGCGCACACACACACACACACACCATTGCACTCCAAGTCAAACATGTACAACAACCACTGCATAGTCACATGTCACCATTGTAGTCACGTGTCACCACTGTAGTCACGTGTCACCATGGTCACTAGTCAACACATACATAGTACACGAGTCACCATGGTGATCCCCTTTAGTTTCACCAATTACACAGCACCAACATGCATTATACATGTGTCACCATGGTACATGGATAACTACTGCCACTTGCGCAGCACCAGCATGCACAATCTCACAACTTGCACAGGCATGCATGCGGCTTTCACACTCAAATCACCACAGTGCACACTCTTCACTTGCATGCCTCGACTTACACTCCACTATTGAAGGGAAACTTACATTTGTATGACAATCCAAGTGAAGAAAAAATAACCATAAAATAAAATAGGAATCAACACTGATTTTCAACAATATAATTAGTGATTATTAGTATTAATATTTTTATCACAAATCATCTTGTACATATATTTATGAGTGACTAATAAAATTATAATATTTTTATATTTGTTCTTGTTGTTTTTTATAAATTATTTTTTTGCAAGGATAAAGATATGTTTATAAGAAATGAAGTTGTTTTTATCATTCATATAAAATGCTATTTGGCACTCATAAGTATTACATAAGATTGTATTCAATATATAAGATTTTCATTTGGTATAAAGTTCGAGATAAGTTAATGTCTTGATAATTTTATCCTAAAAAATTAGCGAGATTATGTTTGATGAGTTTCAAATAGATGTGTCAAATGGGCCGGGCTACCGGGCGCGACCCAGTACCCTGGCTCGAGGGCACGTGAATTCGTCATGACCCAAACCATGCCCCATTGGTCCATTTTACCTAGTGCTAGCCTGAGCCCGAGGGTTCTAGAAGTATAAGTTTTGGAACATGTGATCATTAGGGTCGGTTTGATGGTCGAACTGATACAAACAGTCTAAAAAAATTTAAATATTGATCTTTGGATTTCGCCCTTAATAGCTAGGAAGTAAATTCCAACGGCCCTTAAGATTCTGGTCTAATTTAATTTTTTTTTTCAAATTTATAAACCTCCCCTCTCATTCATTATTTTAAGTTTTTTACATTGTTTTTTCTCTCTCTCATATTTTCTCTCTCTTTGTCTCCTCTTGACTCTAATTTTTTTCTCACTTTTTGCTTTTGAAACATGGGTGTGGCCTGTGGCCCGTGGACTGTAAGTGTGACCTATCTATTGCAGTGCGGACATTAAAAAGGTAGTTATTTTACGCATTACGATTTATGAGTATTTTTATTATTATTTAGTTAAGTTTTATTTTTAAATTTTAGTTAACATTACTTAAAATTTTAAACTTTTAGAATTAATTTTTAGTTTAATTAATTTTAATTAATATATTAATTTAAAAATATTAAATACAATATAATTAAGAAATAAATAAAAAATAAAAATAACAAATAATAATGTTAATTATGATAATAAAATTAATTTAAACGTAAACATAAAAAATTATAATATAGATAATAAAAACCTACGGAAAAGTTTGAGACTATCAAAATTTTGATTTTTTTTGGTCGTCTCGACCCAAATATTTAAAAAATAAAAAACTAGAAGAACATCTATAATTTGGACTCACTTTAATATAATATAAAATTAAATATTAGGGGTGTCAAAGAAGAATCGACACAATATAAATATTATAAAAAAAAGTTAAGCTGTAAGAGGTCGTATGTGACTGAGCATCTTAAGAGGCATGCTGAATAATGCATCAAAAAATATGGTGTATTAGATCTAAGGCAAACTCAACTTAGCGGTGGATTCTTTGAGGCTGGATCTAGTTCAACCTCAATGTTGACCCCTTCATATATCACAATGAGTTAGTAAGTAAAGATATGATCAAACTGATAAATATGATGGTTCTTCTGATTAGGTTTTTAGAGGATCAAAGGGTATTCAGTTTCATGTAAGCTTATTTTCAGCCTGCATATCATATAATTATTAGGTTTGCATCTAGGAACAACATAATAAAATACTATAATTTAGAAAAAGAATAAATAATTAATGAATTTAGGGATTATAGTGATGTCCGTGACGTTTGATATCTGGACTAGTCACGATAAATCGTATGCATACCTTACCGCTCACTATGTAGATTCTAAATGGACATTAAATAAAAAAATATAAGGATTCTCATAGATTTTTCATCCTCATGATAATCCGACCATTTATGATTGCCTGATAAAAAGTATTAGAGAATATAAAATTTAAAATAAAATATATAGTATTACATTTGATAATGCATCTAACAACGAAATAGCTATTAACATGTTTGTTAGGACTATTAGAGATTGATTACTTGAAATATTTTTCATGTTAAATATATGTGTCACGTCATTAATCTCATTGTCCAAGTGAAGATAATGATTGTTTCTCTCACTTTAAAAAAGATATGTAACTTATTAAAATTTCTTTGTACATCTCATAATTAACAAGAGTTTAATATTCTTTGTTTGTCTATGAGTCTAAAGAAGAAATTCAAATCGGATATGAGATACAATTAGAATTATACATACTTTATGTTGAAGTCATGTGTTAGATACAAACTTGTGATATCTGACTACGTCATTAGTAAGAATGATAAACTTATTATTGATGACATTGATTGAGCTATATGAATTTAATATATGAAATTTCTAAAGATTTTTTATAACAATATGAATATGTGTTTGTCAATTTGTACTTTGACTACTTGTATTGCTTGTAAGTGCACATGTAATATTAATTGCATATTTAGGAAGTTTTGAGATAACCCGATACTTAGCGATATGATTGTAAAGATGAAAACAAAGTACTTAAAGTATTAGTCCATTATTTTATCTCTTTATTATCTGGTTGCTTGCATGGACATTAGGATTAAGGTAGAAGGGTTAGAGAATATTTTGACATATATATCCTCGTATATAAATTATGAAGATTAACCTGAAGTGTTCATTCACGAGAAGTTGACTGAACTCTTTACATATTACGATACTAGGTATTATGGTAGTAGTAGTGAGACTCTCATAAAGACCAACCTGAAGTGTTCATTCACGAAAAGTTGACTGAACTCTTTACGTACTACGATACTAGATATTATGGTAGTAGTATTGAGACTCCAAGTATGGATATCGATACTATATTCAAAGATTATTTTTTCATTTAGGTAACAAGGAGAAAATGATAGGGTAGACTTTTGAATAAGAGAGAGTTATCTCAGTACTTAGATGAAGATACTTAATATCATAATAATGTATGATCATAACTTTTAATATTGTAAAAAGATCATATTCAGTTCGTAAGACTTTCTTATCAAAGAGTTTGAAAGATATTAATATCCTGATAGTTTTATTCTCAAAATGTAGAGGAGATATATCTGATAAGTCTCAAATTTATGATCCATAATCTTTAGGCGATGATACTTATCGTCTAAGAAACACGAACACAGACATGGAAATACGACATGGTAGGATACGGGGACACGATAATTTCTAAAAAATTAAGATACGGATACGGCTAGGATACGACATGATAAAAAAAATAAAATTAAAAATAAAAATTATCTTATTTATAAATATTAGGTATTTTATAAAATAAATTAAATTAAATTAAAATATTTTATTTTATTTTATAAGGTAATATTTATAATTATTTTATTTTATAAAATAATATTTTATAATTATCTTATATTATATAAAAATATATATTTTTTATTTTATAAAATAAAAATATTTTATTTTATGCCAGCCCTGCATCCCCACAGATAGCGCCCGCCATTGCCTCTCCCTCAAATCGTGCCCGCCCCCTGCCATCCCCTCAAATCGCGCCCCCCCCCCCACCCTAAAATCACACCTATCCCCTGTCTCTCCCCTCAAATCGTGCTCGCCGCCTGTGTTGAGTGGCAACGTTGCCCATGCGGCAACGTTGGCCATTGGACGTCGTCCGACGTCAGTCACTCTCGGTATGGATATGGTAGCCGATGCAACCGTCTAATACGTCATGTGGTGTATCGGACACGGATTGATCAATGATACGCCACGTGGCGTATCGGACACGTGTCAAGGTGTCGGACACGTGGACACGGTTGTAGGGAGCTGTGTCTATGCTTCCTTGCTTATCGTATTAATGTAGAGGTGTCAAACGGGCCGGGCCGTGCCGGGCCGCCCCATTTTTAAGGCACGATCGTGCTTCCGTGCCGGGCCGGGCACGGTTTAAAAATGCCGAGCCCGGCACGGCACGGTAGGCCTTGCCGTGCCGGGCCCGAGAGGCAGGAAATTTATTTATTTTTTTAATATATTTAAAATTTTAGATATTGTATAATATTAAATATTTATATTTTTAAAAATGTTAAAATTAAAAATTACTTAAAAAAAACAAAGTTATATTTTTTTTAATATAAAATTAGTTTAAATTTTATTATAATTATTAATTATATAATAAAGTTATTAATTTTTAAAAGAAAATTTTAATCATAAAAAAAATAAATCAATACATTATGTTAATAAAAATAAAAATTAAAAAAAACATAAACAAAACAAATAAAAAATTATCAATCATCCATTTGAAACCGAAGGTCCGAACAAAACAAATATCAGTTTCAACACAACGTACAAACAAAGAGTACAATCAATAAAAACATCGAAAGCAAAAAACAGTAGATCATCATCAATCGTCAATAGGCATGTCATGAGAATCATCAGCCGCAACATCAAGATCAATATCATATGGATCATCATCATCGGCAATCAACTCCTCCGCCATTATAGTGGATGTGGATGCGACTGTAGTGCATGTCCCAGTCTCAGCTCCAGCACGATCATGGATGCTAAACCTCGATTCCTCCCAATCCTTCAAACAAGCCAAGGCCTCAACTATATCTCGACGTAATCTCGATCTCCTATCCGAAATTACGTTCACTGCAACAGAAAAAACAGACTCCGATGCTGCGCTCGACACCGAAAGAATCAGTAGATCCCGTGTCATCCTAGATAGCACGGGAAAGGTGGACTCATATGATTTTCATCACTGTAATAAATCAAGATTCTTAATATCAGAAAGTGATAGGATTGAGCAGTAATCGGTATCTAAGTACCGAGACAGCTCGCTCCTATGTGATGGTCCACCCCTATGTTTCTCCCTCGCTAGCTGAATGAAAAAATCGTTATCTCCGAATAAGGTATCAATGTCCGTAATCACGGTCTCACCACCACCACCACCACCACCACCACCACCATACTTATTATCGTAGTATGTGAACAAGTCAGTCAACTTCTTGTGAATGAATCCTTCAGGTGACTCTTCCAGGTTCATGCACGAGGAAATGAAAGTCAGGGTATTTTCTACCCCTTCTACCTTAATCCTAGGGTCCATGCATGCAGCGAGGCAATAAAGAGATGGAACGATGGACCAGTACTTCAAGTACTTGGTCTCCATCTCTGCAACCATATGGCTAAGCGTCGGGTCAGCTCAATATTTCCTAAACATGCTACTAATGTTGCATATGCAACAGAGTGCAATGCAAGTGGTAGGCGTATAAACCGACGAACACATGTTCGTCGTGTCATAAAATATCTTCAGGAATTTCATAAATGAAATTCCTGAAGCCTAGTCAATGTCATCAATAATAAGTTCGTCACTCTTACTATTGACGTAATCGGATATCACGTGTTTGTATCCCACACATGATTCCAACATCAGGTACGTGTAATTTCAACGATGTCACACATCCGATTGGAATTTCTTCTTCTTAAGATTCACAGACAAACATAGACTACCAAACTCTTGTTGTCTGCGAGGAGTGCGAATATATTTTAGTGCATTGTGTATATTATCCAACCCGGGGGAATACACCTTCATACCCGCTTGAACAATCAGGTTAATCACGTGACACATGCATCTGACATGAAAGATCTCTCCTAATGGTATATCTCTAATATTTCTAACAAACATATTGATCGCTACTCCATTATTAGAAGCGTTATCGAATGTGACACTAAAAATTTTATTTTGAATTTTATTTTCCCTAAAGATTTTCATCATACACTCAAAAATGGCCGGGCCATCATGAAGATGAAGAATCTCAGAGAATCCTAAAATTTTTTTATTGATTATCTAGTTAGAATCTACATAGTGGCTCGTGCGACATGCATAAGAAGAATCATCGTGACTTATCCATATATCAGACGTCACGGACACCACTCCACTATATGCCATAAATTCCGTAATAATTTTTTGTTTTTCTAACTTATATATCTTTAGTATGTCACTCCTAGATGTGGACCTAGGAATCCTACGATAGGAATGTTGAAAATAAGTCTGCATGATGCGCACTACTCTCGGATCTTCCGAAAATCTGATCGGAAGATCCATCAATGTGATGAGCCTGGCCATGCGGTCCCTATCAAACTCGCTGGAGTATACGAAGGGAGTAAACTTTGAGTCTGAACTCGATCCAGTCTCAAAAAATGTAGTGCCAAGTTGGGTTTGCCTAGGATCTAAATGTCCATGTTTTTTGGTGCATAATTCGGCATGCCTCTTAAGGTGCCCAGTCCCACATGAACTCTTGCATGTTAAAAGTCTCATACAATATTTGCACTGTGTCATTTCTAGTTCCTCACCCCTAACATTTTTTTGTGTTATGATTTTAAAATGAGTCCAAACTACAGAAGTCTTCCTAGTTTTTTATTTTTTAGAACTTTGGGTTGAGACGACTGGAGAAATCAAAGTTTCAGCAGCCTCAGACTTCTGTGTAATATTTTCATTTTCTAAATTTAAATACGTGTCAGGTATATTTGTCATTTTTTATGTTTTTTATTTTTCCTAAGTTTGGTCTAGAGAGAGAAACTATAGAGAGAGAGTAAAAAAACTATAAAATAAATTACCCGGTAAAAGCAGCGAGGTCGGTTACGTGCACGGTGCACCGCAGTCAAGCTCTAATATTCAAAACTCAAGTCAAGTTTCACGAAGATCTAAGCCGAAAGCAAAATCCCGAGGCCATACAGAGAGAAGCACGGTTTTTGTGAGAGAAAGAGAAAGATTTGAGAGAGTATATGTTTTTGAAAAACATAAATCTTAAAGGGAGCGGGGAAGAATTTATAGATTAAATATATTAATTTTTTATAAAAAAGATATTTTTTTTATATTTTTTTGAATTTTTAATAATTATTTAGGTGGCAGAATTATTAGGACCGTTGGATTCTGCCCCCTAGCCGTTGGAGGCGAATCCAACGGCTGAAAATTAATATTATTAATCTTTTTTAATTTTTTTCCCGTTGGGTTGGGGACTTGGGTCGGTTTGGGATTGAGAATCGGGGTAGCGCCAGTTGGGACCGTGGGTCGGGTCCAATCAGACCTGACCCGCATTCTTTTTTTCGGGAGGGGCTGGGCACCGCGTGGCCGGGTGAAACCGGCACGGGAAGAACCCGTGCCGGTGTGCCGTGCCACGGGCCGAACCGTGCCGGGTCAGGCACGGCACGACACGGGCCAGGCACGGCACGGCATGGCTCGAGCCTAACCCGGCCACGGCACGGGCATGGGCACGGCTTTCTATCGTGCCGGGCCGGCCCAGGCACGGCCGAACCGTGCCGTGCCTCGTGCCGGCCCGGCCCGGCCCGGTTAACACCTCTAAATTAATGTACGATTTCAACTCTTAAATATTGTAAAAAGATCACATCCAATACATCATACTTTTGTTTAGCATGTCGTGCTATGCACGACATGATTAATAGTTTTCCCCGTCCAGCTCGACTGATAGTTTGCCCGGTACTACACAACCAGCATGATTCTGGGCTAGAGATGTCAAACAGGCCGGGTAGCCCTGACACAACCTGCAGCCCTGCCTGGTTCAGCAGTGCCTGGCCCGGCACGACATGGACCAAAATTGTGCCTTGGGTCGGGTCGAGCCCTCCTTTGGCACGATCTATGTTGTGTTGGGCCGACACGAGCCGTGCTCCGTGTCGGACCAGGCATGACCCGCATGCATAACTTGGCGGCACGTTAAACCAGCCCAGACGATCATCCGATGGGGTCCCCTTCGGGCGGTCAAAATTTTTGTTTTAAAACAAATTTGATTGCCCCATCACAAAGCGGTTCATTTTTTTAATACAAGTGGCCATGTTGCCGATTGTAATTGGCCGGCTTATAAGCTGTCGGCCGTGCTGTCGTCGGGTAACAATGAAAATGCATGACTCATCCATCTTTAGATTTTTGCATGGATGGGCAGGGCAGTGCACTAGGGCGTGCTCAGAATGTCGTGTTGGGCCGGTGGACCATACCACCATGTCGTGCCTGGCACAGTCTTGCCTAGGTATGACCCGTTTGACATCTCTATTTTGTGCAGAATTGTGCCTAACTTGCCAGGTTATCTCAGGTCATGCTGGTTTTGTCGGCAGCGCCATCATGGCCATCGTCCACCAGCCACCACCATTTCCACTCCCACCACACACCTCCACTACAGAAAACTTGTTGCTTATTTTTCTGTGACCTGTTCCGGCCCCGAGTCATGATCACCATGTTGGTGGTCCATGCCGGTGGACTAGGCACGCTGATTGTGCCTAGCTTGGCAGGAGGCACGACAGCCTCTGGTCCAGCACGACGCAAGACGTGCCTAGCCAGGCACAACACAGTTGGACTATGTCTCGTGCTGTACCCGAGCTGCATGACACGCTTGACACCTCTACATAAAGCTCTTGATTTGCATGAAGCCTGAGAGGTATTAATATTTTTATATATTTATACTTAAAAATTAGAAAGAATATGTTTGATGAGTATCGAATTTAAGACCAACTACATATGCACGAAGATACTTGCCATCATACCAATGTATGATCACGATTCACGAGTCTTAAATTTTGTAAAAAGATGTATGCAGTCCAAGAGACTCCTGCTTAACAAGGAGTTTGAGAAAGGTTACTATCCATACAATATTACCCTCAAGATTGCAGAGACCATGTTTGACGAGTCTTGAACATGATATTTATTATTTTTTGATGAAAATACTTGTCATCGCACCAGGACATGAATGAACTCAACTCTTTTATATTATATAAATGTCTGATAAATTAGCCAAAAATGTGTTCTGCCGTGTTTTTCAATTCTGAAGTTTGTCATTTTGAATTCCTTTTAGACTTGAATATCCTCTTCAATGTTTTAATTCCTCATTTCCTTCTGCTCCAAGCAATGCGCCAAGAGGATTGAAGATGATGAAACTGGCCGCAAGCACTGTATTGGGCAATGTTTTGATTATTGGTCTTGTGTGGATGACTGCGTAAGCATCTATTTCATTCTAATTTTTGGGGGTGAGAGATATTAGCCTCCTCTCTAATTATAGCTGATGGTTCCACGCTACCATCTTTTAGATCCCTTCATTTCAAACCACTGGGGGGAGATTCACAAGGTGGTCTAGGGTATGGTTTGGCAGTGATTCTATTATAAGTGCCTGCTAATTTTCCTCGAGAACAATTTAAAGAGCAAAATTGTTTCCTAGAATCACTGCCAAACAAGGCTCTCACTTTTGTTTTATCATTTTTTTTTCCTGTTGAATTAGATAAATTCCTAGCATATGATGACACTCGAGATGTTCATGTTCAAATTGCAGGTGGCGCCAAGGCTATTTTCCAAGCTTAAGTGAGATGGTTATGGCCATCATTTGAGAGTAATTCTTTTTTTTTTTTTTAAATAATATGGAGATTATTGAAATTAAATTTATTTAGACGAGAATAACACTTGGATAATTGATCATCCTAGAAGTTTTTGTGGCGTGTGCTTATATTAGATCTCATGCCTTTGTACGATGATGATAAGTGTTTTTGTTCGAGGGTTATAGTTCTCGGGTTTGCCTTGGCTTGATTTATCACGGAGTAGAGTTTGGTCCAAAAAAAAAAATTATGATTTATTAATATATTATAAAAATTATAGAAGTTTTTATAGTAAAATTGAATGGTTTATAAATTAATAAAATTTGATTGGGAATCTCTGCTGATGCTATATGCGTTACAATATGAACTTGATTATTTTTTTTTTTTTTGAAAAGTTATTAAATTTATTCTTGTATGATTTATTTTCTTATTTCTGTAAATAATCTTATTTATATTTAATGATGAATGTAGAATATTTATATTTATTAGGAGAGAGAAACTATGGAAATGGGTTGATCAAAAATAATAATATTTGAAAACATATAAATTGCTTTAACATTTTAAAAAATGTGCCAACCTATTCATACTATATATATGCATACTAAATATCTGCATAGTACAGTATATGTATATGCAATGTACAATATATGTATACTATATACATAC